>LPNX010560310.1:0-52769 GCA_001517045.1 Pseudotsuga menziesii
TGCTAATTGCCTATCCATAGAGGTCAAACTTGCCATTATTGACTCATGGAGTGCTTGGGAAAGCCTTAGGAATCAAATATGCTTTATTCCTGGCCTCCTACGCACCCATCTTCTTTTTCTGCTTTATTCCCTGCTTTTTCAGTGTTTTAAGGCACATAGGAAAGCAAGACTAGGTGAGGTGAATCAGCTTTGTTGCCTCTTCCTCCTACACTCTTTCCTCCATGAAAAAGCATGTATGAGATACCATTTTACCACTCTTTATCTTGCCCATGCGCCCTTGCTAATTCGTGGGGTCCTTGATAGATTTGGGATCAGCTTTTTACACCTATGGGGGATTTGCCTATTTTGGGTAAGCCTGCTTTATGCTAGATTTGGATGCTTCCTTATGCATTCAATTTTCTCATGTATTCTATATATTCAGCAGCCTATGTTATTACAGGGTTGGCTATTTTACACTCAGTTAATATAATTTTGTGTTACAGCTCCATATTCAGTCTCCATTGTTGATAATTTTGCATGATCAATTGTTAATTGTTGTGGGTGAAATTAATCTACTGCAGGCCTGAATTTCTACACCTTCGAGATTTCAGAGTATCCCACAAATATACCCTTATTTCCTAAAGGATCTAACTTTGTCCTCTTTTCTTTTGGAATGTGTATGTACACTGGATAGCCGAATATTCTGAGATGGTTGACTTCTAGTTTCTTACTAGAAAATACTTCTTCAGGTGTCTTGTTCTTGAGTACTCTATGTGGCGTACGGTTCTGTACATACACTGTTGTTCTAGCATCTTCTGCCGATAGATGCAAGGAAAGATCTTGATCATGAAGCATTGCTCTTGCAGCTTCCATGATTGTTCTATTCTTCCTTTCTGCTACCCCATTCTATTGTGGATTATATGGAGTGGATAAATCCCTCTTAATTCCTGAATCTTTGCATAACTCTTTGAATTCATTTGATTTGAATTTTCCACCATTATCTTATCAAAAGGTTTTGATCTTATTTTCAGTGTGGTTCTCGATCAAGGCTTTGAATTCCTTGAATTTGTTGAATACTTCATCTTTGTTCTTCATAAAGTATATCCATGTCTTCCTAGAAAAATCATCAATAAAAAAAACATAATATACATACCCTCTTAAAGAACTGGATGACATTGGACCACATACATCGGAGTGAATGATTTCCAAGATTCCTTTTGCTTTGCTTTCGCTACTTGGAAATGTCTTCTTTGTGTTCTTTCCTTTCGCACATCCTTTGCAGACTCCTTCATGTTTTGCCTAAATTTATGGAAGACCTTCAACATCTTTGTTTGCAAGTGGTAGTGCTCTGTAATGCCCATGTGCAAGCCTTTTATGCCAAAGTGAATTTGGCTCTACTATGTCATGGACCAAAGCTTGTTCTAGATGGCCCTTCAATTTGTATAATCCTCCTTCTTGTTCTCCAATTACTATTGCATCGTCAATAGTCTCTCCTCTTGGCCACATGAGGAATTGGCCATCTACAAATGAAACCCTCATGCCTTTTGCATCTAGTGTCAATGTGGAGAGAAGATTATTCTTTAGTCCTAGTACAAACAAGACATCCTTCATTCTCATAGACTTTCCAGAATCTAGCTTGTAGGAGGATTCACCACTACCTTTTATGGGATATTGGTAGTCATCACCAAGTTTCACCTTATGGGGTGAATTATGTTCGGATAGTTTCTCAAAGGATTCCTTGAATCCTTTCATGTGTTTGGAAGCCCCACTGTCAATAAGCCAATCTTTTCTTCCATGTGTGACAGTTCTCGTGAGAGCGGATATTAGAACATATTATTCATCACTTGAAGAGTCTTCACTTTCTTGTTTTACTCTCTTTCTGGGAGGATCATCATCCTCAGTAGTGTGAGCATGATGTCTTCTGTTGGAGTTCTTATTCTTCTTAGATCCAATCTTATTCATGGAACAATTTCTAGCAAAGTTTCCTCTTTCATCACCTGTATAGCATCTGAGTTTGGATGGATCCTTCTTCACAAAATTATATTTCTGATGAGAATGCTTACCTTGGTGATCATGATTTTCCCTTACGCCTTTCTTGGAGTGTACTGTGAGAGCTTGATCTTCATTTCCCATCTTTTGTTCTTGAGCTACTATTCGAGCTTCTTCTTGTGAGCATTCTTCCCACAGTCTGTTGAACTTGATTAGCTTCTTTCTAGCACAGATTCCTTGGATGAAAGAATCCCATGACCTAGGGAGACCATTCAAGGTTGTCATCACAATTTCTGCATTCTCCACTTCTTCATCTACTGCTTCAAGTTGTTCTTTGATCTGGGAGACCCTTGTAAAGTATGACTATATGGTCTCCTCATTCTGAATCTTTACATTCTTCAACTGGTTCCTCAAAGTCATCTTCCGGTTTATGTTCTTCCCTTCAAATAGTTTGGTTTGGGAATAAAACATGGCTTTAGGTGTCTTTAGGGAGGACACTTGTGGTATGAGGTGATCCTTGATTGAATTAGCAATAATCCTCTTATCCATAACCAACTTCTTCTTATGTAAGGCCTTAACCTCATCTTCCTCTGGAACTGGAACCTACTCATTGATGTGGGAGTCCAACTCATTTTCTTCCAAGACCAGGGGGATCCTATACTTCCAGGATCAAAAGTTATCAGCTCCCTCAAGATTTTCATCAAGATTGGTATGATGAGACATCTTAACTGAGAACCTCAAATGGAAATACAAAATATTTAGATCTTACCAGGTCAAGATGTCAGATCTGGATTTGGAGCTAAATTTCTGCAGTGTTGGTTCAAGAGCAAATTAGGGTTTGGCTTTCCCAGAGTTATACCAACCAAATTATTTTATCTTGATCTCTAAACTTTTATTTTGAGGAGGAGATGAATCCAGGCCCGGGCTCACTCATAAATTCCACTTTTGTGGAAAGCCCTAATTTCTGGCAGCAGTGTCAGGTCAAAAACTGAAAATGCTCAGAATCAGATTCTGCTTCGACAAAAAGATGTGCCCTAGGGAGGAGAGTCATCCCAACCTTATTTTGATGAAAATATGTGGAGAGAGATCCAAAAAGTAGGAATCCCTAGTTCTCGCAGCTGCATAGTGTCTTCTTCTCAGGTTAGCTCTCATACCATGTTAGATTTTTAACATTTAAGCTAGCATTATATTAGGATCTTTAACTGAGAGAATAACAAGCACAACAATCAAACACAAGAGACAATGAACGCAGTGTTTTTCCTCAGGGAAACCATAAATGGAGAAAACCCCGCAACTTCCTCAGAGATAGAATCAGCACCAAAAGTAAAACCCCAAAACAGTAAGATGATCTCCCGACAGCAATAGCCTCTTTCTTTCTAGCCCCAACAACTTCTTCTGCCTCAGCTATGTGCTACAACTGAGTGTGAGTGAGTGTGTGATAAATAGAGAGGCTCACTCTCTATTTATACTAATTCTCGATGTGACAATAACTCACTAGGGCCGATTTCACTAGGAGATTCTAATAACCCTAGTGCCCCACAATTGCGGGGACTTTAACCCTTGATCAATATGAGGGTTACTCACAATGACTTGACATGACTTGTTTACATTATAGAAACTCTCGATGGAAAATCGGGGAATGACATGACTCAATTACATTACAAACACTTCCTGGAATAAACATCGGGGGTACAATACATAAGATATACAAGTGAATACATTTCGAAGTTACAATTACATCAACAATGGTGACTAAAACGACTTTGTAGGGACAACAGTAAGTGAGGGCGACATAATGGAAAGAAATTCACAAGAAGGTGAGTTTAAAACGTGCTCCATATGATCGATCGAATGATCACAACAGACACTTTTCATGTTTAGATGATCGTTCCATCATGGTGAATCTTGGCACGTGAATCGTTAAAGGATGCATGCGTTAATGATTTCGTAAGGTTTTGATCAGTTCAACCATGTCCAAAGTAAAACTTTGGACAGGTTGAAATATTAATCAATACAATTTCATAAACCACATTCACAACCATAATAACTTGAATTAACACGAGGATCGATCACTTGATGGTTTATGTGCGAGATTAGATAAGAGGATAAGTGTGATGGTACTATAATGATGACTGAAAAGTTTCAAATGTCATATCACATCTGTATGGGACTTAAACAAGATCATATCATGTCAAAATCGTACAAAATCTTAGGTTGAAATTAGATAAAACTTGTCATAATGCTCTTATAAGCATGTATATGTGACTTGATAATTGTGGGTATAACTCAGCTAACTTAACATTTTTCCCAAAAACAGAATTAAACTAACACCATAACACACTTAACCATTAGTGCTATAATATCACATTTTTTCTTCAGATCATCATTTGGAATTCCATTTGACCCTTCATATGGTCCTGCATAAGATACTTCATATGGATTTTCTTTAAAAATATGCTTTGCTGGATCAAGTTGCTGCTAATCATGTAGCGAATTTTTTTGTAGGATGTCAGCCCACAAGAGGATCATATGGAATAGCTCTATTGAATCTTCAATTGCGTTCTTCCTTACTCATCCAAGATTAGGACCAGGTCCTGCTACTTGCATCATCCTGAAAACACTTGTCATTTGTCAGAGATAAATTAACCTTTTATGAATAGTAAGAAAAATAAAGACAATATAATCTTCCTCCCCCAAACCAAAAATATGGCATGTCCTCAAGCCATGCGAGAAAAACTAAGTGCGTGCAAAATAGTTTAATACAGAGTTCTATCACGCTGTTATTATTTTGCAAGAAAAGGAAAGACTAATGAATAAATGGAAATGATTCAGATTAGTACAATCATCAGAAAAATAACAGTGCTTAGGAAAACCAAATGAATAATGATAGTATAACTCGAAAAATGCCATAGGAAAAGCTAGCCATCCATGCCTCTTTGTAAGGATTTCTTGTCATCTCAAAAATATTTTGAGTTTACTCTGTGGAGTTTGTGAGATTTTATAGCTATGGGTCCCATTTCTAGGATAATCATATCCTAAGTATTGGTTGAATTAGATGGTTGGTTCCAAGCCCAACTTACAGCCATTCTCTCATAACATCACAAACAATTGGCCTAAACATGTATTTATATATTCTGGTTTTTTTTTCCTTTTTTTAATATATATAACTATTTTTGATGAACCATGTGTATAGTGGTGCATTAACCAGATCTCTTTTACCTGGTATTTCCCCACTGCCAACAGGCATGTTCAGTACCCTGGCGGGTTTATCTTGGTACCATGCAAGCATAGCCCCGCTGCTAGAAGTCATATTCAGTACCCCAACGACTTTACTTGCATTTACCGAGATCCCTTGTTTTAATATGTTACTTAGCATTGACCCGCTTCCAGCAGGCCTATTCAGTACCTCGACGGGTTTACCTCATATAGTGATTTTAAATATATGGAATCTGATTGGTACTAGAGCGTGTTAAGCCTACTAAACACATAATTCAACTTTCTAGAGAAAACCTTATAAGTAACTGTTATAATGGCCAAAATTGTAGGTCATGTAAAAAGAGAATGACCTAAGGCTATCCCTTGACCTCTGATTCTATCTCCTTCATAAAATATCAATAATGTTCCCCACAAGTAGAAATTCCACTTACTCTCGGATTACCACAAAAATGCTTAAGAGACAAGTTTTGATAATAAGTATAGGATGAACTAGTAGTCCATAGGTGTAAGATGACAATCTAAAGAACATGATGATTAAAGTAGCTCTTTCAAGCAACTGTTCCAATAATTCAGAAATGTACATGTTTGAATCATAATACCATATATAAAATCATAACGAATCATAGAGAAAATGATATACAGAGAATTCTTTTAATTTTCACTATAAACTTCAATTTTCAAAAATACCCAAAAAGAGTTAAGATCCATTATGAGTCTTTAAGTGCACTTCCATTTTCAGATAATACCTCATGAGATGCTTATAGAGATAAAGTATTTGTAATCAAACTGCAAAATCATTTGTTAGATGACTCATATTTATTCATAACAAAAGCATCATAAAATTCATAAAAATGAGAAAAAGGAAAAGAGTCTTCCTGTTTTAATTGACAAGACTGCAACAGGTAATCATGGGAATGAATCCTCTATATAAATATAGTTAATGTGTTAGAAATTACTCTTATTTATTCAGGCAAAAACAAACATATTTACATATATACAAGTAATGACAACCCAGAATAACTTTAAGGATCACGAAGAGGAGGAAACATTTCCTCTTCAACCAGTTTCATCTCCTTCTACTGCAAGACATTTTGCACAAAAACCTGTTTAGATATTGGTTGGTGGTAAAGTCTAAGTCTATGTCCATTTACTACAAAGGAAACTTGTGATCCATCAATTGTCTTATTTTCTACTAACCCATTATCGAAATTTGTAACTACTTCATATGGGCCCATCAGACGGGTAGTTAATTTTCCTTTAAAATTTTTGTACCTTGAATCAAATAGTAATGCCCAATCCCTAGTATTAAATTGCTTTTGCTTGATAAATTTATCATGCCATTTCTTTCATTGATTATGTATTAACATTTTTCTTTGGAGTGCATCATGTCTAATTTCATCTAACTCATTAATTTGTAAAACCCATTGTTTCTGTGCCTCATCCAAATCCATACCTAACGGTGTGGCCATGCAAAAGGTGTTAACTTGGAACTCAATAGGTAAAAGGCCTTGCTTTCCATATACTAGCTCATAAGGTGTATGTCCAGTAGTGTTTCTCCATGTTATCCTATTGGCCCACAAAGCCTCTGGGAGGCTATCTGTCCAATCCTTATGATGTAGCTGAATAGTTTTAGTTAAGATAGATTCCAATGTCGTATTGGTTTATTGTACCTTCCCATTAGCTTGTGGATGGTAAGGTGAGGATTTGCAATGTCCTATACTATATTTCATGGTAATCTCTTTCATTAATTTAGAGGTGAATTGCGAACCTTGGTCAGTGACGATTTCTCTAGGCACACCAAATCGAGTGAATATTTCTTCATATATGAATTCTACCATAGATTTCTCTGTGGCCCTAAACAAAGCTTTATCTTCTACCCATTTGGTAACGTAGTTTGTGCAAACCAGGATATATTTTTGCTTACGAGACATGGGAGAAATTGGTCCTACAAATTGGTGCAAATCTATGAATGTGGAGATAGCTGAGATAAGTCATTAGCTGATTTTAAATTGTTAATTGTTTATATCTGGTAAATTTGTTAATTGGTTATAACTTGTTTTTGGATGCTAACTGGATTTATTTGAGTCATTTATTTAATTTTTTCTAATGTTTCTACCTATAAGTGATGCAGAGAATGAAAACTACAAAACTGAAAATCTTGAATGAAAAAAATTGGAGTTCTCTAAGGTCATCCAAGAGATTCTTCATCATGTTTTGTTGAAGAATGTCACACCTTTAAAGAAATTAAAAATTCACTCAATCCTTGAGGAATAAGGAATTAATATTTACCCCAACCTCAATTTAGTAATGAAAGGAATTTTTGTACAAGTTAATATTTAGGAAAGTTTTTTCTTGAAAGGATGCTTAAGTTACAATTACATATTACATGGCACACATTATAAAGGAGTGGACACATTCCTAGTGTTGTGACGTGTCATGGTTGTCGACATTTATTACACCCCAAGGGAATGGATGCATTCCTCGTGTTTCAATGTTGAGAAGTAGATTTTACATAAAAATATGTTTATAGTTCTATATTATTACATTTTGATAAATGTATGATACTGATGATCCTGTATATCCATTTTTTGTTTGCTAGGTATTAAAATATTCAAGTTGTTTCTTGCATATTGAAGAAGAAAAGTGAATAAAGGGAGAAAAGCTAAAGGAGAAGAAGACTATGCAAAGCCAATGATGTATTTCCCTTAGCTAATTTAATTGAGGATGTGTTTTCCTCTAATTAAGCAATGAAAATCCAAGGATTCATTTCCTTCAGTTGATTGCATTGAGGATGTGCCTCCTAAATTATGCATGGTTGAGTACCTGCATTGAAGTTGTGTTTCCTCTAAAGAAGTGAGAAATTTTTCCAGATGGTGTTGCAATGAAGGTTGGAACAAAAGTAAAGAAATATAAAATAAAAGGATAATATATTAATAAATTAATAAAACATCCACCTACTAACAAAAGTCGAAGCGGGAGGGAAGCACTAGTCTAATGAATGAACCTAATAATAATAACAACATTAACAATAATAGCAATAATAATAAATGATGAATGATGTTGTCGACCTGTGGTGGTCTTGTTAACTAAGCATCCTCTAAGAAAACCATGGGGAACGACCCAGGTTGTGAGGTCTTGTACATACTTCATATGTGAAGTATCTTCTCTAGAATGATGATCAGGCGAGTTGAGTGTTTGCATTTCAAAGTGAAAGAGACCAAGGAGTAGGAAATCCATAGATGTGGATATCTAGTTTTTTTTCGCTATGAACTAATGGAGTGTCGACTTCTAAATGTTTATGTTGGAAATGTTGGGATTGACATGGTAATCTCTAGATTGACATGCTAATGTTAGAATTGGCATGGTAATGTTGGGATAAACATCGTAATGTCGGGATCGACAGTATTAAGTCAGAAAGGAGGAATAAATCCTCAGGTTTGATATTTATCGCTATTAAATGATTGTTTAATAAAATTAATCTGTAATAAATATTTTTAGCCTATAATTTATTTATGCTTCCATAGTAGTGAGTTGAATGGGATTCACTGCTAAATGTTATTATTTCCAATGTATAATTTTGGTATTTTAAGATTTGTTGTAGATCCTTTGTAGCGCTCTAGGTTTGTTTTTAGCTACTTATACTTTTTCTAGGTTGTTGTGTGATAGGAGGGTACGTTACACCCTTTATCCTAAATGAAAAGTTAATTTTCTGTTGGTTTTCATAATTGGTGCACTTGTAAGAAGATTCTACAACTGCTGGAAGCTTTCTTCACATCTAGGTGTCCATTTAAACGGTATCCCTTTCTTTTGTAAAGAAATGGTTGAATGTGCAACCTTGAAGAATCCTTCAATGAACCTCCTACAGCATCATGCAAGTCCCATAAAATATCTCACATCTATCGCATTTATTGGGGTTGGCCAATTCATAATGGCTTCAATCTTTTCAGGGTCCACAAATATTCCTTCTTATGAGATGATGTAACCCAAATAATGAATTCTATATTTATAAAAGTAACGCTTGCTCAACTTTGCATACAAATTATGATCCCTTGGCCATTTCAATGCCATTCTCAAATGTTCTTCATGCTCTTCTTCATTCTTAGAATAAATAAGAATGTCCTCCAGGAAAACAAGAACAAACTTGTCTAGATACTTGCTGAAAACACTATTCATGAGACACATAAATGTAGCTGGTGCATTTGTGATACCAAATGGTACCACTACAAGCACATAATTTCCATACCTTGCTCTGAAGGTTGTCTTATGAATATATTCATCCTCGATTCTTACCTAATGGTAACCATACCTCAAGTCAATCTTGGAAAATACCTTTGTTCCTCTCATTTGATAAAAAAACGTCATTAATTCAAGGTAAAGGGTATTTATTCTTCATAGTGAATTTTTTCAATTGTCTGTAATCAATACAGAACCTGAGTGTACCATCTTTATTTTTCACAAATAGAACTAGTGGCCCCCAAGGGGACACACTTGGCTTGATATACTTCTTTTCCCATAACTCTTGCATCTGCATCTTCAGCTCTAGCAATTCTGGTGTGCTCATCATGTAGGGTGTCTTAGACACTGGTGCTACTCCAGGAACAAGGTCAATTGTAAAATAAATGTCTCTCTTTGGAGGAAGCCCACTTAGAAAACACTGAATTTTCACTTTATCATCTCTTATGTACTTGACATACCTCAACAGCTCCAAGAATTTGTTTCCATACTCTTCCATGGTCAACTGCCCCAATTTCATCTCATGGAACTCTTTAATCTTGTCATCATAGTACCTATCAAAGAGGTACTTCTTCTTGAAATACTTCTTGAACTGCTTCCACATGATCTTTCTTTCATTGATCTTCCTCACTTTCATGAGGTGCTCCCGCCATATAGATTCTCTTCTATTCATATTGAATATTGCTACCCTTGCCTTCATATTTCCAGAGTAGTCTTGGACTTGGAAATATTTCTTCATCCCAAGAAGCCAAGCTTCGGCTTCTTGTCTAGTATTTACCTCACCATTAAAGGTAGGTGGCCTTTCCTTCTTAAATTCATCACGTGAACTGTTTCGATAACACATATTCTTCTTATTCCTATGAGATGAATAGCTTGAACCCCCAGTGGATCATTCAGAGTCAGATGACCCACTAGAAGATCTATTTCTTCTTTTGGAACTGCTCCTACTTCCTTCCCGATTTACTTCCTGATTCCCAGAGTTCATCTACCTTTGGATGTCTTTCAAACTCTGCAGCATGGTCGCATTCAACTAATTTTTCTCTTCCTGAGCCTTAATCATTCTTTCATTGTATTCTCTATAATTTTGCATATCCACCCTTAGGCTTCTCATGGTGGCTGCAATATCTAGAGTATCTTGATATCTCCTTCCATTGGATTCTGTTTCAACATTTCTAACTTGAATCTTTTCCCCCATAGCATCTTCCTCATGGTCATAGGGATCCTCTGCATCATTCATTCTATAGGTTCTCATGGTCGAGCCACAACCCAACTTTTCCATCTGCACTATGACTCTGCAAAAATTTGTTAATAAACACCATTTGTTAGACAATATCAGAATTCAAAAACCACTTATCATGGAACCAATAGCTATGAAAACTATTCTCTTGGCCCATATAGGCCCAATTTTGTAACCAATAGATATAATACCACAATTTCATGTCCCATCCCACCCTAGAGGAGAATGTGACTTCAACTGATCCTTCTGATACCACAATGCAGCATACCTGCTACTATGACATCAAATAATGTCCATGAACCCAATGCCCATACACCTAACTGATATGTGGAATAATTTAAAACTTCTTATTTCTTTCTCTTTAACACATTCCAGGGTCATATACATCCTTTAACATTCATTCTCAGGCTTAAAAACCACTGTAACAGTCATTCTGCCCTTGAAAGATCCACTGTGTAACCAAAAAGGTCATTTCCGCATTGAACCTATCCTTTATGAACTCCTCCTTCTGCCTTCCGCCCTTCTGTCTTTTGCTGCGGAACCCAGGAACCAAAAACACAATGTGCGGTGGCGTCATTCAAACATATTTCCACCTTCTTATTAATCTTCCACAGTAATCTAAGGACTCAAGCATAGTCTCATAAAAGATTAATAACAATAAGACATGAAAATGTTGTAATTGTGCTACAAAATGAGTAGCCGCTCTGTTTATTCACATAGAGAATGAGTAATACAATACAATGATCATGCTGGAAGCATGAATGACAAAGAAATTCAAATTCCCAAGGAGGTCATTCGAGTTGAATGAGTGAGTCTAGCTTAACTGAATGTAAGACATAGTCAACACTCTAGTTAACCACTGATCAAAACCCTAATTGACTCAACTGAGTCCTAACTGAAGTCAGAGTGCAATAAATGACTGAGTCTAACTAAAATTAGGTCATACATATGTCACAACAAGCCAACCAATAAGTGGTAGCACTTCAATGAATCCAATGAACCTCGATGAGGTTAACTGAAGTGTAACTAAACATCAGAAGTGGTTAGAGGCACCTCTGTTGACTCCAGTTCATTAAATAATCAATAAATAATCAATTTAATGAAGGAGGGTGCCTTCACTGCTATGTTTAACTGATTGTAACCATTAGATAGCAATATGGGGCATTAATGACACTCAGATCACCCCCAGAGTGCTCTAGTTAGCCTCCCTAAATGTAGGAGAAGGCTAAGTTAGCCTCCTTGACTAAAGGTATGCATGGGTGTGATTTAGCTGATGTCATCTAGTGCTCCTCTAATGTCAATTAAGTAAATAATACTTAGGATATTGGTTTAACTAGGCCAAATTGACCAAAAAGAGTGTGTATGGTGGTAAATGTCTACAACACCCCCCCTTAAGCTATACTCAGGAGGAGTAGAAAAAATAAAATGCATAAAAATGCTAGGGCCCTAGAAACTAAGGCCATAGGTCACCCTGTACAATGTTGAAACTAAAACAATGCTAAAAAACAAACTAAGTGAGGAAAAGAGGGAAAACCCAGTGGGAAAAACCCCCGCTCAAGATGAACACTGAAAGTAGTCTGATCACCCTGATGGACTCACCCCCAACAATGAACAGAGGTAATTGAACTTATTTTCTGAAAACCTCTTGGTGAATATGTCTGCAATCTGCTCATTAGTCGGGCAGTATTGTAGAATAATGGTCCTGTCATGCACTAGCTCCCTAATATAGTGCATGTGGATCTCTACATGCTTGGTCCTCTGCCTGGTAAATGGATCTATGGATATATTAATAGCACTTTGATTGTCACAAAAGAGGATAGTGGAAAAAGTAATACCAAGATCAAACTTTGAAAGAATGCCTTGCAACCAAACTGCTTGGATGCAAGCATTCACCGCTCCTCGATACTCGGCCTCTGCTGAAGATAATGCTATGGCAGCCTAATTTTTGCTAGACCAGCAAATGGGGCCACCACCAAACATGAATAAATATTTTGAAGTAGACTTATGATCAATAGAATCACCCACCCAATCGAAATCTGTGTATCCAACCAGCTCTAGCTCGGAGTCTGCAGCATAGTGAATGTCGTAGGTCCTGGTTCCCTGAATATACTGGAGGATCCTCTTAGCTGCCTTCCAATGAATATCATAAGGCTTCTATATGTATCTTGATATAGAATTCATGGCATAATAGATATCAATCTGAGAATGTTTCAAGTACAACAAGCTACCAATCAGCTATCGATAGATAATGCAGTCCATGGGAGGTGTGCTTTTTCCTTCTTCAAGGCTAATACCTGAAAGGAAAGGGAATGGTACAGGCATACATTCAGCCATGTTAAACTTGAATAATAGGTCTGATATTTATTTGTACTGAGTGACCATTATCCCATCAGAATTTCGCTCAATTTCGAGCCCCAAAAATTGTTTTAGGAGCCCCAAATCACTCATTTCAAAGGCATTGTGGAGAGCAGTTTTGATGGCTGAAATAGAAGAAACTATGCTACCTATGATCAGTAAGTCATCAACATATAAAACAATAATAATCAAATTAGCATTATAATACTGTACACATTTGGATCTGATCTACACCTTTGGAATTTTTGCGAGAGAAGGAAGGCTTCTGTCTTGGAATACCACTCTCTTGGGGCCTGTTTTAACCCGTATAGTGACTTCTTTAGCTTGCAAACCAAATATGGATCAGAGATGTATCCATAAAGCTGCTTCATGTATATCTCCTCATGAATATCTCCATGCATAAATGTTGACTTAACATCCATATGATGCAATTCCCAGTGCTTAGATGCCGAAATTACCAAAACTAGGTGGATGGAGTCCATTTTTGCAACCAGTGCAAAGGTCTCATGGTAGTTCACACCTTGGACCTGAGAGAAACCTTTTGCCACAAGAATTGCCTCATATTTGTAGGTTCTTCTATCAGAATTAACCTTGGTCTAAAACACCCACATGCATTGAACCAATTTCCTTCCTGGAGAAAGAGAAACTAGCTCCCAAGTAGTGTTTTTATGAAGAGAATTCATCTCTTCATCCATGGCAACTTGCCATCTTGGATCCTTTCGAGCATGGTAGTAGGATTTGGGGTCTGAAATAATCATCAAATGACAATTTTTTGACATCAAATTATCAATACAAGAGAGTGCAATACCTTCTCTTTGGAAATCAAACCAGGTTCTCCTTGGATCATCCGGATTTCCAATGTTATCTCCTACAGAGGAGAGTGTCCGTTGGGCCCATGTGGGAAGATGATTTTGTACTTCAGGTTCTGATTCAGCATCTAATGTTTTATTCACACTCATATCAAAAATTAGAGGATCCAAATTATGGTCATCACCCCCAATTTCATCATCCTAATATTTAGTAGAATAGGAAGGAAATTCAGTAGTTTTCTCCTTCAGTACTTCCACCTCCTGAAGAGGCTCATCGAACTTGACACTCCTTTCGATGATGATCTGTTTTGTTTTGATATCTAACAGCTTGAAACCTTTTGATTCATCAGGATACCCAATAAACAGGAATTCTATGCTTTGCGGTTGCAAATCCCTTCTTTTATCAAGTAGAATCCGAGCCCATGCAGTGGACCCAAACACCCGCAGGTTCGACACATTCGGCTTGTGTCCGAAGTATGCTTTGAAAGGGGTCTTCCCTTTCATAGATGAGTGTGGAAACCTGTTTTGAATGTATTATGCAGCATGTATTTCTTCATCCCACAAATTTGCATCCAACTTCTTTGATTCCAACATACAAGTGGTCATCTCCTTGAGAGACCAATTCTTCCTTTCCACTACTCCGTTCTGCTGGGGAGTGTAGGGAATTGAATGTTGGACCTGAATACCAATTTGGAAGCATATATGTAGCAAATCATTACTGACATACTCCCTACCATTATCATATCTCAAGATCTTGATCTTAATCCCAGAGGCATTCTTGATCAAGGCCTTCAGTTCAATAAAATTTTCACATACTTCAAACTTCTTTTTGAGAAAGCAGACCCATGTGTACCTTGAAAAATCATCAATAAAGGTCAGAAGATAGCTTGATCCATTCATAGATGTGATAGGAATTGGACCAATGATATCAGAATGTATCAGCCCCAATATGCATGTAGCTCTGTTTTCCTTCCCCCGATCGAACTTGTGCTCATGATGTTTTCCAACCACACAGCCCTTGCAAATTCCAGTGGTTGCCTTGATGACCAGGAGGCCTTCAACCATGGAGTTTTTCTGTAATTGTTGCAAATATTTGAAATTTAGATGGCCAAGCCTTTCATGCCACAGCCTACTAACTTCATTTCCATGAGTTAGCAGTGCGGTGGGCTTTGCATTTACCACAAAGTGGGACAAATCATAGGCTTTTGCATGATGGTTTGCAAGGCCTTTAGCAATGAGTTTCCCGAATACAAGTTCCATTATCTCAACATCATTCAGGCTGAAATATACTCTCTTAAGCACTCCTGTATGTGTCATCTGATAGACACTAAGGAGATTTGATGCCAGAGACGGTACATACAAAACATTTGAAAAATAGCCATTTTCAAGATCAACCGTACCTTGTCCTTCTCAAATGATGGTGGAGTCATCTCCCATGTGGATGGGGATGGATTTTCTAGTCTCCAAGGATGAAAAGGAGTCTCTTTTAGCCATCATGTGGTTCAAAACTCCAGAATCAATCAAGAGTGCTTTGGAATTTGAAGTGCTTGCCATGAGGGCATGACCTTTTTCTTGTTGTATTTCCCGATCTTGCTGATCTCTCCTCCGAAAGCTTTCCAGAATATTGATGTGATTTCTCTCAAGGAGAGAGGTAGCTTCATCAATCTTCTTCTTCATGTAGGCATGTTCAAGGTGGAATCCCTTCTCGTAGTATGAACACTTGACTTTTTCCTTTCCATGATGCCCTTTTCCTTTGTTCTTCCTTGAGCCGGAAGACTCATCATGCTACTGGTTTTCAACTTTAGGCTTAGGAGCTTCAAAATTTAGTTTTTGGATTCTTTTGTTGCTTTCCTTTACCCTTCATATCTTTGGGCCTCGAGACATGGAGGGCTTGGTCATGGGAGGATCTGATGATCCCCATCTAGACAAGCTTATCATGTTCACTTGTTAGGGACTCAATGAAGGCATTGAGTGTAGGCATCTTCCATCCAGGGGTTGTGAGCTTCCCCGCATGGAATCTAGAGAAACAAACTAAATAATCAGCTCCAAGTTTGGAGAGTATGGTGAGGATGAGCTGATCATCCTCTTTCTCCACTTTGCATTGCTTCAACAGTAAGACAATGTGCTTGAACTTTGTGAAAAAGTCATTCGAGGTCTCGAATTTGGAGGGATAAAGAGACATCAATTCATTTTTGAGCTGGTAAACTCTCAAATCATCCTGCTTTCCATACAAGGCTTCCAATTTGTCCCAAATTTCCTTTGGAGTATTCAATCCCGAAAGATGGAAAAGAAGATCTCGGGAAACATAGAGGCACAAGAATCTGAATGCTTCATCCTTCTTGTTCAATAATCTAGATTTATTTATTACAGAACTAGGATCTTCTTCAATGTCCATGGTGACCCTATAGAGTCCTCCGGATCATAGTTGGATCTCCATGTCTCATTTCCATGAGTGGAAATTGAACGGAGTCAAAAGATCTACAGAAGAAGCCATCTGAATTTGTTGGAGAGAATGCTTTCACCTGTTAAAAACCTGAAAATCACAACAAAAGGGGCAATGTAAGGTCAGACAGCTTGCACATTTTAGGTTTTCATCACACCCAACATAGTCAATCAAGCAATCTTGATCAACAAGTTCTCTACTTGGGTTATTAAGTGGTAAGCCTTGGCTTCTGGTGCATTGCTGGATTTTTGAGCTATTGCTCAATTTTCATGCAAGATCTGTCAAAAACCTTGTTTTTGAGAGATCTAAGCTTCATCCTACCATGAGCTATGTTACCATATTAATCTACCACAGTAATATAGGGACTCAAGCACAGTCTCATAAAAGATTAATAACAATACGACATGAAAATGATGTAATTGTGCTACAAAATGAGTAGTCGCTCTGTATATTCCCACAAAGAATGAGTAATACAATAAAATGATCATGCTGGAAGAATGAATGAAAAAACAATTTGAATTCCCAAGGAGGTCATTCGAATTGAATGAGTGAGTCTAGTTTAACTGAATGTAAGCCATAGTCAACACTCCAGTTAACCACTGATCAAAACCCTAATTGACTCAATTGAGCCCTAACTAAAGTCAGAGTGCAATAAATGACTGAGTCTAAATGAAAGTAGGTCAGGCACATGTCACAGCAAGCCAACCAACAAGTGGTAGTCCTTCAAGGCCTCCAATGAACCTCGATGAGGTTAACTGAAGTGTAACTGAACATCATAAGTGGTTGGAGGCGCCTTTGTTGACTCCAATTCATTAAATAATCAATTTAATGAAGGAGAGCACCTTCACTACTCTGTTTAACTGATTGTAACCATCAATTAGCAATATGGGGAATTAATGACACTCAGATCACCCCCGGAGTGCTTCAGTTAGCCTCCCTGAATGTAGGAGAAGGCTAAGTTAGCCTCCTTGACTGAAGGTAGGTGTGGGTGTGATCTAGCCGATGTCATCTAGTGCTCCTTTGATGTCAATTAAGTCAATAATACTTAGGATAGTGGTTTAACTAGGCCAAATTGACCAAAAAGAGTGTGTATGGTGGTAAATGTTGTTACGGAGAGAAATTCCTATGGCTTGGGGTACCACAACAGACAGCTTAACTCCAAAAATCAATCCTTTCCAATATGCAATAGAAATTAAATGTCTAACACTAAAGGATCAGACCTCGTACCTTATTCCAGATGGTTGAAGTAGATCCTCGTTGAGCTTTCCAATCTTTAGCTTGAATTAATCTGCTACTTCCTCAACAACAAGTAAACAATACAAGCATTCTATATATCATGGTGTTAGATCTATTCTAGCATATATAATCAATAATGTAAAAGCATTTGACATGATCCCATGGATAAAATATTCATTCAAACACACATTATTGGATAGGAAAAGATATTTCTATTGATATAAATTAGAGATTACAAGATACAACCTCTGACGTCATGTCTGCGAACCGGAGAAACTGAATCCCCCACTTGGGCCTCCACCACTTCAATCCTCCATCTCTCGATAGCAAGCTCACAAGAAAAAGGTAAGCTTGGGAAGAACACAAAAGTGCTCCAAGGGACAAAGGGATGCAGACTCAAGCATAAGTTCTGGCAACAATGGAATATAGTTTCGTTGCTCTCAATTCTCTCTTATGCCTTCAATGTACCAAGGGGTTCCTTATATAGCTTTTCAAAGGGGTAATGAAAGGTCGAATCCGAGCGATCTCAAGGCATAGGGAAGGCCAGGAGTCAAATGAGTCAGATCCATGTCAAAGAAAACTCCAAAAGGATTTGGATTATGCACACATCCCGATGTACCCGGTTTTAGTGGTCAAACCTGCATATATACGCGCTTATAGGTTTAAAATTCGCATGTATCATTTTTCATATGTTTTTAGGGATGATCAAGGAAACATCAAAGGACAAAAAATGGTCCATGGGGTCTAAGGAGTCTACAGCGGGACAGGGGAAGGCCATACAAAGTGTGATTCACCTGGCGTGGTGAAATCCACTATAACAGATGCCCCCTAATGTGTGAGGTCAGAGGGGTCATATGATGGTCGAAATACATTATAATTCCATCCCAGAAGTGGAGTGATGTAGGATCCCAAATGAAAGACCAGCCACCCAATCAGCATAGTACAATAATACAACTCTTCATACAACTGCAAATACATATAGCAGTCCCGGATACATAAGAGTACAATGGCCATGAATAGGCATGAAATGTGATATCACATATGTGGTCATCACCACGTACAATATACATAGCTCAAAATCTCCATGATGAAGATATACAAAGGACCATGATTTGCAAAATGGCTGAAGATATATACTAGATCAAGATCTCCACAATGGCTAGAAATGTCTGACATATACTGAAATCAAGTCACGAGAGTTGAAATCTCATGAACACTGGCACAATCAAGGATGTAGCATAGAAGAGATGCCACCAATCTGGAAAGTCTTCTACACAAACCGCTACGAGTACATGTCCTACTATGCAAATAGAGGTGTCGAGGTCAAACATAGTATTCCATCGTCTGATTACCGGTCATTAATGTATACCATTAACAGACGCGAGATCACCCACCGATAATGAAAATGGGAATCAAGGTACTAGAGTGCAAACTAACAAGTGTGAATAAATGTGTTGAGGTTGAACACTTGAGAGGATCCATCGATCAGGGGACATTGATGTATTCCCAAGAACTATCGATGGCAAGAGAACTTGCCACTGATGACTGCAAGTCTCAAGGCACTCAAAAGGACTCTATATTCCAATCCTAGAATAAATGATCTGAAGTCGATGGGATGAAATCCACTGGAAGGAGGGCATTAAGGCATCCCCCATCATCCAACACGAGGTACTCAGCAAAGCTGTATAATGTGGAAGCACTCGATGATAAGGTGCACAAACCAGTAACTGTACTGGGAATGGATGACATGCAAAGTCAAGATAATTGAGGAATGGCCGACTCATGTTTCAACTTCCTTCGAACAAGAGAATAACGATGTATGGTGACTGAATGAAGGCAACATATACTCAATATACAAACTGGGACATCTCTGCGACACAGGAGGCATCGACAGAGGCTCCATAGGGACTGGAAGCTTAACCAGTCAATGGAGATAAACTCAGATAAAAGAGTACAACTCCTAAAGTCAAACTATAATCCAACCAATGGATGTGATATACAGTGCTCTGTTTGAAGGCGACACAACTCGACAGCTGCCAAAGATAACATCTTTCCTTGTCCGGCTTTTTGGTTTTTTTATTTTTTTGGACTTTTTCAGTTATCTAAAAAGCTTGAAAAAATAATAAAATAGCTTTATAGTTATAGACTAGGAGGAGACAAGTGTCATAAGGGAAAACAAACCAGTTCCAAGCAGTGGAACATACCTATGCTCAATGCAAGGATACATGTGTAGGATATCGTTACTCGAGGGAAAATCCCCTCCCGGTAGAAAGGGAATCAAGCTGCGAAGGATATAAAAAAATGGCTCTGCATGGCTAGACTTGAGACAAGCTCGGGCTATATGGCTGAAACGCAATGTCAGGGGAGCCGGCATAAAGCTCAATAAGGCAGGAAAAGCTAATGATAATGCATTCACAACTTGACATAAGGGAGTCCTAAGGGAGATAGGCCAGCAAAAGATCAAGAGGAGTATGAGGGTCTTGCGAAATGTCATGGCAGTACTATACAATGGACTCCCAGACCTAAGAGAGGACTCACAGCATGGGTACCAAATGCAAAGGGGAGTTAACTAGGACACCCATGTATAGGAAATCTCTACCATTCACATCGTACCACTTCTAACAACAGCATGAACGTTCCGTGATACCATGGAATGGGTTCGTACCTAAGGTTAAAATGAAACAGTCATAAGGTCATGCAAAATGCAAGCAAATGTGAAATCCTAACCTATATGCTAGTTTAGACATGATATTTGTGATAGGCACAAACGGGTCGAAACCTCGAAGAGAGTGTACAAAAACTGGACCCTACATGACAACCATAAGAGTCCAAAACAACCCAAAATATTCAATAAAGAATCCAAACTATAGGATATAGGGAGGAATGATCATGGCAACAACACCCAAAGGAAACAATGTGGTGAACGATGAGACATAAAAAGGAAACTAAGGTGTAGACCCAATGTTCATGCATACACTACCACCCCAGTGAGGGTGACCACTGGTGTAAAGACCGAGCGAAGGGAAAAAATCCTCCACAAATGGAGTAGAGGATGGAAGATGACCATTCCCAAATCTATGAGCACGGTAAGGGGATGTGATGCCCCCAAGTCTGACACCAGGGTCTGTACTAGGACCAAGACGAGTGATAGGATACCAGGCATGACGAAAATAAAAGGACCTAAACTCAAGAGAGCATAAATATACTCAAGTAACCATGATCCCAAAGTCCAACTAACGCAGAAAGAGCACACTCCTAAGAAAATCTATAGCCAAAATACAAGCAAACCAAGGGGAGGATATGTGAGCTCCCGAATGCAGCAGATATGTCTCGCCTAGGAGAGGCTTGAAACTCCCATACACTACAAGTGGAGGTGTGTAACCAATTATAGTGTCCCTAAGCTTCAACGCATATAGAGACTGTGTTGTCTGACCTCTACCTGGCTGAAACACCTGCAGAATAACCCCTACAAAGTACCCCCTCGATATCCTAGGTAAGGCCACTAAGGTCACCTCAATATAATCAATGCTTAGGCAGACAGTCGTAGGCAGGATTGACCGTATGGGCAGGGTAGCAAAGCCCAAAACTCTCTAAAGAGCCCCCAAATACGAATACAATCCTGGAAATATCTCTGGTGCTACTCGGTTATGACTAGGGGTCATCCCAATCAATAACCGCTCACACTGCCTCGTGCTTAACTCCCTTTTGAGAGGAGGATCCTGAGAAACACTGGTTATACCAAGGATTTCACCCACTCACCTGGACAGACACCTAGATGTTGTTGTTTAGTGATCTTGGAGAATTGACATACAATGAACTATTCCATGATCCTAAAACCTAAGCTTGTTGGTGCACCCTGTAAAAGAAAACAGTGTAGTTCATTTTAATTAAGTGCTGATTTTAATTGGCTGTAATTACTCAAAGGGAAATGGCCGTGCAACTAGTGATATGAAGACTCAGCAGTGAAATAAAAGTGCACACCATAACAAACAATGCTAAGTGCAATCTTTGTCAAATGAAAAATAGGGTATGCCACTACATGAGATTCATAAATATATATTCCTTTTTGAATGCCAATGCAATCCTTCCTATATGAAAGCCTAAATAAAACTCTCATCCGAGAAATCTGATGCAAGTACCTCCTCAAATCCATATGCAAAAAATGCAACTACCTTGTATTTTTCAATATAAAAGAATGAAAAATGCAATAAAAGTCATCTAAAACTCTCAGTCTCTGCAACAAGTATAAAAGACAAGCCCAGCAAGACACCAAGACAAAAAGAGTAATGCACTAATGGCAAAACAAAAAAGGATAAATGACCAAAACTACTTTCAAATAAAAATCAATGAAAAAGCAGTCTCTGGTCGCAAAAGAAGCATCCAACAGACAACATCAAACCCAAGGAATACCCAACCACACTCACAACCCACCCAGCAACTTCCCACGACATCAAACTCACCAAAAGGGAGGACGTACGTGGTTGTTTAAAGAACAACTGCATATATACAGGACTTTTGGCCAAAAATCTGTGTATGTACGTGACTTTTGGCCAAAAACCTGCGTATACAGAGAAGGCAGTGGTAAAAAGCAGGCCAAGGGTCAAACAAATAAAGGGGAGTGTCAATGGATGAACATACTATAAAATGCAACACAGAAATAGGGAGAAACAGAGAACAAGTCAAGAATATCAAGCCCATTATGCCCCCAACCCCAAAGAAAAACAAGGAACATCCCCAACGGAGTCACCAATTCTGTTACAGAGAGAAATTCCTATGGCTTGGGGTACCACAACAGACAGCTTGACTCCAGAAATCAATCCTTTCCAATATGGAATAGAATTTAAATGGCTAACACTAAAGGATCAGACCTCGTACCTTATTCCGGACGGTTGAAGTAGATCCCCGTTGAGCTTTCCAATCTTCATCTTGAATTAATTTGCTACTTCCTCAACAACAAGTAAATAATACAAGCATTCTATATATCATGGTGTTAGATCTATTCTAGCATATATAATCAATAATGTAAAAGCATTTGACATGATCCCATGGATAAAATATTCATTCAAACACACATTATTGGATAGGAAAAGATATTTCTATTGATATAAATCAGAGATTACAAGATACAACCTCTGACGGCACGTCTACGAAACGGAGAAACTGAATCCCCAATTTGGGCCTCCACCACTTCAATCCTCCATCTCTCAATAGCAAGCTCACAAGCAAAAGGCAAGCTTGGGAAGAACACAAAAGTGCTCCAAGGGACAAAGGGATGCAGACTCAAGCATAAGTTCCGGCAACAATGGACTATAGTATTGTTGCTCTCAATTCTCTCTTATGCCTTCAATGTACCAAGGGGTTCCTTATATAGCTTTTCAAAGGGGTAATGAAAGGTCGAATCCGAGTGATCTCAAGGCATAGGGAAGGCTAGGAGTCAAATGAGTCGGATCCATGTCAAGGAAAACTCTGAAAGGATTTGGATTATGCACACATCCCAATGTACATGTTTTTAGTGGTCAAACCCGTGTATATACGCACTTATAGGTTTAAAATTCGCGTGTATCCTTTTTCATATGTTTTTAGGGATGATCAAGGAAACATCAAAGGACAAAAAATGGTCCATGGGGTCTAAGGAGTCTACAGCGAGACAGGGGAAGGCCATACAAAGTGTGATTCACCTGGAGTGGTGAAATCCGCTATAACAAATGTCTCCAACACTTCTGCCTTCGGAACTCGAGAATCGGAAGCATAACTTTTAACGGAATTATTCAGCCACATTTTGTCTTCCTCCTTCCACCTGCGGAACTCGGGAATCAGAAACATAAATTTTGACAGAATTATTCAACCATGTTCTGGCTTCCGAATTTTGCCTTTCCTCCTTCCACATTCCGAATTCCATAAGTGGATCTCGAAAATCGGAAATACAACATTTTTCCTTAACCTTTTTCCCATTTTCTACCTCCCCCTTCTGCCTTCCGCAGGCAGGTTCCAATGTGCTAAAAAACACATTTTTACCTCATAACAGCTCTTTTTCCACTTCCAACTTCCTCCTTCTGCAGAAGGATTCTAGGGTGCAGAAAACCAACATTCTTCCTTATCTTTTTCCTATTTTCCACATTCTGCCTTCCGCAGGTGGATCCTGAAGTGCAGAAAACCCACATTCTGCTGTGTTTCAACTTCTCTCTTCTGCCTCCCGCCTTCCGCAAGTGGATTTCGAGGTGCTGAAACACTTTAGTCAGATCTATTCTAACTCTGCAACTAGGCTTCTATCCTCCATGATCATAAGAAAAATGCATTGAAACATACAAGGAATATATAGATGCAAATGCAGGAACATTTAATCAATAGTAAAATCTATTGAAATCATTAACAAGCATTCATCATATTCAATTCATTCATAAGAAAATACATTGCATAAATAAGAATAACAGAGAATACTTATCTTAAAGATGAATCTGTCCCACAACTAGCTATATCGCTGCAATGTTCCACCCAACTATAGGCCAGTTGTGTTCATTAATCTCTCAACACAACTACCACCCCCCAAGCTGGGCATGACTTCCACAAGGAACTAGGGAACAAAAAAATAACACATAGCTAGATCATATCAGACACAGTCAAATGAACCTTCGGTTGGGTTTATTAGACTGTCTAGCCAACCCAACACACAGTTGGTTTTATCAGGCTGTAGGAAAACAAGCCAAACATATGGGTTTCACAGGCTACTCAACCAAGCCATTTCACTATTTGGTTTCACAGGCTATTCAACCAAGCCAACATAATAGTTGGGTTTTACAGACAACACACAGTCAAGCCAACATTCACATTAAGGACCATCCAAGCCAACATATGGTTTTATCAAGCTACACATTCAAGCCAACATTCACATTAAGGACCATCCAAGACAACGGATTTGTTTATCACACTACAAAGCCAAGCCATCTCATTGCTGTGTTTCACAAGCTATTCAGCCAAGCCAGCATAACAGTTGAGTTTATCAGGCTATCCAACCAAGGGTCACACATGGCCAAATGCACAACAAGACATAGCCAAGCCAACTATGAGTTGGGTTTATCAGGATGCTCAGTCAAGCCAATATCCAATTGGGTTTCATAGGATGCAGAGCCAAGCCAATATACATTTGGGTTTCAGAGGCTATCAGCCATCGCAATCTACGTTTGGGTATATCAAGCTGTTAAGGCAGTAGAAAGGAAGAATGGCTAAGCTAGTGGCTCATTCAAGATCTAGGGACACCTCCACAATATCTATTTGGCATGGCATCCACATTACTTGCACCCCAACACAAGGAGTTATCCCCTTCTCTGCTCCACAATCCCTCGGGATATGGCTTCCCTTCCAGTGCTCTTCAAGGCATGCAGTGAAGATTCAGAATCCACTCTCATCTTTTCGTGAGGTTCCTCTCTACACTAGGTTTATCAAGCCCATTCGGTATCTCTTCCACTCCTAATTCTTGCATACAGTTCAGACCCAAACCAGGGTGCACATCACAGCAAACCACAGGGAGACACAACAACACAGGGCTCCACTCTATAACACAGACAAACATGTTTGCATACCACTCTGCATTTTAGAGTAACACTGTAACCCATAAACTAGGGTCTCGACAAAGGAAAAATACTTGAAGAAATGCATAGCAACACTCTACTAGATCTCCTTGCATCTATAGGATCAGGAAGAATGAACAACATGTGAAAATGAATGATCCATCCATGAAGAACAACAACCAAACCTTCACGTGACTGAGGGAAAGACTATTTGGCACACATCCACGTGCTTACTTGCGTGAGAAGCAATAATGCGGATTTCCAGGATGTAGGATGCAGGTTGTAGGAAAGCTCAGTCATGAAACCGACATCCATGCCTTACTCTGCCCAATACATTAGCTGCCTCGACCATTCTTTTGGAAGAATTGAATGATTGAGGACAGAGGAAAAAAAGTTAGCTGAGGGTTTATGGCTCAGTAGTTTGACTAACTCCCCTCCCTATTCCTAACAAAATCATGCCCCCATCTCTTTCGTGTTGCAGTGCATAGCTAGTTGTGGTATTTTATTAAATTGTGTATTTACATGATGACTTCAAAATATAATGTGCTAGATTAGCACTATAACCATAGGTATCAACCTTGATCACCTATCCACAAAACACCAAATCAATGACAGGGCCTTGGTCTTGAGCTCCTCGCCATGATTTAAATACAATATATACATCATGTACAACTTCAATACCACGGGGTCAAAACTAGGGTGTTACAAAGATCTTTAAAAATTTCTTTCAACTTTGTCCATATCTAGAAAGGATGTCTGAGTCTCTCAAATGTTTTATTTCCACTAACTAGCCCTTCCAAATCATATCCAGGCTCCTCATTTCTCTTTCTTATTAACTTGCTCATATAATCTTTTTTGGATCAGAACTTTGCATTTACATCCCATAGCATAGGAAATCCTAGCTGAGTAAGCCCATTGAACATAGTCTTAAAATACTTTATGTCATCTGCTAAGGCATTGGTGTTGTTCTGAAGTACTGTGTCTAATGTTTTCTTTAAGATCACATTCTTTTCTATTTTAATCACCTAGGTTATATTATCCATATTTAGATCATTTATTTGTTGTTTGGTCTATTTATTGAGAAAGTCAATGGTGTTCCTAACCCGTACAGACGTATCTCCCAAAGTAGTTGTTGATTCAATAGTCATCAAATCCAAAAAGTCTCATTTTTTATTGAATAATTGGTATATTCTATCCCATATTTCCTATGTCATTATTCTTATTATCGCTTCACCTTGGGATTCCATATTTAATGATGTGGCTTGGATTTTTAAATCATTTATTTATGTTTTAAAATTAGTTAGGCCATCCTCTGTCTTACTGATCTCATCTTCATACTCCACAGTCTTGTTATTCTTCTGGATGACATCATCTTCAAGCCCCTTGATATTAGTTTGTACATTTTCTACAATTTTAATAGGCTCGTTAGTGGATTGGTCTTCTTCCATAGCATCCACATCCACTATTTCAGGTGGTGGTGTCTCTTTAGCAATTTCTTGCATATCTTGCTCTGAACTAGTCTGCATTTGGGCCTACTCTGCCACTTTTGGTTCCATGTTTGATGCTGGTAAAGTGTTATCTCTGCTATCCTTTTGTGATTGAAAGGTTCTTATATGGGATGATAATTCATTTATCTTTATATCCTTCTCTTCTATTTCTCTCTATGTTTTACCACAATGGCTAATAGTTTTTCTTCATCCTTTTTCATCTAATGAATATCAGCAGTTTAGATTGATTTTATAGTTCGGATGAAATTCTAAGAATTCAATTTCATTGTCTTTTTTATCCATCATAGATTTAAACTAGGAATCATCACCTATTTTGGCACTTAAGTTCACATTATTCTCCTCAAGTTCCTTTATGGTTACCTATTTATCTCGAGCTGTCCATTTCTCAGATTTTAAGATGTCACCTACTTTATTCAAAGATTCTTTGAGCCTCTTCTCAGGTTTAGTCCCTTATACCACTTCAACACAAACCATATCTGGTTGTTGGACTTCAAGAAGCATATATGTCTTTCATGTTGAAGAAATGAATGTATAAATATAATTATTGAATTGATGATTTACAAATGGGTAGGCCACCTTTAAATATGGTTGTCAATTACATGAAGGGTCATGTCCTCTTATTTATAATATAGATAATGTTTCATTAATTATACTAATTATTACTAACTATTAATTATTATCTTATTTACTAATTATTTTCGTAACATTGCCTTCCCCTTAGGAAAGCTTTGTCCTCAAAGCTTTGATTTTTCTGATGTTGTCTTTCACTCTGATTCTGTGTCGGTATTAGACTCGAACACGATTTATTTTATGGATATTTGTACTTCTTTTCCATTGATGATTTTACAATGTACTGTCTGACGGTCCATACATTTATGGTGTGGGATCTAGTCATCACTACATCGACGACATGTGTTTTTCTTATTTTTTCTATTATTAGAGTAACTGTTAGACATTTTTGACCTATTTTCAACTTCATAGGCATATGATTGAGGTTTGTGGCATTGATGACTGGGTGACCAATTATTTCCACAATATCTACATTGTGTTTCATTTTCTTGTCGATAATTGTTATTGTTTCTTGTTTTTATTCCTTCCAAATTGTGTTTTGTTTCTTTTGCTTTATGTCTTTCCACTTCTACATTTGGTATGTCACGCATCTTTAATTATTTTTGGAGGTATGGTTTAAGACCTCCTAAATAGGCTTAGATTTGTTGTTTATCAAATACCCAAATACTAATGTCAATAGCGATTCCCATTAATGTGTGAATTCCTCAACGCTTCCATCTTGTTTTAATCTGGTAAGCTTTCTGAAAAATTCATCTTCTGTGATTCCTTGAAACCTTTTAAAAAATTATTTTTGAACAAGTTCCAAGTGTAGCAAAAATTTTCTCCCTTCCACCACATGTACCAATTATAGGCATACCCTTCCATATGCATTAATGCATATTTAACCTTCTCTTTGTCAGTTGTAGATGTCAAAGTACTCCTCTGCTTTGTTTAACCAGGAAACACATTGGTCTCCACTTCCATTGTATTTCAACAAATCTCTTTTTTCCTATGGTGGGTACACTATGTAAGGATGATATTGAATGATTTTTTCTTTACGGTTTGATGGTGGATCGGAGCTACTAGACGATGCAACGAACATATTTGAAATGCATCATTGTTTATGGTGATTTTTAGCCTTTTATTCTTTACTATATTAATGATAGCGTCTATTTTGATATTTAATCGTGCCTCCATATCTAGAAGCACTTTTCTTTTAATCTCTTTTTAAGCATCGGATTGTTAATATTTATTTCTTTTTCGAAATCTTCTTTATTCTTGACAAGTGTTTTCTATGTAGAAACGTGAGATGAGGCATCTAACATGTCTGTATTGTTGACATGGTTTGTACTAGGCATTATCTTTTAGAACACTTCAATTAATGTATTATGGTTATGTGTCATGGTGCTCAAAACAAGAAGTTCTGATGTCAATTTTCTTGTATCCTGGGAAATATATTCTGTAAGCCTTCGAGCTTTCAGAGTATCCTACAAATATACCCTTATTTCCCGAAGGATCTAATTTTTTTCTCTTCTCTTTTGGAATGTGTATGTACACCGAACAACTGAATATTCTGAGATGCTTGACTTCTGGTTTCTTGTCGGAGAAGACTTCTTCAGGAGTCTTTTTCTCGAGTACTCTATGTGGAGTACGGTTTTGTACATACACCATTGTTTTGGAAGCTTCAGCCCAAAGATACATAGGAAGGTCTTGATCATGAATCATACTCTTGCAACTTCCATGATAGTTATGTTCTTCCGTTCCGCAATCCCATTCTGTTGTGGATTATAAGGAGTGGACAAATCCCTCTTAATCCCTGATTCTTTGCAGAGCTTTTTGAATTCATTCGAAGTGAATTCTCTGCCATTGTCTAATCGAAATGTCTTGATCTTCTTTTCAGTATGGTTCTCAATCAAGGCTTTGAATTCCTTGAATTTGATGAATACTTTGTCTTTGTTCTTCATGAAGTAAACCCATTTCTTCCTAGAAAAATCATCAATAAAAGAAACATAATATGCATACCCGCTTAGTGAGCTTGATGACATAGGACCAAATACACTGGAGTGGATGATTTCTAGGATTCCTTTGGCTTTACTTTCGCTGCTGGGAAATGTCTTCTTTGTGTTCTTTCCTTTCGCACATCCTTTGTAGACCCCATCATGTTTTCCTTGGAATTATGGAAGACCTTCAACAATGTTGCTTGCAATTCGTAGTGCTCTGTAATGCACATGTGCAAGCCTTCTATGCCAAAGTTCACTTGGATCTACTATGTCATGGACCAAGGCTTGCTCTGGATGGCCCTTTAATTTGTACAATCCTCCTTCTTGTTCTCCAATCACCACGACATCATCGATAGTCTTCCCTCTTGGCCACATGATGACTTGACCATGTATGAATGCAACCCTCATTCCTTTTGCATCTAGTGCAGATATGGAGAGGAGGTTCTTCTTGAGTCCTAGCACAAACAATACTTCCTTCATTGTTAGAGACTTTCCAGAGTCTATTTTATAGGAAGATTCCCCACTACCTTTTATTGGATATTGGTAGTCATCACCTAGCTTCACCTTGTGAGGTGATTCATGTTCTGATGGTCTCACAAAGGATTCCTTGAATCCAGTCATATGTTTGGAATCCCCATTGTCTATAAGCCAATCATCACTTCCATGATTAATGTTACCTATAAGAGTAGAGATAAAAACATATTCATCCTCGCTTGAAGAATCTTCACTTTCATATCTGGTTCTTTTCTTGGATGGCTCATCATTTTCTGCAGCATGAGCATGATGCCTTCTTTTGTTCCCCTTCTTCTTATGAGAGTGAACCTTGTTCTTAGGACATTCTTTTGCAAAGTGTCCTCTTTCATCACATGTATAACATCTCATTTTAGATGGGTCCCTTCTAATGTTATCTCTATGATGAGGATCCTTACCTTTGGAGTAATGAGATCTTCTCCTGCCTTTCTTGGAGTGAATTGTGAGAGATTGATCTTCACTTCCCATATTCTATTCTTGAGCTGCTATCCGAGATTCTTCTTGAGAGAATTATTCCCATAGTCTGCTGAAATTGACTAACTTCTTTCTAGCACATATCCCTTGAATGAAAGAGTCCCATGTCCTAGGGAGACCATTCAAGGTGGTCATCATAATTTCTGCATTCTCTGCATTCTCCGCTTCTTCATCTACTGCTTCTAATTGTTCATTGATCTGAGAAACCCTTGTGAAGTAATACTAGATGGTCTATACATTCTGGATATTCACATTCTTCAGTTGATTCCTCAAAGTCATCTTCTAGTTTATGTTCTTCCTTTCAAACAATTTAGTTAGGGCATCAAACATAGCTTTAGGTGTCTTGAGAGAGGACACCTGTGGGATAAGGTGATCTTTGATAGAATCAGCAATGATCCTCTTTGCCATAACCATATTCTTATTATGTAAGGCCTTAGCCTCATCTCCCTCTGGAACTAGAACCTCCTCATGGATGTAGGAGTCTAACTCATTTTCTTCGAGGACTAGGGAGATCCTATGTTTCCAGGCTCGGAAGTTATCAGCTCCCTCAAGATTTTCATCAAGCTTGGTATGATGAGACATCTTAAACGGAGAACCTCAAATGGAAATACAAAAGATTTAGATCTTACCAGGTCAATATGTCAAGTTTGGATTCGGAGCTGAATCCCGTAGTACTGGATCAGGAGCAAATTAGGGTTTTGCTTTTCTGGAGATCTATCCACCCAAATGCCTTGAATTTTATCCCTAACTTCGATTTTGGGGAGGAGATCAATCTAGGCCTGGGCTCACTGAAAAATTCCTCTTCTATGAAAAGCCCTAATTTTTGGCAGTAGTGTCAGGTCCAAAATTGAAAAACCTCAGAATTGGATTCTGCTTCGATAGAAAGATGCAGCCTAAGGAGGAGAGTTATTCCACCTTACTTTTGCTGAAAATCTGTGGAGGAAGATCCACAAACTAGTAATCCCTAGTTCCCATAGTTGCACAGTGTCTTCTTCTCGGGTTATCTATGATCCCATATTAGTTTTTCAACATTAAGCTAGCATTATTAGGATCTTTAACTGAGAGAATAACAAGTACAGCAATCAAACACAAGAGACAATGAACACAGTGTTTTTCCTCGGGGAAATGATAAATGGAGAAAACCCTGCAACTTCCTCAAAGATAGAATCAGCACCAAAATAGTAAAAGCCCAAAATAGCAAGTGATCTCTCAACAGCAGTAACCTTCTTCTTATCTATCCCCAGTGTCTTCTCCTTCCTCAACTATGCGCTACACTTGAGTGTGTATGAGTTGTGTACTAAATAGAGAGTCCAGCTTTCTATTTATACTAATCCCAGCATGACTAAAACCCTACTAGGGCCGACCTCTACTAGTAGAGTCTAATAACCCTAGTGCCCTAGAACTGGGGGACTTTAACCCTTAGACAATCAGAGGGTTACCCACAATGACTTTACATGCCTTGTTTACATTATTAATCCTCCCGATTGGAACATCGGGGCATGACAACATGACTCAATTACATTATAGATACATCCCAGAATAAACATCGGGTTACAATACATAATATACATACGATACATAGATAAATACATTCCAAAGTTACAAATACATCAACAATGGAATGTTGGATATGGGGAGAGGAGTAAGAAAGGGGCAACAATGAAGGATGATGAGCAAAGGAGAGAAAAATGTAGGTGGAAGGGCATAGTGGAGGGTGTGTTGGTGGACAACATATGATTATACGAGAAGAAGGAGATTGATATGGCGTGGTGGAAGATCGTGGAGCCACTATAGGAGTAGGGATAGTATGGGAAGTGCAGGAAGTGTTGAGGAAATGACAATCTTTCAAGGGGAGGTCATGAGTTTAAGGAGATGGTGTTGGGGAGACCAACGATGCAATGGGAAAGGAGTTATATGTTGAATGACATAGTGGAAAGTGATGATGGGTGTGGGGGTGTTGGATTTGTGGAAAGGCACCACTAAGGAGTGGATAGTTGAGTGTGAAGGGGCGTGACAGAGGGGATACACTCGTGGGAGTTGGATGTGGAATGTGATGTGTAGAGTTGACAGTGAAGGAGCATGGTGAGGGAGGGGTGGATGGATTGGAGTGGTGATTGCACAGATAAGGTGTGGGGTTGTGACAATGACGTGGAAGGAGTGCTACTAGGGATGATAATGGGGAAATGGGTAGAAACGTGGTGTGCAGAGGGAGGATTGTGAGGGTTGGATTGTGCAAATATGGGGGAATATGTGAGAGAGAAGATATTAAGAAGATGATCATGATAGAATGATCAAATGGAGAGGATGTGGAACAATGGGGTGAATTGTAGGTCAAAGAGTCAAATCTGAGCTCAGTGTTGGAGGAGTGAATCCACTCTGATACCAATGTCACAACTATATTCGGTTGTTTGAATTCAAGAAGCATATCTGACTTTCATGCTAAAGAGAATAGTGTATAAATATAATCACTGAATGGATGATTTACAAATCGATAGGCCACCTTTAAATATGGTTGGCCATTACATTAAGGGTCACATTCTCTTATATATAATATAGATAATGTTTCATTAATTATCCTAACTATTATTAGTTACTAATTACTATGTTATTTACTAATTATCTTTGTAATATAATTCATTTATCTTTTTATCCTTCTCTTATACTTATCTCTATTTTTTACCATAGTGGCTAATAGTTGTTCTTCATTATTTTCCACCTAATGAATATCAATAGTTTGGACTGAGTTTATAGTTGGGATTTTTAGCTAAACTTCTAAGAATGCAATTTCATTGTATTTTTTAGCCATCAGAGATTTAAACTGGAACCATCACCTAGTTTGGCACTCAATTTCACAATATTCTCCTCAAGTTCCTTTCTAGTTACCTATTTAGCTCGAGTTGTCCATTTCTCATATTTTAAGATCTCACCTACTTTATTCAAATATTATTTTATCTTCTTATGTTCTTTAGTCCCTTATATCACTTCAGCACAAATCATATCACTACATTGCTTGAAGAAATTTACTTTGTTCAACTTGTTGAATAAAGACTAGTCCACAATATGTTATGTGGCCATGTAATCTTTCAAGAAGGTAGGATTTGGCATTGTGGGTTCAACTACCGATTATTTGAATGTGTCATTGGTGATATATACAAATGTTAAAAGTATTATATTAGCATGCATTTCATGTAACTTGTCCTCATTTATCCTAAGCACACTACCTTTCCTTATTTTCATGTAGATTAAATGTAAGTAAGTTTGCATCAATATGGGTCCTATTGAAGTTAATTCTTTGGATTTTAGGGGTAATGTGAATTCCAAGGATGGATAAGCCATCATCTTAGTTTGTGTTTTTCCCAATAGTAAAACTAGTTATTCTATTTCACTGATATCCTTTGATACTCTAGCTTGAATCTCTCTCTTGGTTAATGCCTTGGCCTCTTCTACGAGATCAAATTTTGTCTTTTAGACTGAGGGATTGAATATTCCTCATCTATTTCCATCTCATCAACTCCTGCTTTTCTACCCAACTATTTGTTCAGGCTCGCTTGAAGTTTTTGCGTGCTTCAAAACCTTTTCAACCTTCTCCTAGATATCCTTGTTTGTAATGCTCAGTAAGTCATGCCTAAGAGTTGGTTCATATGTTGCATTAATTTTCTCTTTCCTTTGTTTTAATATTTCCCCATATGGATCATATACCATTGCTTCATATTTTTATAGGTTTAGTTGCTCTGTAAACACTTCCAAGTAATGCACAACACTTAAATACTTGATCTGGAAAGGGCCTGCATCCTTTGGGATATGGAAGGACTTGTGTTGTTTAACACTCCAAAAGTGTGTTTCATTTCACAACAATATTTCTCTAGCATATTCCATTGCTAATAACCTGATGATAAAAAATGTAGGTAGCTGGTAGGGTTTACCTTCAAATCCATATACCGTAATCACTATATGATCCTCAAATAAGAACTATTCATCCACTCTAGTTTCTATTGTGAATTGTAGCCATTCCTTGCCTTCTCTGGCATTCTTGGAAAATTTATCCCATGAATTAATACATAAACAATCTTTATGGCCTTATTTGTGAACTTTGTAAAATTAGAATTACTTTTTTCCTAATAAAAATTGGATTCCATTCATGTGCAGGGATGTCCATGTCTAATTGATAAGTCATTCTTAGGCCTATACCTTCAAAATATTTGTAATTTTTGTGGATGAAAAGGAAGAACCTATATGAAGTAAACATAAATATTTCTTGGGTAGGAAACTATGTAAGTTGTTGATTGAGAATATGAGATACAAAAGCAGTGGTATCATACTTTTGAGTATGGCTTGTTACTCGATGTAACTTTTAGAGAAATCCTAATAAAGTTTCATCTACCTCTTCAACATTTTTGTACCCCAGTATGGAACAAAAGAGGGAAATTATTTTCTAGCCTCAGGTTTGAAGAAGATAGTTTTCAAAGGGGGATTTTGATTTATAGTTACCATTTCTTCTTCCATATAGTGATATGCAACAATAGTTTTATTATCTAGAATCACGGTTTGGTACTTCTGGGACAACTCTCTTTCACTAAATGGAAATACGACCTTCTTCTACTGATAGAGAAAACATTTTCCTAACACTCTCGACACCTAGTGGACATATAATTATGTTTCCATAAGATGATTTAATGGTTCTTTAGCTTAGTGATTAATTTGTTGAGAACCATACTATAAATTCAGGGAAATGTATGATGGGAGGATAGACTGAGCATACTAGGTTAGAATGCCATGACTGGTATGTGTCCTAGTCTGTGACTTCTTTTTATTTTGCTTCAACCAAGGTCTTAGTTAGGTTAGAATGGGATATTTCTGGATCCCTAATATCGGCTTGATGGTAAAAAATGGTTGTATTTTCAGCTGCAGTGAGCTTGGGGTTAACTTTGGAGGTTGGTTGGTCCATTTTAATGATGAAAATATTTTGATGAAGGAAAAATTAGAGTTCTAAAATATTAGATAAAATATCCTTTTATGATTCTATGGTAAAATTAAAATGTAGGCAAGTTTAAACAATTTTACCTAGTTAAGTGGTGTGGATTGGTTGGCTGAGCTGGATTCTAAGTGGACATACTGGTTTCTTGAGAGCTCTGGTCATGAGTATTTTGACTTTGTACTAACAAAAATGACTTGTGAAATGGATAAAAATAAACTTTTAGCAGGTATTGGGTTTGATGAGACACTTATCGAAATACCATTAGCTAAGAGAAACAGTGATGTGACCTCTAACAACGAGCCTTGGAATTGAATAGACATAACATGATGACTAGACTACTAGTATGGTCCCTTTTTTTCTATGCAAAAACCAACATAGTTTCTTAAGGTGGTAATGCATACTTTCCTGGTCATTTTTTAAAATCTCTCGAAGCATGCACAATCAATAAAAGGATGACACCTATAAAAGGTGGTTTCACTTTTGTGCATGGTTGGGGACCCTTCAAAGTATGTGCATATTTTGGATGCATGATGGACCTCATCCATTGGATCTGATCTCTCTTTTTCAAAATTAATAACTACATTTTTACCTTTAATAAACTATCACTTTGACCCGTGCATTTGTTTTATCAGTCGTCGATCGAATTGATCGGTCAACAGATCTACTCAGCTCTCTATAGTATTAACCTTGCATATTGTTTGATCAATCATTATTCATCTTGGTCGTTCAATCAGTTGAAGATCGACGGTTATCCACTCGTCCAACATTTAGCGCCCAATCCTCTGCTTTAGGTCATATGTTCATCACGTTGATATGTCAGATTCTTAACTTTAGCACTCATGATCAGGCTCAAATTATTCATCGGATTTATTTTTCTAGCATGTATATCCATTAAATGATTTAGGTACCAATAGGTCCCAAATTAATATGATATATGTGGAGTGTCTAATATATCACCACCAAACAATATCACGATCCTGCAATATTTGTTGCGATCCCTCATCCATCACTAACCAATACACCAATATGTCATTTTGAGGAGTGTCAAGATCGCATGGTATTATCTGCATCCTTCTAAACATTAGTAGAAACAAGAAATTTTATCACCATAAAAAATGAAAAGGATGATGTTAACACCATACCACCACACTACAAGAGCAACATTTCCAATGAAAAATTGAAACTATGAGGGCCCTGCAATAATTTATGCAACTCTTTAATGGAGGGCCAAAACCTTGTGAGCCTTCTCCACCAAACATAAAAAATATTATGTGTATGATGCACACAAGTATTGGATATCACAAATTTGTTGATAGAATGACATAGATGTGATTCCCATGTCCCAAGAAAACTATAGGCATCTTCCAACAATAATATATTCTTGTGTTGCTCACAGTAGATGTAGGATGTGTCTGTTAAAACACCATTGGTGTAAACAAAACTTACACCCTACAAGGTTCTCAAATACAACAAGTACCTATCTATCCATTCCATGGATGAACCAATAATTCCACTGTCAGGTCCAAATGGAAAGATTGTGGATTTCCCATGTGAAAAATATTAATGGCTCAACTCTCTACCACTGGTCATGCAATCACCACTATGAATGGAAGAATCAAATGTAAGAAATGGATTCCTCTAATTTTGTTGAGGATGGGATGGTTCTCTCATCAAATCACTATGGATGAGTGCAGGGGACTCATGATCCTCACTTGGCACCAAGAGAAAGGATCCCTTCACCCAATTAGCATCCTCATGTGCCATAGTGGAAGTAGGAAGAGTATAGGAAGAAAGGTTATAAAACAAATTGAAACTTATACAATATTCTTCTACCAAGAATGTGGATGAATCCTTGTCTCCTTTGATTGGTTCATCAAATGTCCCATATTGTGCCTCCTCCAAAACTATACAACTTTCACCAATAGGTAACTCCAAATCTCTCTAATATAGTGCAAATGTTTGGTGTTAATTTTGTTTGCATGCAACCTTCTCAAACACTTGGAAATCGAAAAATACCTCATGATCCACCATCACATGAGGTTCCTCCTCCAAAACTTGAATACATTCAACCATTAAATTCTTGATTGAAAGAGAGGAAAGTGAAAGTGATAAATTTGGTTCTTATGAAGCTACTCTTTCTGCATTTGATATTCTTGAAGGGCCTTTTGGAAAATCTCCAAACAATCCTGGGTGGACTTAAATTCCTTTACAATATTGTAATTTTATTCTACAACTCTCAGGGTTACTCCATGATACATATCAACAAGATCCAATAAATAATCTCTATCAGAAGCAAATCTCAAAATGTTACCTTTAGTATTGGATGTTACCTTCTAGATTTTCTCCATGTCCTCCATGCTCCAACATGTTTTAGAAACTAAAGCATGTGTGCTATGTAGAGTCTTTAGGGACTCTTGAATATTATTTTCATCGATCTTCAATGACACTACAAGAAAATGAGGTTCTTACAAATGGACCTCCTCTTCATCTTCCATCATAGGATCAACTCCTTGAAGTTCATGTGGTGAAGCTGAAATCGATCCTGATACTTCTTCTTCAGCTCCTACAAGGTCTTCATGCTCATAGAAAATCAGTCATGCATCAACTTATTCAAGTGCAATATATATGTCACCAACATAGAGAGGTGGACATCCTTTAGTATATGTCTCATTGAATATTGGGAACCCATCAGTGGGTACCTCATAAGAGTTTGATCATTTATCAGTAAATGCTCCAGAAATGCTTGAGCATCCATCAGTAGATTCTCTTCGCTCCACGTATTTGGTAGAATGTGCCTATTATTCTTCCTTTTATGGTGTATATTTTATTATCTCATATTATTTAGGCTTAAATTCCTTCCACACCCTCTCCATGTGGTACACAAATTTGTATATAATTTCCTTGTCACCACTTTTCTGCTTGAGTGCAGCTCCATGTCCTCATAAGACCTTCAATCTTGACAATGTCTTGGAATTATGTCATATGTAGGAACATATTAGTCATGTTATTTATTGAATATGAGCAGGGTAGAGGAATTGGAAGAGTATTCCTCATACACTTCATATTGTCTAACGTATTCTTTACAGTCCTCATCATTTTCATCATACTCCTCATCATCTGACCAAGACAGGGATGCCTTTTATTCTTTGTCTTAAAAGGCGAGCTGAAATATTATTCAATAGAGATCCTACTTTCCATAGTCCATGCCAATGAAAGAGCTATGATAGCACTGTAATGTACCTTTCTGGGAATTAGGCATACTATGCAAAATTCACAAGAAAAGCAATGACTAGTTTTCATGAAACTTACAACAAAATGTTGGAGACATTTACCACCATACACACTCTTTTTGGTCAAATTGTCCTAGTTAAACCACTATCCTAAGTATTATTGACATTAATTGACATCAGTGGAGCATTAAATGACATCATCCAGTCATACCCACGCCTACCTTCAGTCAAGGAGGCTAACTTAGCCTTCTCCTACATTCAGGGAGGCTAACTGGAGCACTTCGGGGGTGATCTGAGTGTCATTAATGCAATTTATTGCTACCTGATGGTTACAATTGGTTAAACAGGGAAGTGAAGGAACCTCCTCTCAGTAAATTGATTATTTAATGATTAATTAATGAACTGGAGTCAACAGGGGCGCCTCCACCAACTTCTGATGTTCAGTTCAACTTCATTTAACCTCATCGGGGTTCATTGGAGTCATTGAAGTGCTAGCACTTGATGGTTGGATTGCTATGACATGTGTCTAATCTCTTTTAGTTGAGACTCAATCATTTATTGCACTTCGATTTCAGTTAGGGCTCAGCTGAGTCAATTAGGGTTTTGATCAGTGGTTAACTAGAGTGTTGACTATGGCTTACATTCAGTTAAGCTAGACTCACTCATTCAATTCAAATGACCTCCTTAGGGATTCAAATTGCTTCTCATTCATGCTTCTAGCATGACATTGTAATTGTAATCATTCATTATTTATTGAATATACAGAGCGGCTACTCATTCCGTAGTTCGATTTACACCATTTCATGAGTTATTTGTTGATTAATATTTGATGAGACTAATGTTTAGTCCCTATATCAATGTGCAAGATTAATATGGTATCAGAGCTCACAGCGAAACGAAGCTCTATCTCTCAAAAACAAGCTTTTCGATAGATCTCTGCATGAAAATTGAGCAATAGCTCAAAAATCTAGCACTGCACCAGAAGCCAAGGCTTACCACTTAATACCCCAAGTAAAGAACTTGTTGATCAAGATTGCTTGATTGACTATGTTGGGTGTGATGAAAGCCTAAAATGTGCAGCCTGTCCAACCTTACATTGCCCTTTCTGTTGTGATTTTCAAGTTTTCTACAGGTGAAGCATTCACTCCAGCAAATCCAGATGGCCTCCTCAGTAGATATTTTGACTCTATACAATTTCCACTCATGGAAAGGTGATATGGAGATTCAGCTACGCTCCAGAGGGCTCTTTAGAGTCACCATGGACACTGAAGATGAGCCTGGTTCAGCCATAGAAAAATCAATATTCTTGAACAAGAAGGATGAAGCCTTCAGTTTCTTATGCCTCTCTATTTCCTGGGATCTTCTTTTCCATCTTGCAGGATTGAAGACTCCAAAATAAATATGGGACAAATTGGAAACTCTATATGGAAAGCATGATGACTTGAGAGTTTACCAGCTTGAAAATGAATTAATGTCTCTCCATCCCTCCAATTTCGAGACTCTGAATGAATTTTTCACAAAGTTCAAACATATTGTTTTACTCTTAAAGCAATGCAAAGTGGAGAAGGAGGATGATCAGTTCATCCTCACCATACTCTCCAAACTTGGGGTTGATTATTTAGTTTTTGTTTCAACATTCCATGCGGGGAAGCTCACAACCCCTGGATGGAAGATGCCTACACTCAATGCCTTCATTGAGTCCCTAAAAAGTGAACATGACAAGCTTGGTCAGATGGGGATCATCAGATCCTCCCGTGATCAAGCCCTCCATGTCTCGGGGCCCAAATATTTGAAGGGTAAAGGAAAGTAGCATAAGAACACAAAAACCAAATTCAAATCTCCTAAGCCTAGAGTTGAGAACTAGCAGCATGATGAGTCTTTCGACTCAAGGAAGAACAAAGGCCCAAGGGCACCATGGGAAAGAAAAAGTCAAGTGTTCTTAATGCGGGAAGGGCTTCCACCCTGAACATGACTACATGAAGAAGAAGCTTGATTAAGCAACCTCTCTCCTTGAGAGGAATCACATCAATCTTTCGGAAAGCTTTTGGAGGAGAGATCAGTAAGATCGGGAACCACGGCATGAAAAAGGTCATGCCCTCATGGAAAGCACTTCAAAGTCCAAAGCACTCTTGATTGATTCTAGAGCTTCAAACCACATGATGGATGAAAGAGACTCATTTTCATCCTTGGAGACCAAAAAATCCATCCCCATCCACATGAGAGATGACTCCACCATCATTTCAGAAGGACAAGGTACTGTTGATCTTGAAAATGGTTTTTTTTCAAATGTTTTGTATGTACCGTCTCTGGCATCAAATCTCCTTAGTGTCTATCAAATGACACATACATGAGTGCCTAAGAGAGTTTCTTTTAGCCCAAATGATGTTGATATAACAGAAAGTGCATCTAGGAAACTCATTGCTAAAGGCCTTGCAAACCATCATGCAAAAGCCTATGAGTTCTCTCACTTTGTTGCGGATGCAAAGCCCACCGCTCTGCTAACTCATGGAAATGAGGTTAGTAGGTTGTGGCATGAGAGCTTTGGCCATCTTAATTTCAAATATTTGCAGCAATTACAGAAAAAATCCATGGTTGAAGGCCTCCCGGTCATCAAGGAAACCACGGGAATTTGCAAGGGCCGTGTGATTGGAAAACACCCTTAGCACAAGTTCGATCGGGGGAAGGAAAACCGAGCTACATACATATTGGGGCTGATACATTCTGATATGAGCGGTATGATTCCTATCACATCCATGAATGGATCAAGGCATATTCTTACTTTTATTGATGATTTTTCAAGGTACACATGGGTCTTCTTCCTCAAAAAGAAGTTGGAAGTATGTGAAAAATTTTCTGAATTGAAGACCCTGATCAAAAATGCCTCTGGACTTAAGATCAAGATCTTGAGATCTGATAATGGAGGGGAGTATGTCAGTAATGATTTTCTACACATATGCTCCCAAAGTGGTATTCAGGTCCAACATTGAATTCCCTACACTCCCCAGCAGAACGGAGTAGCGGAAAGGATGAATCGGTCTCTTAAGGAGATGACCACTTGTATGTTGGAATCAAAGAAGCTTGCTGCAAATTTGTGGTCTGAAGCCATGCATGCTACAGAATACATTCAAAACAAGGTGCCACACTCATCTGTGAAAGGGAAGACCTCTTTCGAAGCATACTTTGGACACAAGCTGGTTGTGTCGAACCTACGGGTGTTTGGGTCCACTACATGGGCCCGAATTCTGCTTGATAAAAGAAGGGCTTTGCAATTGCAAAGCATAGAATGTCTATTTATTGGGTATCCTAATGAATCTAAAGGATTCAAGCTGCTATATATCAAGACCAAACAGATCATCATCGATAGAAGTGTCAAGTTCGATGAGCCTCTTCAGGAGGTGCAACTAGTGAAGGAGAAAACTGTTGAATTTCCTTCCTATTCTACTGAATATTTGGATGATGAAATTGGGGGTGATGACACTTATTGACCCAAAAATCCCCCACATAGCTCTCAATGGCCTACACCACCCAAGGACACCATCTCAAAACACTCATTTCACCCCATAAGACCTTCCATTTTACCCCCACACCTCCAAAAGAGCCCAAGGATGAAGAAAAGGGCTAAAAACCCCCAAAAAGAGCCCAAAATAGACTCCCAAGAGCTAAAGCCCTCAAATAGGGGCTAAGACCTTGAAAGGGGCTAAAGTTAGGGTGAAAGGGGCTAAAGGCCCAAAAAAGGGGCTAAAGCCCTGACCAAGGGCTTAAAACCCTAAAATCCCTTAGAAAAACTATAAAAGGAGGGTGGGGGGTCACTCTCAAAACACTCCTCACTTGCCTATTGTTATGCTACCCATGGATGCTTTGAGACCTCTTGCTCTCAAACCACCCACTCTCCCTCTCCTCCATTTCAATTTCTCTAAGCCATTGCTTCCCAACCAAGAGAGAGGTGCTCCCATGAGCTAGGGCATGGTGGCCCATTTCCACCTAAGTGAGGTATAATCTCTTTTTATTCTTGTTTTATTTGTTTTTACTTTCTAACCCTCATCTCCATTTGCAGGTTTTTCATTAACAGGTTGTCTCCATGGTAGTAAAGGTTTATTTTGTAGGTTTTGGAGGCAGAACCCTAACATACTGTGTGCAGAGGGGTTCAACAATGCTCCATCATCTCTTCTCCTTTATTTTTCTGTCATAAGCTATTAGCTTCAGTTTACTATTGTATCCATTTGCCTAGATTAGCTTAGTTTCAATTCGTAGCTCTATTTTTGCCAATTATCATTCTGTTTTTTACTGTTTTCTAAGGGAAGGAACCTACCCTTGTTCCCTATAGGCACAAGGGAGCCATTCTTACCCTTGTAGTGAGGAGAAATTCTCACTACAGCTTTGGCGACTCCCCTGGGTCGATCCCACAGGATCCCTGGGCAAAAAATTTCAAGTTTTCAAGTTTTTCAATTTTTAACCTAGTTTTCAGAAATCTTAGTTTAGATCTGTTTAAATCTGCTTTATTTCCTATTTCTGTTAGTGTCGAAGCCTCTGCTAGGCCGAGCCGAGTCAGACTGGCCCCAGTACCAATTACTGTCAACCAAATCTGACCCTGCCTTACCAAAACACCCCTTTATGGCGCAGGTCGCTCTTATCAGGGGAAAAGGTGAGACAAGGCACACTTAATCCCTAGACAGGCATGCCTAGGGTGCACTTAATCCTTATACAGGCCCAACTTCAGCCCAAGAGCTCAAGTTGTGGCTGTTTTGGCATTTTGTGTGACCCCCTCGCTCATTTCTGGAAAAATCTCACGGCCCCCTCGCGGGATTTGATCAGAAATGTGCGTCTTGTCACACATAAGTTGTTTTTAAGTTTAATTAATAGTAATTTGTAGTTTCAAAGGACTGTTAGTGTGGCCCAGATGCCTCTGTCCACCATTGCAGATCTCTTTTAATTCCAATTTTCATTTTTTGCAAATAAATTCATGAACAAAGTGTATATGCTAAATCAATCATTAAGGTTTAATAAAATGAACTAGCCTAATGAAAAGTAACCTAAAATTAACCATATTGCTACCCCCTTCCTCCTCTACCCAGTGATCACCCTCCGAGGTATTCTGGGATACGACGAAGGGAAAGCTCGTATAGATCTAGGAACTCCAAGGCATTTTTCCTAAACCACTAAAACCAGGTGACCTGGAAGGTAGAGGGGTAGAGAAGGAGGGCTTCTCATGGCGCTAAGTGTCCTTCCTGTTGACCAACCTAGCACTTGGGAGGTGACCTGAGGATCTACGGATGGGATTAGTCCCATTGTGTTGAGAGACCAACACCTTCTCTTGGTTAAAGAAGTATACCACTGAGAGGTATACATTTAGTTAGGCCAACAATTCAGGGTTAATCACCATATTTGCTTACAAATTTATGTTTATGTTTGCATAAAAAATGATGACATGAACTCTACCATGAATTCATAAAGCATATTGCAAACCAAATACCAAAACAAATAAGAAAACTGACACACCATACCAAATAATTAACCCAACTCAGTTCATGACGCTGAGTAAGCCTTAAAATTTACCAAATTTACACTAAGTTCAATCAATTCTATAGTCTTTGAGGACATAAGTCCTTGATTGCTTTAACTGTGAGAAGTACTTTGGCTTTGACCAGAAACTCATTGTGAGCAGTACCACAGGAACCCCAAAGTAGCTGGCTATTGGGAGGAATTGCCAAGTGAAACAGGAAATGACCCCTTCCGATTGAGTAGAATCACCTGTGAGGAACAATCCAAGCACTGTATTCTGGCAGTCTTAGTGGCCGAGAGACCACCTTCAACCAATAGGAAGCCATTGAAACCAGGGTCCAAATCTCATACCCACCAGTTTCATACACCAAAGCGAACACAATTGATCCTCCACGATCTTCCTCACGCCTAAGAGGCGAACCACCACCATTTGGAACACTTGGTCAACACTGTTGTAGCCATTCTTAGCGATCTCCCACACCATCAAAGGGCCACAAAGCCTCTGATTCTGATTCAAAACCATATCATTCTGAACCAAACCTCCACACCGCACCATCTAGCCCCATGGCTACTGCAAACTCAGATCCATTTTTCGGTCTAACCTTAGCAAGTGGACCCATGTCCACATCACAACCTGTCACCCACAACATGGCAAGCGATCTAGGCATAGTCATGCAGACTATCATTAGCCAATTTCCACCACCAATAGTGACCAGCCAAGCTGGCCCAGTGGTAACACATGGGGGCAGTGGCCCCTCCACACATATTGTCCCCCCTGCCACACAAGGGGGTAGTGCACCGACCACCCACATTGCCCCTTCCACCATGCATGGGGGCAATGCCCCTGCTAACCACACCATCCCACCCATAGCACTTGGGGGCACTGGCCCATCCGCCATGGTGCCACCGCAAGCACCCCCATCCATGCAGATGCATCATGCACCTGCAAACCCCACCCCCATTGTGGCCCCATCCCACATCAACTTGGGGTCAAATCTGCCCTTCATGGCTCGTTTGAACTTGCCTGACTTGGCTAGATTAATGAATGATCCCATCCACCACCAAAATTTCTCGCCACCTATGCCAACGAAGCTACCATCAAACATCCCAAAGTTTGAAAGCAAATCCGGGGAATGTCCCCAAAATCATATAATGACATTCCATCTATGGTGCTCATCCAATAGCATCGTAGAAGACTCCATCAGACTGAGGCTGTTCCAACACACCCTCATAGGTGTCACGGCCAAATGGTACATTGAGCTGCCACAAGCCAAGTACCCCGACTTCAACTTCGTAGCCTTCATGTTCCTACAGTATTTCCAACTCCCTGTCAGATATGACGAGGGGGTGGAGATCCTGCTATCCTGTCGCCAAAACACTGCCACTCAAATCATCGATCACATCCATGAGTGGCGGCGATGCCACAGCTTGTGTAAGATCCAACTTGATGATATGATCTTCTTGGATTGCTTCCTCAAGACTTTTCTCCCACCCATCGCAAAGGACGTCGCATCCGAACGTCCCCAACCTAAAGAAGAGGCCATACTGAAGGCCCAACAATTTGACCTCATTTACGCCCAATCTGGATACTTGTACACTGTCATTCCAAACACTCCCCATCCAAGTACCTCTTACCACAATGCACCAAGGGCATCCCACGCAGTGGATGGCATCATAGGGTCAGTCTCCCAACAACCACAACCTCGACCGACACCACCTACTACGGCACCGCAATCAAGTAACACTGCTAATGTTGCTTATCAAAACCAAGCTCCAGACTATGGTAGAATGACATCCCAGTCCGGAGCAACAACCTCTTATGCACAATCTATGCCACCACAGCAGGCTCAGGTGATGGCTTGGCCAACACAACAATATGTGGGGAAAATTCCCTCATTCATGGCACCACCACCCCCACAAATATACTATGCACCACTAGTGCAACAAGTTCAAGCCCCCACCCCCGCTCCACCCTCTCCATTGGGACAAGTGTTCATACAACAAAACCGTCCCAACCAGCCTACCCCGAATAATCAACAAGGGAAAGCTAGAAACAATTGGCCCCACAACCAAGGCAATAACCAACCGCAAGGAGGCGATCAGCAACCGAACACTTCCAATAATGCCACGACTAACCAGCCAGCCCAAAACCCCCCAAGGCAGAATGCACCAAGACGCAATTCTCTGTTGCACACAAACCAACCTTGTACACTCTGTGATGTTTATGGGCATTACACATTTGAGTGTCCCCTCATGGCTCGCACTAAGCAGGCCATTCAAAATGAGGCCCAACAGGCCGCCAATGCCCACACTCAAGCCCAACCCAACCAGGAACCACAAGGACCTCCTCCCATGGTGCTTCAAAACCCACTACCAATCCAAGGATTGGTGACAACCGTTGCCCCTCCCCAAGCCAATCCAAACACTCCAAGGGCACCGCCCACGACCGAAATAGGTGTTCACCACCTGATGACCATGACCACTAAAGAGGTCAACTTACAGACTCGACGAAATCAATACGGTACCACCACCGAACCTATTGAATCATCAACAACATCCACATCTAAGACAACAAACCTACCTCTCCAGTTACCCCCGTTCCCATGCCCCCCCATATGTAGAATTGCCAATAACACCACAGCTAGAGCTGCAGTCAGCTATAGCATTGTGGATGATTTGGCCCAAATGCCAACCGCCATGTGCACTCTTGAGGTACTTAAAACATGCCCAACACAGCAAAAATCATTACTAGCCACTCTAGGGGCAGTAGACCCCTCAGATTCCAAGATAATCACATTTGATACAGAGAACGGAGAGCCACGCATGCCCTCCACTATCACCTTCCAAATCCCGGTTGTTATAGCCCAAAATGACACATCTCTGCCTGTGAAAGTGTCCTATGGCTAGGGTTTAAGAGGCCATCAACGTACTGGGGTTGAAAGAGAGATGCACAATGTTCAGCAAGTATATAACAGCAAGTTTCAGAGATAAGAAAGCTCCACACCTGATTAACTGAAGGCTGGTCCAAGCTTTCTCTTCAATCCTCTCCTTGCTCCTCTCGCTCCAAGAGACCTGCAAAACAAGTTATACCTTCCTCAAACCATTATGACCACATATAAACAAATGATAATCAAATAAATCTGAAATAATAATATGATTAACATCATAATCTGATCATAAACAGAGATTCAATCACACATTGAACAATGATTTGGGAAGAAGAAGGACATCACATCTTTATTAATCTTGAAAACAAGTACAAGTATACCTTCTCTTCAAGTTTGGCACCTCACGAAACCTTGATCTGGTTCTGCTACTTCTCTTCTCCAAATAACTCAGCCTCCAAGCTCTGCAACACAAGGGGAAGACCTCCAGGTCAAAGGTGTGGGCAAAGAGAGTCCCGATTCCTCCAGCATAACAATGCATAAAATCCAAGTCCCCTCTCATGGACCTCCCTACCTCTATTTATATGGGTGAAATAAGGTAGTTTTGAAGGTTGGAGAAGTTACAGCAGTTAAGGAAATTAAGTTAAATGACTTAACTAATCTCCAATTAACTCATGTTTTAATGTTTTAAATGCTAAGAGGCACATTCGTGGGTTTGCCTTAAGGAAAATCGCAAATGAACAAAAAACACATTTTTAGGGTATTTTTGGGCATTTTCAGACTTTGGTGTATTCTGGAAAGTTTTAGCTAACTGAAATACCTTTCCAACGGCATAGAAATGAGGTCAAAGGGAGTTACAGAACTCAAGATATGGGTCCTCCAAGATAGGTGTTTTTCAGTGACTTTCATGAAGTGCCGACATGGGACGAAATCATGGGAAAGTGGTCACAGGCAGAGATGTGTCATTTTGGGCTATAACAGATTCCCCCTAATGTGTGAGGTTAGAGGAGAATATGATAGCCGAAATACATTATAAAGGAAACAACTGAGTATGGAGAGAGTAGAGAATCCAAGATCGAAAGGCTCGAGTGAAGGTACCTGTAAGAGAGATAAATGTCAGAAAACTGATCTCTGGGACATACACGTCCATATACAAATCATCACCATAAAGATACAGGTGGATCCAACATATGTATAACTGATGAAACTATCATGGTCGCTCAATATGCAAAAAGGCGCCATATCAAATCTAAAGGAGTCATGGCCACAAATGAACAAGGTGGATCCATACTCAACAATCGATCATAGCCACAAAAATACAAGGTGGATCTATGTCTCAGCAAAATGTCATATAAAAGATAACAAGGTCTTGCGCAACTTGGGCAATAGCAAAAATAACAATGCTACTGTCAACCCAAGGTCTTCAATCCAAACCGCCCAAAAAAGGTACGAATCCTAACCATGCGAATAAAGGAGCTGAAGTCGAACATGGAGGAAGCCGTTTGATTACCGGTCAATAATGAAAACCGTTAACAAATGCGAGGGAAACCACTATTAATGAAAATGGTCCCCAAGGTACCAAGTACATTCTAACAAGTGTGATTACAAGGACTTGAAGTCAAACACTTGAAGAATCCATTGAGTAGGAGACATTAAGGTATCCCCACTACCCAATAGTGAGGGAAATTGCCATTAAGGACAACAATCCCCAAGGTACTGTCATAAAACTCTAAATCTCATTTCCAGAGCAAGATGTGTTGCAGTCGATAGGAAGAGATCCGTTGGAAGGAAGGCATTAAGGTATCCTTCATCATCCAACACGAGGTAACTCCAAGACTAATTGGATCTGGAATTGGTACTGAATTTCACAAAAAGGACCGTTGAAGACATGATGTAATGAACTGATACCAGGGAATGGCCGACACAAAAGGTCAAAGGCAACTGCAGAATGGCCGACAAAGGTTTAATCCTTGAACAGTGAGCACGACACAAAAAGTGACCTAGGCAGCTTTTGACACAAAATAGGACCAATGAAACAAATCTGCAATGTAGGAGACATTGACAGATTCCCCATCTAATTGGAAAAGAAACCAACTGGAGGAGTAAGAAAACTCTGAATCAGGATAAGGTCAAAATACTAGGACCCAACTGTTGAGAGACTCAAAATTGGTACTTTGTTCAAGGAAACAAGACTTGCTGCCATAATGTAAAAAGACATGGAAATAAACCTTCCCCTTCCCTTCTTTCTTGTAAAGGTTTAACGAGTCCAAGAAAGCAAACTCGGGACCATCTCCATTTTTTGACAAGCTCGAAGAAAAGAAAGAAGAATGCTTGATAAGGCACTGATTCGTGGATTTTACGAGCCCGAACTAGTACATGCTCGACGGTGTTTTCATAGTTTAGAGAGTCTGAAAACTCCAAAGAGGACTCCAGGGGGGTCCTTTTTCGTACAATTTAGTCTCCTAAGGCCGAAAAAGTATAAAACAAACCAGAGAAGAACTCTCTTAACTTCCAAAGAAGAAAAGGCGCACCTTTTTCGTAATTAGTCAGGAAGGTCCGAAAAAGGTTAAATTACCACCTACCCAACGCTCCTTCAAAAGCAGCATATACAGCCTGAGTTTTACGAGTGTGAAGGAAGGCAAGATCACTCGAAAAGATCCATTTGATTACGAGAAATGGAGCTTACAACAATAAACTCGATGCTTTGTTCTTTAGGGTTTAACGAGCATGACAAAGACATAAAGTACACTCGAAATCTTTTTCATGTTTTGGTCCAGAGCACGAAAAAGAGAAAACTAAGCTCATACCAGGGGTTCCTTTTCCGTAAGTTTAGTCCCTCATGTCCAGAAAAGAGATAAACCTATGCCTGAGAATACTCTTCTCAATTCAAAAGAAAAGAGAGGGATCCTTTCTCGTATTATTCCACATGGTCCGAGAAAGAGATAACCTACCACCAATGTGGATACCCGTTCACATATTCTTAACGAGCCTAAACGAACAAGTTTACTCGGCAGTCAAGTCTATTTTGAGGAGTCAGACTTGGGCCTAAAGAAACTCAATATCTTCCCCGTGAAGTTTTAACGAGTCCGGAAAATCCAACTCGCGGCCTCCTTACTGTTTTTAACGAGCTCGAAGGAGAGCAGAAAGAATGCTCTAAATGCGAGGAGACGAGTGTCAAAGGCAGGAGAAACTAGTTCCAAGCGCAAGGAACAAACCTATGCATAATGCAAAGAAAGTGAGCAAGATAAGGACACTTGGGGAACGTCTCCTTGGGGTAAAGGTTGTCAAGTTGCAAAGGCAAAATGATACAAGGCTAAGCGGCGATGAGAACAAAGATGAGGGCTTATACAACGAGCTAAAAGCGTGGAAGCCGGCATCAGGCTCATAAGCGTGAGCAAGGCACATGCAAATGCATTTACAGCTTGAACAACAAGGTGAGGCCCATCAACAGTTGTGAATCCAACTAATAATCCCGTCTCCAAGAAACAACAACATCAGAAGAAACGATCCGATGCGGGTCACTTTGGCAGAAACACTTGTGACTTTGCTATCTTCTACAAAAGGAAAAGTCAAGGAAGAATCAACCGAAGAATATTCTATAGGACCAAGGCTCGAGGGTTTATAATCAATAAGATCAACCTCAGAAGGAGAGAAAAAATCAACAAGGGAGATAGAGTCTGCAGAAACAAACTCAATATCACAGGAGCTGAGAAATTCATAAGAAAAAATCAAACTCATCAGGATCACTGACTTGCTTTTCAAATGAAGAATCAAAAGACTCAACAAAAACCAACATAAGAAAAAGGGAAGGCTTACTAAGCAAATCAGGGTTAGACTTAATCACAACTGAAAAAGAAGGTCAGACTGTATCAAAGACTCCAGGAAGACTTCATCCGAAAGGAGGAAATCATTCGAGATAGGACACATATCTGAACTTTCAACTGGATGGACAGAGTGGAGAGAAGGCTCTATAATCAGTATAGGATGACTCACCCGATCAATTGCCAAGACCAAGTCCCTAGAAGGTAAGCATGAAAACAGAGGCTGCCTCTCAGTAGCAATTGAACACAAATGACAAGAAGCCACATAGTTCACCTGTGGCGGGGTAGTGTCTACAGAAACACCGGGAATCAACAAAGGAAAGACTTGGTCTCTAGTTGGGTCAGGAGACGGATCAAGAAAATCCAACTGATCAATAGTGGCAATTTCTTCGCCATGATTAAAGTACATCACACGAAAGAATGTTGACACCACAGCTTGCATGGCATAGACATAATCACGTCCAAGGAGCATATTAAAGTCCAAGGGGTCTTCTATTACCATGAAGTCAACTAAGACAGTCTTCCCACCCAAAGTAACAGGTGTTTGAGGAATAATTACCAAGGCTACACAATTTCTTCTATCAAATTCCAGTAACTGACTAGCAGTCGACACAAGGCTGGGAGATCCCATACCTCGCCAAGCACGAGCAGACAAAATACTAACTGAGGCTCCTTCATCAACAATACAACGAGCAATCGTATAAGGTTCAACTTTGACCTTTATCTGGAAAGGTGCATGGGAAGGAAGGCACGGCTCAACTAGGCTATCCCAATCAAAGGAAGCAATCTGAGGGCTTGGTGGGGGTTGATTCGAAACAATTTCAGTGCCCCCTTGTTCAGTAAGATCTGAACTAGCAGTGAAGAAAATGTGACTAGTAGACACTTCACTCTCCGGAGGAAGAGTGGGATTGATCGATACTGGAATCGATTCAACCGCTTCATGAAATTCACTCTCCGAAGGGAGAGTGGGATTGACCAAAATGACATTGGTTCAATCACATGAGGAACACTCTCCGAAAGAAGAGTGGGATCGACCAAATCTGAGATTTGTTCGACCACTGGATCAACCAAAGGTTGAGTAGGATGTTGAGAAACTATAGGGTGTTCAGAAGAACGAAATCCATGAGTCTTGGACCACACTCTTCGCACCTCTGGGATAGCAGGGCACAGATGAGTAAGGTGATCTCCCTTGCATAGCACACAAGGGAACTTAAGATGATGCTTTGAACGACCAGTTTTCTCAACTGAGTCAACATGACTAACAGTGGATGACTGTTTTCTCTCAACATGACTAGCAGAGGATGAGAGTTTGCCCCTAGCGTGAACTACAGAGGCTGGGTGACTGGGGCCAACCTCACTAAGAGAGGCTGGTTGTTGAGAGACTCCATAATGTTCAAAAACGGGATGACCATGAATCCAAACTCTTCGCACCTCCTCAATAGAAGGGCATTTATAAGTAAGGTGGTCTCCCTCACAAAGCTTACAAGGAAACTTGAGCTTGTGTTTTGAACGGGTAGAATTGTCAACAGTGTCAACATGACTCGCAGTGGTTGACTGGGCACCATCAACATGCACAGCAGAGGCTGAATGGTTAGGATCAACATGCTTTGCAGCAGTTGAGTGTGTGCCCCCAGCTTGAGCAACAGAGGCTGGGTGAACGAATCCAACGTGAACACCAGAGGTTGGATGGGGAGGTTCAACTTGAAAACCAGAGGTTGAATGAGTGCACTCAACGTGAACACCAGAGGCTGAGTGACAGGATCCAACATGACCTGGAAAGGTTGGAAGGATCCCACCAGCGTGAACACCAGAGGTTGGATGGATGGATCCAACTTGAATACCAGAGGTTGGATGGGAAGGTTCAACTTGAAAACCAGCGGTTGAACGGATGCACTCAGCTTGAACACCAGAGGTTGAGTGACAGGATCCGACATGACCTGAAAAGGTTGGAAGGATCCCACCAGCTTGATCACTAGAGGCTGGATGGATAGCTCCAACATGAACAATAGAGGTTGGGTAGGATGGTTCAACTTGAAAACCAGAGGTTGAACGGGTGCACTCAACGTGAACCCCAGAGGTTGAGTGACTAGGTCCAACATGACCTGCAGAGGTTGGATGGGTGCCCCTAGCCTGAAGAACCGAGGCTGGGTGGTGAGGTTCAACTTGACTTGCAGAGGTTGAATGGGTGCCCCCTTGCTTATGTGCTTTCTTCCTATTCCTCCTTCTTTTACTCCT
>LPNX010560310.1:55260-103032 GCA_001517045.1 Pseudotsuga menziesii
AGGTCAAAGGTGTGGGCAAAGAGAGTCCCGATTCCTCCAGCATAACAATGCATAAAATCCAAGTCCTCTCTCATGGACCTCCCTACCTCTATTTATATGGGTGAAATAAGGTAGTTTTGAAGGTTGGAGAAGTTACAGCAGTTAAGGAAATTAAGTTAAATGACTTAACTAATCTCCAATTAACTCATGTTTTAATGTTTTAAATGCTAAGAGGCACATTCGTGGGTTTGCCTTAAGGAAAATCGCGAATGAACAAAAAACGCATTTTTAGGGTATTTTTGGGCATTTTCAGACTTTGGTGTATTCTGGAAAGTTTTAGCTAACTGAAATACCTTTCCAACAGCATAGAAATGAGGTCAAACAGAGTTACAGAACTCAAGATATGGGTCCTCCAAGATAGGTGTTTTTCAGTGACTTTCATGAAGTGCCGACATGCGACGAAATCATGGGAAAGTGGTCACAGGAAGAGATGTGTCATTTTGGGCTATAACACTGGTATCCATCTGGAACTTGGTTGTGCATCGATGCATAGTGTATGAGGGAGCATCCACGTGCATCATGTCTACCTTGGTTTGGCAGAAGCTTGGATCACCGATTTTGCAACCATCCTCCACGAATTTGCGGGTTATGATGGACATCCCACTAAAGCCCAAGGAATCCTCCCCCATGTCCCCATCACATTAGCCGGGAAGACAATCCTGATCGACATCAAAGTTGTCAACACTCAACTGAACTACAACCTCTTCCTTGGGAGGAGTTACATGTACGCCATGCGAGTCGTCACGTCAACTGTCTTTCGCCTCATGATGTTCCCCCACAAAGGGAAGATTGTAACGGTTGACCAGCTCACCTACCATGATCTGCAAGGGTTAACAGTGCCTGCCAATGTTATCCCTACCATCACCACCACTGAGCCGCAAGGGGCGACCACACATGCTAACGTCATCCTTACAACCAACACTGTGGTTGAAAACACACCATCCTCCCCACCGTTGAATGTGGGCCCTGGGTTGTTTATGAATCCCACCATGACGGCTCCTTTCCCGTTGATGTTACCACCACTAACAACAAAAGCAAACTGTGGAATTTTGCATGGTCTCATCAAGCACCTCTGCAGCCAAACAGCAACCGCAGCCGCAGCCCCAACCACAACCACATCATCGTCTGCAGTCGCAACACCAACAGCGGCCACAACACCACCCATAGTAGCAGCATTACGCGTAGCCGCAACCACAACCTCACCCCCACATGCAACCAGCTGGGAGTTATGTGGGATCATCTCCAGTCCATACAATTCCCTTGCTCTTTCCCCCACCTGGTGTCATGAGCAAGCCGGTAATGGCCACCTTAAGCCTACCCAACTTTACATTGGGGATCCCGGTGTGGTATCTGGATCCACCAGCTCAACCAGCAATGCCCCAGGTTGTGTTAACTCTAGTGCAACCTATTGCGGTTGAGTCTCACCCCCCACCCGGTCCGCATAAGCCAACTGCCACACCTACACCGGCACCGCCCCAACCCAAAAGGGCGAGGGAAAAGAACACAAAAGCTACCGCAGAACCATGACCAGTCCCAGCTTGTGCCGTCTGCGAACAATAGGGCCATCCAACTCAGAATTTCCCTGAAATCCCAGTGATCCCTGCACATCTAGATGCCATGGATATGAACAAAAATATCCCCATGGTTTAACTCCCAACCGTGCCAGTAGTAAAGAACAAGGCATTAAGGAAAAACCATGCTTGTGCCTTTTGCTGCTTGTATTGACTTTACTCCCACCATTGCTAAGACCTACCCAAATTTCGAATGGCTCTTGCTGACCTCCGTCACCATTCCCTTGAGTATGAGATCACCTTGATCGAAGAAGTTCACCCACCACCACCTCCTTCATCAGACACCATTTCCATTTACATGATGTCTAGTTCCCCCGACCAGCTCATCCCCATGTCCAATGATGGTCCATCAGACCTGTCACTTCGTTGCTTCAACAACAATGAGGAGATACTTGAAGCTCTGACCGCCCTGGAATACCCATGGGACGACATGCACCATCTCAACCAACTCTGATATCGTTGAAGAAATCATGTTGGGGGCACCTTGCTCCCCAGAAGAGGTCGATGCCTACACCGCCCTCTTCCAAGAATTCTGTGACATCTTCACCTGGTCATATACTGAAATGCCTGGCTTAGATCCATCGATCATGGAACACCACATCGACACATGGCCTGATGTGGCACCTGTCCGCCATAAGCAACGGCTCATCCATCCATCCAAAGTGGTTGCGGTGAAAGCCGAGATAGAGAAGCTGCGCACGGCCGACTTCATTTATCCCATTGCATACACAACTTGGGTTTCTAATTCTGTTCTCATGAATAAAAAATAGGGTACCATTCGCGTTTCCACAGACTTCCATGATCTTAATGGGGCATGTCCCAAAGACAACTTCCCCACACCGATCATCGACCAGATCATCGATGCGTGTGTCAAACATGAAGCCTTTTCCTTCATGGATGGATTTTACGGATACAACCAAATCCAAATCCAAAAAGAAGACCATTGCAAAATGGCATTCACAACCCCATGGGGCACATTCACCTACCGAGTCATGCCCTTTGGCCTCAAAAATTTTGGAGCCACCTTCCAGCACGCCATGATGCACTGCTTCTACGATCTCGTACACATCATCTTGGTTTGTTTCGACAACCTCATCGCGCAGTCGCAAAACCACACACAACACATAGACGACTTACGACAAGTCCTCATGTGATGTTACCAATGCAGAATCCACTTGAACCCATCCTAGTGTGTTTTCTACATCCCCACGGGCCATCTCCAAGGATTCATTATGTCACACAAAGGAATGACCGCTGATCCTGGGAAAGACCAAACGAATTTTCCCCTAATGTCACCCCTTTGAGTGACAATGTTCTAAATTGTATTACAGTCTTTTCATTTTTTTTGTTTTACACATTTTTCCCAATTGAGTCTTATGTATTGTTTCCTCTCATTGCTTCAGATGGAGCACACCTCAAATCGGTATATGGGATTCGCAGATGGAGCAAGCATATGGTACCTGAACCTCACCTCGGCTGCATGGGTAATCTACTCCCCATTGCACGAGTTGATCCACATCGACGGGATATGCGTGGGCACCATGACCAACAACCAGGTGGAGTATGATGGTGTTAATGGCCTCTTGGCCGCCGCTCTACAATTAGTAATTCATCATCTCGATGTCTTCTTAGACTCCCAGCTGCTTGTTTCTCAACTGAACAACCACTACCGAGTTCGCGATCCCTACCTCTTTAGAAAGTACCTATGCACTAAACACATGGTCAGAACATTTGAATCCATCACATTCACACATGTTCCCAGGAACCTCAATAGTGTCGCAGATCAAATGGCTAACGATATTCTAAATTGGCACATCCATAACAGCATATAGGAAACATACAACCATAACATAATGCATAAGCATGTCTAAAAATACACACACAGTGTAATAATACATCACATAGGCATTTGCATTCCACAACATAATAAAAAGACTCACATAATAAAACCATAAAATGCATCCACGTGCGTCAAAAATATATATAGATAAATAGATAAGTTGCATGTCCAAAACATGTCCAATACAAAATGAGAAGCCACATATGCTTTCTCAACAGGATATACATAGCGACACAAAAACTCCTAAGTGCACCAGTGCACTAGGGGTAGCACCATCAGCTCCTAATTAAAAGTCTCCTGGAACTAGTTCGGGACACCTCTCACACCTCTGAGCTCAAATTTATATCTCTTTATGAGACCAACGTCTCATGTTTAATAAATTAATTTCGGGACCATTTCCCACAAGTCACCTTGATTTATGAAGCCATGGCATGATGATGCAAGTGTCTACGGACCTATACTTGTATCACACTTCTTAACCACTACTCATGCGAGTTTTCGGGCTGCCGCCCGTTAAGGACTGTAATTTTACTTTTTGTATTTATAATTGTCTTTTTTCACCACACCTTACACAGACATCTAGACCATCTTCCACAAAACCCTTTGTTTTTCTTCCATGTATTTGACATATAAGTGTCCTCGGGCCACCGCCCATTAAGGAATGTAATTTTAGCTTTTATTTTGTATTTTTAACACATAGATTGTCTTTTCTTTTTACCGCACCTTATGCGGACCCCTAGACCACTGTCCACAAAACAATTTCTTTTCTTGCACATATTTGGCATATAAATGCCTCCGGACTTGCACTCACATTGCATGTAGTCAAGTTCCTCCACCACAACACACACCCACGCTCTCCTGACCTCTGTCCAAGAGCCACCTCAGTTTGCATGCTTCTACCGCACCATCTCGCAAGCCACTGCCACGATCTATCCCACACATGTATTGGTATGTTTGAGAGCCTTCTGCTCTGTCCATACTATGCGGATGACCTTTGGACCTCTGTCCACCATCCCGACATAGGGGCACCGCTCGTTCCACCGTAGTCGGCTGACCACACTGGAGTTTCATTTAAGCTCTTTTCTGACTAGACCTTAAAACAATGAAAATATTGCCGAGCGCAGCTACTTCCTTTCCCTCTCACTAAAGTATAGGAAAGGGAATCTACATCATCTCGTTTACCTCCTTTTGTAGACCATGTAGACCATCAATCGAAAAAGACATCCTTGGCACACTCAAGCGAAAACCGTTTCCCTTTGCATACCTTTGTTCTTTCTCGGGTAGAGGGGACGCACTTGATGAAAAAGCTCATAACCAGTTGTCGTTAAGCTCTTTTCCGGCCGTTTCATCAAGAAAATATCGCCGAACAAACTTGGTTTCGTTCATGCTCTTAAAAGTATTTGAATGAACGTCCAATCAGTATAGGTTTAACCTTTTCCGGCCAGATTGGACTACCAACGGTAAAGAATTCTCTCATCCCCTCCAGGATGGGCGAGCTCTACTATGTATACTTTTATCCTTTTTCAGGAATAGGAGACTACCAACGAAAAAGAGCCCCCACTGGAGTCTTCTCCATGCTTTCAAACTCTCTAAAATTGAAAGCACCATTGAGCACTTACCTTCTCGGACTCGCCAAAAATCCATGAGATCGTACCACAATGGTGCCCCTAGACACCACCCCCTAGAAAACAGTTTGGCAGCATTCCCACATTGGGTCGCCTTTGTTCAGATTACTCTACAATGTGTCTTCCTTGGATCCCATCAGTATCAAAACTATCCTCCACCTTCAAGTATTTCCCATCTGCAGCAACAATTCTCGGTATTACAGCTATGATCCCATTCCCATGAGTTAAGTTTCATTTGTTGCCTGGTCTTCCCTGTCATCATACTCTGAACAAAGGAAGTTTGAGTCTCCCACTCCCCCCCTGCCCCTGTTCAGTTTTTCCCTTCCCTCCCCTCCGGCCCCCCAATTCAGTGAATCAGTCCGCAGATTGCTTCACACCTTTTGGTTATCCCTCGCGCTCCTGGTCAAGGAAACATCATTGCCTTGACTAGGGGCAGGTCTCCCTCTGTCGACGCCGACAAACATATTCCAGGGGATAGACCCAGAGGACCCTGTACCTTGGTTTCATTAACATCATTGGTGAGTTCCTTGGACCACTTGAGAGGAGTCCTTAGTGCCTCTTGGGATGGTTGTTTCTCACGTGCTCGACTTCAAATCCATCATCGCACCGTTGAGATTCGTATAGGGTTTGTTCCACATAGTACTTGGTCGAAGACCCCAGATGTTACCCAGATCTAGCACATTGGGAGTCCACTCAAGGGACCTAAATAGGTTATGTCCCTTGTGATTTCCAGGTTGCATTGGAGACAGTGATTAGAAGCCCCAGCAGTGTGTTGAGGCCTGGAAATTCGCAGGCGGCAACAGTAAGGGATTCTCCCCAATCAATGTTCCCAACTAGCCCGTTGACTATTTGAAATAGGGAATCCGTCTGGTTTGCGGTCCGGCTACCGTAGGTCAAGAAACAAAACAAAGGCTTTACCGGTTGCAGCCCGGCCCACTGAGTTTTTGTATTTTGACTTTAAGAAATGAGATACAAGTGCATAACTAAATGCAGAGCGATCAAGATGCAGGGAGCAGTCACAATGTGATGCGCAGGTTCTTACCTCTCGTCTTATGCTCACAAGCAACCAAATCAGATATAATAAGAAATAAACTAACTATCTAATCTATCCCTAGGGAGCAAGGTTATCATTCTGGGTGAGCAATGCATCTTGCACATGCATTATGAAGAATCACAGATAGCTGATATTTCTTTCAAGACACATGAACACTTACAGATATTTAAATAACCAGATAGCCGATCATTTTATAACAACAATAATTGCTCATAGTGGAAAATATCAAAAAAAAAGATACCGAAGAACATTCAACAAGAACATAGGTTCAGGAAATTAAACATTCTCACAGCAAATGAAACACCGCTGAAAACGAAATAGTTCCTCTTCAACATTATTCATTGAGTCGCATTGATACATTCCATTCTACTCTCTCCAACAGGTAAAAAATTGCAGTTTTCTTTGCAAAACGAAGTAGTTCCTCTTACAAGCAAACATTTACAAAATTTTCCAGGGGGAAAAAGCCCTGTCTCAACCCTACTTTTAGATATTTAAACTACAATTTGAGACCCTTCGGCTGCCTCCTCTCTCCCCCTCTCAGCTTCCCAACGCTTCAAATCCTTCTGTGAGCTATTGAGTAACTGACAGCTCTTCAAGCTCTAGCTCTTCGTTGCCATTCACGCTGTCTTTTCCTTCTGGACGTTTTGTCAATCATTTTTTTGTGAGCGTTTATCTTCTGGTCAATAACGGATAGGTTTTCCTATTCCGTGCCTCTGTCGTTTGCTTATTTTGTCCTTTTCTCCATTTTGTCTTCCTTGTGATTGTGCCAGTTTTGGTTCGAGCAAGCTCAGTCTTCACCTAGGGTCGCCACAGCAGTATATCGAATTCCTCCTGCAAACAATTACGGTGCATTATTTGTTGTGAAATGGGGTTTTAAACATTAACATCTTCTGCCATGAATGATAAATTCACAAGAAACTAGCCAGGTGCATCCGGACAGAGTCTTGCTTAAGCTTTAGGCGGGAAAGTCATAAATTGGTAGTCGGCAAGCTTTGGAATCGGACAAAGACAAGACTTCGGGAGCCGCAACGGCGGAGGATTATAGGGACTGGGTGAGCAAAACACGGCGAAAAGGTTTAATCGGATGTTGGCGGGAAACTTCATTAATCGGGCGTCGGAAGGATGATACATTGGGAGCTGAAAGAATCTCCCAGCCGAAATGGCAGACGAGCCAAGGCTGAAGACATAAGCTAACCGCGGGTGGGCAAAGGACCAAATTAGACGTCGGTAGATACTTGCATCAGCAACTCACTAGCTCTCCCCAGCCGCAACAATGGGAGGGTATAAGCTATGGTCTAGCGATTTAAGGCCAAAACAAATCGAGCGTCAGAGGAATCCATACTTCGGACGAATAAACAATATTGGAGCCGCAACGGCGGAGGGGCTGGAACTTTGCAGCTTTCGATCTAACAACGAGAAGAGGCCCGATCAAAGGAAAAATCAACGATTAAAACAGCGTTAAGGGTCAACTGTAACCAAAGTCATTTTTCCTTCGCGAAGGCTGCTCTGAAGCACAAGATTTTACTTCTCCACGGCCAGAAATCCACGACTTAACCGAAATCGAACATGGGGGACACAAATCCGCGGGCATCCAACTTCAAAGTAAAACAAAAGAAGACACGCTCTAGAGGTCCAAGAGTTCAACGATCAAACTGTGCAAAATAATGAGGAGGGGCCCAGAAATTAAAACATTAATTTGGGGGAGAACAGTTGTGGCAGCAACAACTGGCGATTACCTGGTGAACCTAGATCTCTGGGTGATTTTTCTTTGAGTGGTAGACTGTTTCACAACAAAAATGCATCAAATGAATTCTTCCAGCTATCCAGATGGATTTCCCAGTCGACAGAAGTGTGGATCTTAATCATTGATGATGGTCCATTGGGGAAAAGGAAAACCGAGACCCTCAAGTCCAGATAACTATGTTGAGGCCAGAGTATGAGTTTCATTATTACCTTTATTTTCAGGTAGCTAACAGTGTGGACACCACAGGGTTATAGCAGATAGTAAACAGCAATATTTATTTGTTCCTCGTTCCTATGCCATTTTAACACTTTTGTGCTTTTGGACTTTTGTCCCTTTTATCTGAGTCCTTCCGTACGCCTTTCTTACTGAATTTTAATTCAGGATCCTCTATCCCATAGTGCCCTTTTTTGTGAGTGGTGTACTTTAAGATTCAGCTCACGGACGGAGAGGATCTTTTGGCAATTTAGTATTTATGATTCAGCACTTGCTTCGATTTATGATGCTTTTATAGAAGTTTTGACTCTTTACTTGCCTTTTGGAATTCGTTTCTTGGCATGGGATCATTTATATTTAATACACTATTCACCTTGATTCTGCCCATGGGTCCTTTACTGTCGCTCCTTAGAACATTTTAAATGTGACGTGGATGGAGACCTGACATAGTACTCCAGACTCTTCGAATCCGGTCTAATTCACAGGGGTTAAGCAGGACTTCAATGCACACAACATTTTATTCGAGAAAACCGTTAGGCTGGAAGAAATCTTTACCAACACACAGGGTGACACTCAACGTATTTGCTATTCCCAAAAGACCTTAATATCCTCCAAACAACCGCAAGTTTGTTCCCCTTATTGAAAATCAAAAACTTAAAATTAAATCGAATGAAAGCATGACTCGAAAACAAACCCATAGATTATTTATATACAAGGCAGAAAAAATCAAAGAAACTCAAGAAAAGTAAGGTTTGAGAACCAAAACATTAACTAGAAAGCTCTCCTCCCATCCCTGTAAATCTTGCAACTTATATGTAGCAGGGCCAAGTTTGGCTACAATCTGAAAAGGGCCTACCCATAACTGCTGGAACTTGGTATGCTTTCCTTTCTCATCATGGGGGTGATCCCATTTGAGGACTAAGTCTCCTACCTCAAAGTCTTTTTTCCCAGCTTTATGTTTGTCAAACCATCTCTTAACTGACTCTTGCTGCTGTTTAAAACGTTCTCTAGCCTTGGATCTGGCCTCTTCTGCCTTCAGGAGATTATATATTCTTATTTGGAGAACCTCATCATCCGACCCCCTAGACTCTTGAGCTAGCATGGAAGATGGCAGCATGATATTGGGAGGCAGGATAGCTTCCTTACCGTACACAAGGGTATAGGGTGACACTCCTATTGCAGACTTGGGGGTGACTCTGTCAGCCCACAGGGCGTTGGGTAAGGCTGAGTGTCAACTTCGCTGGTTTTCTATGATAGTCTTCTTCAGGATTCTAATGAGGTTTTTATTGGAGGATTCAGCCAGGCCATTCCCTTGCAGATATTAGTTAGCAGAATAATGTAATTTTATCCCTTTATCATGAGAAAATGCAGTCAATTTAATTGATCAAAAGTATTTGGCATTATCAAAAACTACTAAAATTGGAACTCCAAACCTGGTCATGATATGATCTTGTAGGAAGCTGGTGAATTCGTCCTCGTTGATCTTGCGCAATGGGATAGCTTCGACCCAGTGGGTGAAATAATCAGTCGCAGTGAGGATGTACTTGTGTAGCAGGGAAGAATTTGGTTTTATTTCTCCAATGATGTCCAATCCCCATTGTTCGAAAGGCTTTGTGATCATTACAGGCTTTAGAGGTGCTGCTGCTCTAGGTTGTCTTCCACCGCATCTTTGGCAAGTATCACATTTTTTGATGTGCACATGTGCATCCTTGAAGAACGTTGGCCAGTAATAACCAGCTCTGAGGACCTTATGGGCAGTAGTGTCCCCTGAATAATGTCCCCCAGCCGGACCATCATGCAATTCAGACATTACTTTCTCAGCATCTTCTTTCTCCAAGCATCTCAGGAGGACTCCATCATAGTTTTTTCTGAATAATACCCCTTCCACGATTTGGTAGGAAGCTGATTTTAGATGCAGAGCTCTTCTTTGTTTGGAATTCCAATGTTCTGGCAGGAGCCCTGACTGCAAGTAATGTACAAGGTCTATGTACCAAGACTCAGGAGCTGTGAATAAATGGCAAACATCTATCACATGCAACTCTGCTTCATCTTCCCATGCTTGTTCTTCGTTGTTTCTGCTCCCAGTCATTAGTTTGCATAAACCTTGACCTTTCACTAGAGTGGCTGGCTTGAATTCAAGATCGTATTCTTGAAGGGCTGTTACCCAATTGCCCCTTCTTTCTCCTAATTCTTTTTGAATGAGAAGGGATCTTACAGCTGGGTAAGGGACTATTACCGTGGTCCTATTTTTCAATATATAAGGCCTGAATTGCTTCACTGCCTTAAACACTGCGTATGCTTGCTTATCAATGGCTGGGTAGTTTAATTCAGCCCCTTGTAACCCAGTGCTCATGAAAGATATTGGGAATTCATCACCCCCATCCTCCTTTTGTGTAAGCACAGCTGCCAATGAATCATCGGACACAAATGTATACATAATAAAGTCCTTATCAAAATCTGGACTTTTCAGAGAGGGCGCATGTGCAACAGCAGTCTTGATTTTACTAAAAGCATTCTTTTCAGTTTCAGTCCACTTAAATTGTGCATTTTGCTTGACCATCTGCTGTAATTGTTTAACAGTCTGGGTAAAATCAGGCACAAACCTACACATGAAATTTATTGTTCCCATGAAGGATTGCATTCCTTTTTTATTATGGGGCATGGGGATTTGTTCAATGGCCTTAATTCTTTCTGGGTCTATAGATACACCTGTCTTTGAAACTATATTCCCCAGTAACTTACCTTCTATGACTGCAAATACGCACTTCTTAGGATTGAGGGAAATGCCATATTTCCGACAACGCTTGAAAATTTGCTTTAAGTGGAAAGCGTGCTCCCCTCTTTTATTTGAGAATATAGTGATGTCATCAAGGTATACCACCACACTTTGTCCAATCAGTCCGCGAAAAGATATGTCCATAGCTCTCTGAAATGTCGCTCCAGCATTAATCAGTCCAAAGGGCATCCTTCTATAGGAAAAAGCTCCCCATTTAGTTCTGAATGTGGTCTTCAATCTATCTTCCTCGGCTACCAACACTTGGTTATAGACAAAGAACCTGTCTAACAATGAAAAAATTTCAGAACCAGAAACCATCTGTAGCAATTGCTCCATGGGAGGTACCGGATAGTTGTCTTTATCTGAGGCCCAGTTCAAGTTTCTGAAGTCCATGCACAGTCTGATTTCTCGCGACTTTTTTCTGACCGGTACCAGATTAGACACCCACTCGGAGTGCCTGACTTTAAAAATAATCCTGGCGTCCAACAATTTATTCACTTCGCTTTGAATCAGTGGCTCCAACTTGGGGTGCATCTTCCTTAACGGCTGCTGATATGGCTTGGTGCCTGCTTTAATAGGGATGACATGCTTGATAATGCTGGTGTCGTAGGTCTTCAAATATGCATACGTCCATGCAAAGATATCTTTGTACTGTTTAAATAGACTAAGGAACTTGTCCCTTTTCGCTGGTGAATAGCATTTGCCGAGGTTCACGAACTTGGGATCCGTTTCAGTCCCTAATTTTATTAGCTCGAACTGTAGAGTCGAGCTGTGCGTCTTCACATTAGCGGGTCTTCTAAACTTTTCTTTCAAGTCAAACATCTTCTCTAATGTTCTGACCCCTTTGGGAATGAAATTGTCATATTTCATTTCAGCCTGATGTTCCTCATCGTCGATAATGGCCCCTTTAAAGGTCTTGTCATTCGTTAAGCACTCGATTATTTGTTGATCATCGTCAAATACTCGCAAGTTGGTGATCATGTCAGGTACTGATGGCCTGAAAAGTAATTCAATAGAGCATTTGTTATTAGTGGGAACCAACCTGGCGGTTGATGTAGCTAGAAGATCAGTGGCTGCATTTTTTATTCTTGGTATTGAAATAATGTTAAACACATGAAAACATTTAAGCAACTCCCATACCTCGTTTTGGTAGGATTTCAAATGAGGGGAAACACAATGTATTTGATTTCTTATTTGCTTCACAACTATTTTCGAGTCCCCAAAGATTTTTAAATTACTAACCTGTAGCTCAATTGCTTTCTTGAGTCCCTGCAGCAGTGCTTCATACTCAGCCGTATTGTTAGTACACTCAAACTCTAATCTACAGGATAGGAAGTGTTTATTTTTTTGTGGATCAATAAGGATGCAGCCGGCCCCTGACCCTTCTAATGTTTTCGAGCCGTCAAAAAATAAAGTCCAAAAAACATTATCTACTGAAAATGAATCTACTCCTACTGCTAAATCTACTATTTTACAGTCAATCTCACCAGCCCGAGAAAAACGAAGGAGATCAGGCTAGGTGTCAGATGTGTCGCTGGCCTCTTCCACTTGATAATTGCCTGGTTCCAGTTTGAGAAAGTAGTTTCCCAACACAGATTCAACTAGTATATTCTTCTCATCCAATTGAGTGACATTGTACTTCATGTGAGGTTCTCTCAAAACCTTAATCTGATTGGGACTCCCTTTGTATGGCAACCAAAGATGTGACCAATCTGAGGCGAAATATCCATTCAACTTAGCTGACCAATCTCTGCTCAAGACCAGGCCGTAAGCATCTGGTATATCAGCCACCACGATATTAATAACTTGGCATACTCTGTCATCGGATGCTAAGCAGATCAGGACGTCTTCCATTTCACCAATAACCTTAACGTCTGTCCTATCCAATTGCACCACCCTCCATGTGGATGGCTTAGGCTACCCGTTTATTTTCTTACATACTGATATGGGCATGACATTAATTGACGCTCCTGTGTCTAGCAGGAAATTGTGCATGTTAAGATTAAAGATTTCAAACGTCGGGAGGAAAGGTGGATGTTTATTTTTAGACTTACCTCCAGTGCTAGCTTCTCCAATTTCTTCTTCGTCCCGAGGCTGATTATCAGCGGAAAGCTTTTCTTCTGACGTTTCAAGTGCCTTCAACAACTTTTCTTTCTGCTGGGGTACTTTGCACATTTCAAATAGCGGGACATTTTCCTTTATCTTCTTTAAATCTTCAACAATGTCATATTCAATTTGTTGTTTAATGGACTGAGATTTATCAAAACTCACCCTCTCTTAATTTGGCTTGGGCAACATTCTGTTCTGCTTGGGATCTTGGCTGGTAATAGTGAATTTCGGAACCTTATCAGCCAAGGATTTATCTTGAAATTTTTTCTTGATGTTTCTTTGCAGCCTTCTGATCTTTGGAAGTAAAAGACTATCATCACTAATCGTCCCTTGGCTTCTAGTTGTCACATTAGCTTCCTTGACATCCTTATGTCCCTGGGTATTTTCATCTTCTACATTGAGCAACGAGACAGAATTCCATAATGCCATGGTCTCTTCTTCCTGTCCTTTTGTAGAGGTAGAAGCAACACTTTCTTTCTTTTCATCATCATCTTCCTCCGTTAACCTTGAATCCAACATCTGATTCATGACTAATGTCATTGAATTTATCCATTGCGGACAGTTCTTTTCAGAATGAGGTTGTTGGTGAAAGGTACAGAAATTTTCCATCCCTATCTCTGTCAGATTCATGGATGCAGTTTTCTAAGGAGGAGGTTGGGGCTAATTGTTGTCCTCTCTTTTCTTATAATATGGCCTGAAGAACTTCTGTGCTTCTTTTTCTTTTTCTAAGTCTATGATCTTATTAGACAGATTTTGCATCATTTTAGCCATACTTTCGTAATCTACTGACTTTTCTTCCTTAGGCTTTGTGAACAATAAAGTTTTTCTTCCTGCACCTTTCTCCCCTGATTGTTCTGGATAGTCTTCAATGCTTTCTCTTTCCGCTTCCACCGCTTCTGCCTCTTCATAGGTCTCTGTCAAAGTAGTCTTGGCCCTACCTTTTGCAAACATGGCCAAATCAGGGCCCAAAGCTTAAGTATAGTATTCAATCAGTACTTTGTCTGAAGGCTTATCTGTTTGAGAGAAATTTTTAAGATATGCTGCAAACCTTTGTGTGAAACTGTGCACTTTTTCTTTTTTTTCTTTCTTTAATGCACACAGTCCTTTCATGAGGGCAGCATGAGTCTTTTGGACTGCGTACTTACTTCTGAACATTCTCTCAAAGGTATCCCAGTCTAGGATAGAGTTGGCGGGCAATCCAAAATACCATGAGGCCGCAGCTCCTTTGAGGGTATGCGGGAAAAGTCTACACACCACATCTTCATGTTCCCCAGCCTTTAAGCCTTCTATCACCAAGTAGAAACTCTGTAGATGATCATCCACTAGGATCTTCTCATTTGGGTCAAATTTAGGCAGTAACTTCTCAAAGGCTTGAGGTAGGTCATGTAGAGGCGGGGTCAGATTTAGAGGTGATCTAGCTTTCCAAGCTGGCGGTGGATTTGGTGGATTAGGTGGAGGTTGATTTGCGTTAACGCTGGCCATGATTTGAGGTGGAGAGTGCGGAGGGGAACCAACAGGAGTGTGAGGATGTGAACCAACAGGGGTGTGAACAAGAGAACTGTAAGGGGTGTGTGGGCCTACTTGGTTCAAAGGCAATTCAACTTCCTGTAAGGCGGTTTCCACAAGTTCTTCCCAGTCTCCAACCAACACTAAATCTTCTACTATAGGACGGTCTTTCTTCTTGTACTCTCTTCTAGGCAATTTGTGGATAATCGGCAACCCTCCAATATTCTTTACATAAGCACGGGTATGTCTTCTCAGATCGTTAACAATTTCATTGCGAACAGGATATAGATGTTCTCTGTTTTCTTCTTCAGGAATTGGATTACGCGGTACACTACTTTCAGAACTGTAACCAGTAGAATAATCTCGGTAAAACGGGTTTCCTCGGCCAGCCATGCACTGGAGGCCCTCCTTCCAGCACCAAAACTGTTAAGGCCTGGAAATTTGTAGGTGGCAACAGTAAGGGATTCTCCCCAATCAACGTTCCCAACTAGCCCGTTGACTGTTTGAAATAGGGAATCCGTCCGGTTTGCAGTCTGGCTACCGTAGGTCAAGAAACAAAACAAAGGCTTTACCGGTTGTGGCCCAGCCCACCGATTTTTTGTATTTTGACTTTAAGAAATGAGAATCAAGTGCCTAACTAAATACAAAGCGATCAAGATGTAGGGAGTGGTCACAATGTGATGCGCAGGTTCTTACCTCTCGTCTTATGCTCACAAGCAACCAAATCAGATACAATAAGAAATAAACTAACTATCTAATCTATCCCTAGGGAGCAAGGTTATCATTCTGGGTGAGAAATACATCTTGCACATGCATTATGAAGAATCACAGATAGCTGATATTTCTTTCAAGACACATGAACACTTACAGATATTTAAATAACCAGATAGCCGATCATTTTATAACAACAATAATTTCTCACAGTGGAAAATATCAAAAAAAAAGATACCGAAGAACATTCAACAAGAACATAGGTTCAGGAAATTAAACATTCTCACAGCAAATGAAACACCGCTAAAAACGAAATAGTTCCTCTTCAACATTATTCATTGAGTCGCATTGATACATTCCATTCTACTCTCTCCAACAGGTAAAAAATTGCAGTTTTCTTTGCAAAACGAAGTAGTTCCTCTTACAAGCAAACATTTACAAAATTTTCCAGGGGGAAAAAGCCCTATCTCAACCCTAATTTCAGATATTTAAACTACAATTTGAGACCCTTCGGCTGCCTCCTCTCTCCCCCTCTCAGCTTCCCAACGCTTCAAATGCTTCTGCGAACTATTGAGTAACTCACAGCTCTTCAAGCTCTAGCTCTTCATTGCCATTCACACTGTCTTTTCCTTCTGGACGTTTTGTCAATCATTTTTTTGTGAGCGTTTATCTTCTGGTCAATAATGGATAGGTTTTCCTATTCCGTGCCTCTGTCATTTGCTTATTTTGTCCTTTTCTCCATTTTGTCTTCCTTGTGATTGTGCCAGTTTCGGTTCGAGCAAGCTCAGTCTTCACCCAGGGTCGCCACAGCAGTATATCGAATTCCTCCTGCAAACAATTATGGTGCATTATTTGTTGCGAAATGGGGTTTTAAACATTAACATCTTCTGCCATGAATGACAAATTCACAAGAAACTAGCCAGGTGCATCCAGACAAAGTCTCGATTAAGCTTTAGGCAGGAAAGTCATAAATCAGTAGTCGGCAAGCTTTGGAATCGGACAAGGACAAGACTTTAGGAGCTGCAACGGCAGAGGATTATAGGGACCGGGTGAGCAAAACATGGAGAAAAGGTTTAATCGGATGTTGGCGGGAAACTTCATTAATCGGGCATCAGAAGGATGATACATTGGGAGCTGAAAGAATCTCCCAGCCGAAACGGCGGACGAGCCAAGGCTAAAGACATAAGCTAACCGCGGGTGGGGAAAGGACCAAATCGGACGTCGGTAGATACTCGCATTGGCAGCTCACTAGCTCTCCCCAGCCGCAATGGTGGGAGGGTATAAGCTATGGTCTAGCGATTTAAGGCCAAAACAAATCGAGCGTCAGAGGAATCCATACTTCGGACGAATAAACAATCTTGGAGCCGCAATGGTGGAGGGACTGGAACTTTGCAGCTTCCGATCTTACAACGAGAAGAGGCCCGATCAAAGGAAAAATCAACGATTAAAACAGCATTAAGGGTCAACTGTAGCCAAAGTCATTTTTCCTTCGCGAAGGCTGCTCTGAAGCACAAGATTTTACTTCTCCATGGCCAGAAATCCACGAATTAACCGAAATTGAACATGGGGGACACAAATCCGCGGGCATCCAACTTCAAAATAAAACAAAAGAAGACACGCTCTAGAGGTCCAAGAGTTCAATGATCAAAATGTGCGAAATAATGAGGAGGGGCCCAGAAATTAAAACATTAATTTGGGGGAGAATAGTTGTGGCAGCAACACAGTGCTTCAATATACCTTTATGATTGATGCAACATACTTATACTACAAAGACTCTAACTCTCAATCAGCGAGTCCATATAGCTATGTTTCGTTCCATATCTAGGAGATCGTCAGTCATGAAGATGTAGCATTCCATGAGAATGCCATGGGTCCAATGAACCAGATCAGTATTGTATTCAGCCTCACATGAGAGGCAACCATCATTGTAGCATCAGTTGTATATGATTGGCTCTTGTATTTTAAAGCATAGATCAAACGATTCTTTTGACATTGTCACGAGCATGGGAATGCCCACCCCATCCATATACATGCACACATTTATTGTATCTCACCCATTGATGGGAACCAAGTTAATACAAAAACCAAAAGCCACCATGCCCCAGCCCCGGAAGCACCACCTCTCAACAGCAAATCCTATAATGTCCATTGGCCATACGTTGAGCTCCTACCCTCACACATCAGGGGGCAATCTGTTAACCAAAAAATACCCCACATAGCTCTCAATGGCCTACACCACCCAAGGACACCATCTCACAACACTCATTTCACCCCATAAGACCTTCCATTTGACCCCCACACCTTCAAAAGAGCCCAAGGATGATGAAAAGGGCTAAAAACCCCAAAAAAGAGCCCAAAATAGACCCCCAGGTGCTAAAGCCCTCAAAAAGGGGCTAAAACCCTGAAAGGGGCTAAAGTTAGGGCGGAAGGGGATAAAGGCCCAAAAAAGGGGCTAAAGCCCTTACCAAGGGCTTAAAACCCTAAAATCCCTTGGAAAAACTATAAAAGGAGGGTGGGGGGTCACTCTCAAAACACTCCTCACTTTCCTATTGTTATGCTACCCGAGGATGCTTTGAGACCTCTTGCTCTCAAACCACCCACTCTCCCTCTCCTCCATTTCCATTTCTCTAAGCCATTGCTTCCCAACCAAGAGAGAGGTGCTCCCATGAGCTAGGGCATGGTGGCCCATTTCCACCTAAGTGAGGTATAATCTCTTTTTATGCTTGTTTTATTTGTTTTTACTTTCTAACCCTCATCTCCATTTGCAGGTTTTTCATTAACAGGTTGTCTCCATGGTAGTATAGGTTTATTTTACAGGTTTTGGAGGCGGAACCCTAACATACTGTGTGCAGAGGGGTTCAACAATGCTCCATCTTCTCTTCTCCTTTATTTTTCTGTCATTGGCTATTAGATTCAGTTTAATATTGTATCAATTTTATTAGATTAGCTTAGTTTCAATTCACAACTCTGTTTTTGCCATTTATCATTCCATTTTTTACTGTTTTCTAAGGGTAGGAACCTACCCTTGTGCCCTATAGGCACAAGGGAGCCACTCTTACCCCTGTAATGAGGAGAAATTCTCACTACAACCATGATTTGGATCCTCTGATTTCTGATATCAATGTGCAGCAATCATTAGATGCTGAATCAGAACCTAAAGTGCAAAATCATCTTCCTACATGGGCCCGATAGACACTCTCCTTCGCAGGAGATAACATTGGAAATCCGGATGATCCAAGGAGAACCCGGTCTGATTTCCAAAGAGCAGGTACTATGCTCTCTTGTCCTGATAATTTGCTGTCTAAAACTTGCTATTTGATGATTAGTTCAGATCCAAAATCCTACTATCATGCTCAGAAGGATCCGAGATGGCAAGTTGCCCTGGATGAAGAGATGAATTCTCTTCAGAAAAACACTACTTGGGATCTAGTTTCTCTTCCTACAGGAAGGAAATTCGTTCAATGCAAGTGGGTGTTTTAGACCAAGTTTGATGCTGATAGAAGCACCTACAAATATAAGGGAAGTCTGGTGGCAAAAGGTTTCTCTTAGGTCCAAGGAGTGGACTACCACGAGACCTTTGCACCGGTTGCAAAAATGGACTCCATCCGCCTTGTTTTGGTAATTTCAGCATCCAAGCACTGGGAAGTGCATAACATAGATGTTAAGTCAGCCTTTCTGTATGGAGATCTCCATGAGGAGATATACATGAAGCAGCCTGAGGGCTACATCACTGATCCATCTTTGGTTTGCAAGCTAAAGAAGTCACTATACGGGTTAAAACAGGCCCCAAGAGAGTGGTATTCCAAGATGGATTCCTTCCTTCTCTCGCAAAACTTTCAAAGGTGTAGATCAGATCCAAATGTGTATTTACAGAATTTTTATGGTCATCCAATTATCATTGTTTAATGTGTTGATGAATTACTGATCACAGGTAGCACAGTTGCCTCCATTTCAGCCATCAAAACTGCTCTCCACAATGCCTTTGAAATGAGTGATTCGGGGCTCCTAAAACAATTTTTGGGGCTTGAAATTGAGCAAAATTCTAAGGGGATTATGGTCACTTGGTCCAAATACATTTCATACCTATTAGTCAAGTTTAACATGGCTGATTGAAGGCCTACACCATTCCCTTTCCTTTCAGGGATCATCCTTGAAGAAGGAAACAACACACCTCCCATGGACTGCACTATCTATCGACAGCTGATTGGTAGCTTGTTGTACTTGACACATTATCAGCCTGATATTTGTTATGCCATGAATGATGTATCAAGATACATACAGCAGTCTCATGATCTTCATTGGAAGGAAGCCAAGAGGATCCTCCAGTATATTCAGGTAAGCAGGACCTATGACATTCACTATGCTGCAGACTTCGAGCTAGAGCTGGTTGGATACACAGATTTTGATTGGGCGGGTGATTCTATTGATCGGAATTCTACTTCTAGATATGTATTCATGTTTGTTAGTGGCCCCATTTTCTGGTCAAGCAAAAATCAGGCTGCCATAGTGCTATCTTCAGCAGAGGCCGAGTATCGAGGAGCAGTGAATGCTTGCATCCAAGCAGTTCGGTTGCAAGGCATTCTTTCAGAGTTTGATCTTGGTAGTACCTTGTCCACTGTCCTCTTTTGTGAAAATCAAAGTGCTATTAAGATATCCATGGTGTTGGAGTAGGGCCCCATAGCTATAGGAAAAGATGCTATATCAGAACAAGAAAGTCAAAGGAAATAGTACCTGAAGCGGCCAAGAAGAGAGATCAACCACTGCATTTAAGGCAACGGCGACGATAGGAGGGCTCAGCTACCCTCTTGAATGGAGAAGAAGAAATGGGCTGAGGTATTAAATACAAAGGACAGAAGGGGAGTGACCGAGGAAGTGGCGCCCATACCCACGATCAGCGCCGGACATCGTGGAAGACTGCAGAAAGATGCAGTATGACCAGTAAGCGGCAGTTCAAAGTACAGATAGGCCAACTGTCACAGTTAGGGTTTTGGGTTACTATTGGGATAGGCCCACAATTTTGTATCATGGTGAGACCTTCGGGCCACCTATTTAAGCATGTATTTTGTATTATGAAGGGTTATTTAGTTAGACAGTAAGTTAGCTAGCTAGTCAGTATAGTGAGACATTGAGGAAGAGTCGAGCTCTGGTTCCGAGTTCAGACTGTAGTTATCTTACTGTAACCAGCAGCCAACTCCTTGAGCATGAATGTAACAATCTGTAGGGATTGAAAGAAAGAGAAAGAGAGGATATATTGTAAGAAGAAAGCATAATAGGAAGAGAAGAGATCTAAGAGAGAAGGGCTCCTGGCTGAGTGTGTGGAGTTTCCCAAAAGATCTCAAGCTGCATAAGAGGTTGCAGCGAAACTGTGTTACTCTCTCAAGATATAATATAAACATAGTTCCTGTGGACGTAGCTTCCTCCCTGGAAGTGAACCACGTAAAATCCGTGTGTTGTGCGACTATTTCATGTGATTGTGCTATGCTTATTTGCTATCTATTATTCGTTACATGAACATTGCTTATCAGTTAATGAATGTATGTATTCTATCCTTCAGTTGCAGTAACATAGAAGGTTAAATGTGAGTTGAATGTGTTAAGTATTCTACATATGAGTTTATCAATGCTTGATTCACGACAGCTAATAGTTACAGTGTTAAGTGACTTTTGTATATTTAGTTCAGCAAGTTGAGCGTGATTAATGTTAAGCATGTTAGACTGTAGAGGCTAAGTGAAGTCGTTTAACACCTTGATGAAGGTTAACTGAGATATTATACCCAGAGAGGAATCCTTTGGACCTTGAGAGTTTATGAGCATATTGAGTCTCACTGTAGGAAGTATCGCAGTGTAGAAAGGCGATATCGTACTGTCAGGGAGGATGTGGTGTGAGATATCGCAGGTTAAGAGTTGAGCAGAAGAGTAAGTTTGCGCTAAGATGATGCGATAAGAGCCAGTCCTGTAGCAGAGTCAGCTAGGAAGATAGCTACAGCCCGTGCTGAGAGATTCAACTGGTCAAGTAGAGTCAAGAGAACCCAGGATGCTACAAAACCTGGTTGAGGAAACTTGATTCTTTATCCAACCCATCTAAGATCACTTCGGGTGAGACTTCAGGCTGTTCCGCGGTCTATCGCCGAAAGGGCCAGTGAGCTAGGGGTTTTGTTGGTACAATAAAGTAAACCCAGGTCTGCACAGTTTTAATCCAACAAATGGTTCCAATGTCGGTTTTGAACAAATTGAAGAGTTGATGTTCTGTTGGCATCCTACTAAAGAAGAACTTAACCAATGGGTTGAGTCTAAGGAAAGAGAATTTGCTACGCAAGAAAACAAGAGTCCTAGGCTTAGTACAGAGGACTGGTTACAAAAACATATCTTCACAGACCTGCATGAGATTTTTTTGCGACCTATGCAAATGAGTTGTACGATTGGTTGTCAAAGTTGAATGATAAGCATATATTCAAGAAGAAAAGGAACATTGTCTAGACACCAGAGCTGATTCACACCGTGAAGAGTGTAGATAATCCCATTTCGTGGGCAGTAGACTTCTGGCTTGCGAGTTTTCTGGAAGGTTTCATTATAGAGTTTGCAGTTGATAAAAGAAAGAGTTTTCGCGAAGCAGAGAGGTACTTCTTCAAAGGATATCGCGGTAAGTACTTGAACTCTTTAAATTTGTTCCTTAAGATGTTATTGTATGAAAAAGGAGTACTGGATATATTCTCAGATGAATAAGTTAAGTAAGTGTAATGTCACAAGAGTTTGAGAGTGATTCTGAAGAAATTGGATGTACACGTAGCGGTAAAAGATATAAAGTAGATTTCAGATCTTCCTTCTTTGAAGACAGTTCAGACAGTACTAGATAACAGAGTCAAAGTAATAGAGAAAGAACAGCAGGGGGTATCCCTTACCACCCTTATACCCCACAGAAACAAACCGGGACTCAGAATAATCTCGCAGGAACTCCATCTAGTAGTTCAGACACAGTACATACTACCTTCATACCATCTACATTTACACCACCAAGTGGTAGTAATACAGCAAACCAGAATCCACCACGTAGAAACAGAATGGGGGATGACATGAAATTACCTACCTTCAGGGGTATAGGGGCAGAAGACCTAGAACAACATTGGTTCCTATGTGAAGCTGTATGGACCATTAAACAAATCTAGGATGACAATACTAAGCTTGTCTAGTTGGCTAATACACTTAGAGAAAGAGCTTTAACATGGTATATGAAGTATACATCAGCGCAGATTAGAACACTCATAGAGGTCAGAACCGCAATGATTAAGGAATTTAAGAAACCTAAGTCTGAGTCACAATGTATCACATAACTTAAAGACATCAAATAGTTACCCACAGAGTCAGTATGGGCTTTCGATCAGAAATTTAAAGCTCTTATAGACCAAGTTAGTTTTGAGTTTGAGCCGGAGCAGCATAAGGAATGGTTCATCACAGCACTACTCCCTCATATCAGACTTCCACTAATGCAACAGAAACTCCATACACAGGATGAAGCATTGGAGATGGCAATGAAACTAGAGGCTTCACCTCTAGCTGAGACTAGTGCAGGTATGACAAACTTACAGAATGAGTTAGCCAATCTCACTTTACAGTTACATGAGATTAAGAAAGGAAAAGAGGTTGAACAAGAACTATGGTGTACAAAGTGTAAAGGACATGGCCATACCAAAGATAATTGTCCAGTATTTATGGAATATATAGCAAGTGGGGCTACTAACCCCTTAGTATAGAATCAAGGGCCATGGTGTGAAATCTGTAGAATAAGAGGACATAGACCACAGGAATGCCCTTTACTTCAGAAGTATGTACAAACTCCTAAGAATTTATACTGTAACTTCTGTAAGTCAGTAGGACATGATGAAAATAATTGCAGAGCTTATGATCTCATGATAGAGAGAAAGCATGACTTCTACAGAGTCCAATTAGAGACATCAGGACCAGTAGCAGGACCACAGCATGAACCGGCTCATGATGGCCGTGGTGGAGGATTTAGAGGAAGAGGCCGTGGTGGAGGCTTTGGCCGCGGCCGTGGACTGATTGTTTGTTACAACTGTGGAGCCGTAGGACATAATGCTAGGGATTGTCAGAACCTTACTACAACATGTAATTATTGCAAGTCCTATGATCATACTATAGAAGAATGTCCTATCTTAATAGCCAAGATTAAGGATCCTAAGCCAGCAGTAAACCAGAATATTCAGCTTATTGCTGCTGAGAAGAAAGAACCAGAACCAAGAGTCAATATTATGACTCGCAGTGGTGCTTCTACTTGTAAGACATCGCAGGATGCCGAAAAGAAGACAGGTTTGAAGTGGGTGCGTAAAGCAACTGATAAATCTACACCACTTGACCTGCAGAAGAACAAAGAAACATTTCAGCAAGCTAAAACTTTCTTTACTGGCCCTACACCATTAGGATCGCAGATATTGCCTCGTAGGGGTGTATCGCAGAAAAAACCTTGTGGCGTTAGTCCTGTGCAGACATCACAGGCTACCACATCGAGAATGTGCGAAGAGGATGAGTTGACAGGAAGTGTACAATCCTTCCTGCGGAGCTGCTTGAAACTCATAAGAAATGAGAAAGCCATAGGATAGCTTCAACACATCATAGATCAGTATTAGCAGTCTTTTTTCATGAGTAGTACGCAGTATGCTGTTCATAATATTATGGGCCATAGAAGAACACGAAGAGAAATGAGACTCACAACACAAATTGGAGAGTTTGAAATGGATGAGGTAATCCTAGATTTAGGATCATAGGTAAATGTTCTTACTAAGTAGACATGGAAACAAATGGGTAGCCCTAAGTTAGCTAGATCACCTATCCATCTGCGACTAGCCAATCAGCAGAGGGTATCGCCACTGGGTCAATTACCGCAAGTACCAGTTGATATTGACGAAGTTCGCAGCTTTGCAGATTTTGAAGTCATAGAAATTATTGGCGATAGCAGACCGTACCCATCTTTATTAGGTATTGATTGGGCAATTGATAACATGGCTGTTATCGATTTGAAGAAAAGACAAATGACCTTTGAGGATAAACAAATTTGAGTCATCGCACCATTGGATCCTTTTCAGGTTCCTCGATACATTGAACCTATCAGAGCAGAGGACGAGGTGCATAATATGGAGAGCTTCTATCAGATGACTGCTAACCAGAGTGATTATATAAACCCCACTGCGGAAGGAAATATTAGTTGGCGATGTGACAGCTCATGCGCATCGGATTTGGATGTTGGTTTAGAAAATTGGCAGAATAGACTTTACGAAGTCTCAGCTCGCAGATGTGCATTTATGACTAAGTCACTGCGATGGATTGGAACAGAGATTAAGGATATTCCATTGTTTGATGGCTTAGCATATGTCAATGAATTTTTACAGCAGTTTGAGCAGGAAATCCCTCATGAGCAAAGGATGGCAGCTATTGACCTTGCAATAAGAGCCACACCTGCAAGATGGTGGCATGCACATAAAGAAAATATTGCATCATGGGATGATTTTAAGAGATTGATGGCGATCATATTCTCTAATGACAAGGAGTGTTTCCAGTAGAGATATACAGGAGAAAGTGACCCCAGGTCACATATTAAGATTTGTGAATAGAATTGGTTGGACATTCTAGAGGATGAATGGGTTCACCTATTCATTCACACTTTAGACACAGCCCCAAGGAATTGGTACACTGAGACAGAGTTGCGTAGAGTAACGATTACATGGCCAGTTATGATAGACAGCTTTCTACTCACTTTCACTTTTGAATCTGAGTACCCAAGCATTGATCAGGCTCTAGAGATTATAAAGACTAAGATATTTCATGACTGTACCCTACCAGTGTATACTCAGCCTGATTGGGATATCCAGTTAGAACATGCGCTAGAGTGTTACAACTTCGCAAAAGAGCCAGGTGATGAGGATGAGAATCCTCACAGTATCAACATTCTAGAGTGAGAAGGGATTCACGAAGTTGAGGGACCAAAGTGAGAGATTCCAGCTGTCACAGAGCCTATTAAGATTAAAAAGATCAATATTGGCACAGAAACAGAACCAAAGTTTGCCTCTATTGGAGACTATTGGGATGATGAAACGGTAGGACACACCCCAGATTTGTTACATGACTATCAGGACTTATTTCCCACTAAGTTTATAGAAATGAAGGGAATAGTAGGAGATTTGGGAGTCATGAGGATACCTTTGAAAGAGGATGCTAGGCCAATTAAGCAGCATCCATACAGATTAAATCCTCGTTATAAAGAAAAAGTTAAAGATGAGATTGATAAGATGCTAGCAGCAGGCATCGTTGAACCAGTAGAAGAGAGCGAATGGGTTAGTACCATGGTTGTGCAGGAAAAGAAAACTAAAGGAGAAATCAGGATTTGTGTCGATTCGTGCAAACTCAACGACGCATCGCTTCATGACCCGTTTTCGAAACCTTTTATTGATGAAGTTTTAGACAATACTGGAGGACATGAGATCTACTCATTAACTGATGGATTTTCAGGCTATCACTAGATAAAAATCCATCCAGAGGATCGACATAAGACCACCTTTGCGACAAAATGAGGCTCATTCCAGTATATGGTAATGCCCTTTGGTCTTAAAAATGCACCAGCTATTTTTTCTAGAGTAGTAGTTGCTGTCTTTAAGGAATACATCCATAAATTCTTAGAAGTCTATTTTGATGATTGGACCGTATTTGGATTAATCAAAAAGCATATAGGAGATTTAAGGCTCATGTTAGAGAAATGTAGGCAATATCAGATTTCTCTTAACTTGAAGAAATGTATATTCTGTGCACCATTTGGTATTTTGTTGGGTCATATTGTTTACAGACAAGGCTTGATGGTAGATCCCGCAAAGATTGCCATCATTGTAAATCTCCCGGCACCCAACTTAGTCAAGCAATTGAGGACAGTGCTTGGTCATACAGGGTATTATAGAAAATTCATCAAAGGCTATGCAAAGATCACAGCACCTATGGAAAAGCTGTTAAAGAAAGAAGAGAAATTCCTATGGAATGAGGAATGCCAGCAAAGTTTAGACACTCTTAAAGAGAAGATGGTTACAGCACCCATCTTAGTATTTCCAGATTGGAACAAGCCATTTCATGTACATGTGGATACATCTGGCATCACACTGGGGATTGTCTTAACACAGCCAGGAGAAGGGGGTATCGATCACCCTATCGCGTACTCAAGTAGAAAGTTATCTACCACAGAAAAGAACTACACCACTACAGAAAGAGAAGGATTAGCTATGGTGTATGATCTACAGAAATTCAGGCACTATCTGTTGGGTGCCCCATTCAAGATGTTCACTGACCATTCTACTTTAAAGTACTTGGTCAATAAGCCAGTGTTAGGGGGAAGGATCTGCAGATGGTTACTCCTATTTCAGGAGTATGATTTTGAAATTATTGTAAAACCTGGAAGATTAAATGTCAGACCTAATCATCTGTCGCGAATAGACTCAGGAGAAGAACCAAGTAATCTAGAGGATAATTTGCCAGATGCGCAATTGTTTTCTATCCAGATCGCAGATGAGTATTACGCAGATATTATTCACTTTCTCACTACAGGGTGGGCACTAGTTGAGTTTACTAAGCAGCAAAAGAAACAGTTAGATGTTAAAGCAGCAAATTTCACTTTGATCGCAGGACATTTATATAAGTTAGGTCCAGATGAAGTCTTGCGTAGATGCGTTATGCCGCACGAGAAAGAGGCCATTATCAGAGAAGCACATTCAGGTACAATAGGAGGTCATTTCGCAGGAAAGCCGACTGCTCAGAAAATTCTAGCTGCATAATTATGGTGGCCTACTTTGCATAAAGACACTAAGGAGTTTTGCAGATGCTGCGATATCTGCCAGAGGGTAAGAAAACCTTCGTGAAGAGATGAAATGCCGCTGCAACCACAGATTACGCTGCGGGAATTTGACAAGTGGGCTATAGATTTCGTGGGACCTATCAACCCACCAGGGAAATGAACTGGTGCGAGATACATTATCACAAGAACAGAATACCTCACTAGGTGGGCAGAGGCCAAAGCAGTAAGGAATTGTGATGCTGCTACAACTGCATGGTTCATTTTTTAAAACATCATAAGTAGATTTGGATGTCCAGTAATTTTGATGAGTGATCAAGGCACACACTTTCTGAATCACACTATTCAGGTCTTGACAGAGGAATTTCAGATACAGCATCATAAGAGCACTCCCTACCAACCACAAGCTAATGGTACGGTGGAGGCTTTTAACGAGATTCTAGAAAATGCTCTTACTAAGATCTGTAACACCCAAACAGATGATTGGGACCTTAGGGTTAATGCTGTATTGTGGGCTTATAGGACTACATGCAAGAAACTTATAGGACACACACCTTTTAGCTTGGTGTATAGACAAGAGGCTATTATGCCTATGGAATATATTATTCCTAGTTTAAGAATTGCTCAAATTACTGAGATGGCTGATACAGATACGATGAATGAAAGACTAGAGCAGCTGCTTTCCTTAGAAGAAGACATATTCATCGCAAGATTTCATCAAAAAGTGCAGAAGGCACGAGAAAAAGCTTGGCATGACAGGCACATCAAGAGCAAGATTTTTCAGATAGGAGACCTAGTGCTCCTTTACGACAGCAAGTTTGTTAAGTTTCCATGGAAATTCAAGACACATTAGTTGGGGCCATATCAGATTCAACAAGTCACAGATGGAGGTGTTGTTCAGCTCAGTAAACTGAACGGGGAGCTTGTTCCTACCTTGATTAATGGCAATAGGCTTAAGCTTTATAGTGATAGCCACTCCACCTCTAAAACCTGATTTAGAGAACTACGCGGTGTAGATGTCCAGTGTAGTTGAAAGGAGGCATCGCACCCATAAGTAGTCTACACCGAAGAAAAAAAAAAGGGTTCTAAGTAGGAGGAATCACAGCAGGAAAGTTTATTTTGCGCAAGTCATAGGACGCTTGCGGAGTTTTTGAACGTTGTGGAGTTCGCGCCAACTTTTTGGTCCAGGATGATGCGGTGTGACATCGCAGCGCGACGATGTTCCCCGTGCCACGAAGACAATTTTGAAAAGGGACAGAGGGCTAGTCACTTTGCCCTCTGACAAGCAATTAATCTAGATATGACAGGTATATGTTGCCCTAGATTTGGAAACAGTACAAGGATTGTCCTAGATTTGGTAAATCTTGGTCGAGACCGGTGCCTGTACACAATTTTCAAGGGAGATTTGATTGGATTTTTAGCACTTAATGAGGATCAGGGCGCCAAGTGTTGTCTTGTCCATGCAATAAATGCCACCAACGGGTCCATCTTAAGCAATCGTTGCTTCAGAGATTATCGCCTTCATTATAAATACACAGATCATTCAGACAGAAGGGTTACTTTTGCGATTTCTGAGAGTTATAGAGCAATTTGTAGAGTTTTCCCTGTGCAGAGATACTCCAGTTACAGAGTGCTAGTTTCCCTATTTTCGCAGCCATTACCAGTCCAGAGTACTGCACCAAACGGTTTATGTCCGAGAAGGAACATTTAGAAGACATTGTGCGATGATTCCAGCATGGTGGCCTCGAGTCTGCTATGACGACGATGCCCAGGGTTGTGAAACTAGGTGCACCATAGGTTAGACAGATGCCAAGGATGAAGAGTCAATCTCAGATAGTCGAAGAGTCCAGCTTAGAACAGAGAAAAAGAAAGACGAGAAGATCACTGAAGATAAGAAAACAGAGAAGAAGAATGATGAGAAGAAATATACCGACAAGAAGAAAGATGAAAAAGAGAGTGAGGAAAAGGTGGATAAAAAGAAAGAGGAAGAAAGTAAAAGTGAGAAAAAGAAAGAGAAGGAAAAGGTTGATAAAGTACCACCATATCCAGGATATTTTCTTACTACAAAATGCAGATAAAGGCTTGTTCTCGGAATGGAATTCATGGTTTGTATAGTTTTCGTATGAAAGGATCCAGACCGAATGAAATGTTTGAGAAGGCTGGAAGATACAGATTTATATTTTCTTTGTGATACGAGTTCTAAACCAAAAAAAGAGGAAAAGATATCTGTGGAAGGCTTCTCAAAAGCTCAATATCCTTAAAGGAGCTTTTGATCCATGAAGAGACCTACATGCCACTTTGGAGTATATATTGTGTGAGGGATTCGATGGTGATCCAGGTGAAGCGGTCACTTGAAGGTCAAAGAGTTCACTACAAGCAAAAGTGAAATTGATAGCGTAGAATACCCCCTGATTAGTCAAGTTGTGCTAGAAGCGGCACAAGACTGTGTCGAATCTATGGACAAATATGTCGCAGGACTCAGGGAGAGATTCGCAAGGATTTCACAGGAAGCCAAGGAGAAGCTACAGAAAGAGAAACCTGATGTTAGTGGCTTGGGGATGAGCCACAAGTAAGTGTTAGGAGACTGTTGGAGCAGGGCCCTGCAGCTATAGGAAAAGATGCTATATTGGAACAAGAAAGTCAAAGGAAATAGTACCTGAAACGGCCGAGAAGAGAGCTCAACCACTGCATTTAATGCAGCGGCGACGACAGGAGGGCTCAACTACCTTCATGAATGGAGAAGAAGCAACGGGCCGAGGTATTAAAGACAAAGGACAGAAGGGGAGTGACCGAGGAAGTAGCGCCCATACCCACGATCAGTGCCGGACATCGTGGAAGACTGCAGAAAGTTGCAGTATGACCAATAAGCGGCAGTTCAAAGTACAGATAGGCCGACTGTCACAGTTAGGGTTTTGGGTTACTGTTGGGATAGGCCCACAGTTTTGTATCACGGTGAGACCTTCGGGCCACCTATTTAAGCATGTATTTTGTATTATGAAGGGTTAGTTAGTTAGACAGTAAGTTAGCTAGCTAGTCAATATAGTGAGACATTGAGGAAGAGTCGAGCTCTGGTTCCGAGTTCAGTCTGTAGTTATCTTACTGTAACCAGCAGCCGACTCCTTGAGCATGAATGTAACAATCCGCAGGCATTGAGAGAGAGAGAGAGAGAGGATATATTGTAAGAAGAAAGAATAATAGGAAGAGAATAGATCTAAAGAGAAGGGCTCCCAGCTGAGTGCGTGGAGTTTCCCAAAAGATCTCAAGCTGCATAAGAGGTTGCAGCGGAACTGTGTTACTCTTTCAAGATATAATATAAACATAGTTCCTGTGGATGTAGCTTCCTCCCTGGAAGTGAACCACGTAAAATCCGTGTGTTGTGCGACTGTTTCATGTGATTGTGCTATGCTTATTTGCTACCTGTTATTCATTACATGAACATTGTTTATCAGTTAATGAATGTATGTATGCTATCCTTCAGTTGTAGTAACATAGAAGGTTAAATGTGAGTTGAATGTGTTAAGTATTCTGCATATGAGTTTATCAGTGCTTGATTCACGTCAGCTAACCATTACAGTGTTAAGTGACTTTTGTATATTTAGTTCAGCAAGTTGAGCGTGATTAATGTTAAGCGTGTTAGACTGTAGAGGCTAAGTGAAGTCGTTTAACACCTTAATGAAGGTTAACTAAGCTATTATACCCAGAGAGGAAGCCTCTGGACCTTGAGAGTTGATGAGCATATTGAGTCTCACTGTAGGAAGTATCGTAGTGTAGAAAGGCGATATCGCACTGTCGAGGAGGCTGCGGTGTGAGATATCGCAGGTTAAGAGTTGAGCAGAAGAGTAAGTTTGTGCATTGTCTTAGAAGTTGCGATGCGATAAGAGCCAGTCCCATAGCAAAGTCAGCTAGGAAGAGAGCTACAGCCCATGCTGAGAGATTCAACTAGTTAAGTAGAGTCAAGAGAACCCAGGATGCTACAGAACCTGGTTGAGGAAACTTGATTCTTCAGCCAACCCATCTAAGATCACTTCGGGTGAGACTTCAGGCCGTTCCGTGGTCTGTCACCGAAAGGGCCAGTGAGCTAGGGGTTTTGTTGGTACAATAAAGTAAACCCAGGTCTGCACAGTTTTAAGCCAACACACAGATCCAGTTACTAGGAAAAGGACCAAGCATGTAGAGGTCCACATGCACTACATCAGGGAGCTAGTGCATGACATGACCATCATTCTGCAATACTGCCCGACTGATGAGCAGATTGCAAACATCTTCACCAAGATCTTTTCAGAAAAGAAGTTCACTTACCTCTGTTCACTATTGGGGGTGAGTTCATCAGGGTGATTCAGACTACTTTCAGTGTTCAGCTTGAGGGAGGGGGGGGGGGGGGTTCCCATTGGGTTTTCCCTCCTTTCCTCACTTAGTTTGTTTTGAGCATTGTTTCAATTTCAGCATTTTACAGGGGGACCTATGGCCTTAGTTGTCAGGGCCCTAGCATTTTTATGCATTTTTTTTCTAACTCCTCATGAGTATAGCTTAAGGGGGGGTGTTGGAGACATTTACCACCATACACACTCTTTTTGGTCAAATTGGCCTAGTTAAACCACTATCCTAAGTATTACTGACACTAATTGACATCAATGGAGCATTAAATGACATTATCCATTCATACCCACGCCTACATTTAGTCAAGGAGGTTAACTTATCCTTCTCCTACATTCGGGGAGGCTAACTAGAGCACTCCAGGGGTGACCTGAGTGTCATTAATGCAATTTATTGCTAACTGATGGTTACAATCAGTTAAATAGGGTAGTGAAGGTGCCTCCTCTCATTAAATTGATTATTTAATGATTAATTAATGAACTGGAGTCAACAGGGGCGCCTCCACCAACTTCTGATGTTCAGTTCAACTTCAGTTAACCTCATCGGGGTTCATTGGAGTCATTGAAGCGCTAGCACTTGATGGTTGGCTTGCTATGACATGTGTCTGATCTCTTTCAGTTGAGACTCAATCATTTATTGCACTCCGACTTCAGTTAGGGCTCAGTTGAGTCAATTAGGGTTTTGATCAATGGTTAATTGGAGTGTTGACTATGGCTTACATTCAGTTAAGCTAAACTCACTCATTCAATTCGAATGACCTCCTTAGGGATTCGAATTGCTTCTCATTCATGCTTGTAGCATGACATTGTAATTGTAATCATTCATTATTTATTGAATATACAGAGCTACTACTCATTTCGTAGTCTGATTTACACCATTTCATGAGTTATTTGTTGATTAATCTTTGATGAGACTGATGTTTAGTCCCTAGATCAATGTGCAAGATTAATACAAAAACTATAAGACTTAACCCAAAACACTCCAAACTTGGTAAAAAGGTTAATTTTAGGTATAATACCATTAACAACATCCTAACAAATCATATATGATTGGGAATTAATTCATAATTTCCCAACCTTCAGAACAATCAATGGCAATAGAGGGTTTAACTGGTCACTTAACAACAGTTCAAGAGGACACGTTCAAAACTGAGGGAGGGATTTTCTAGATTGAGGATAATTTTCACAATATAAGGGGATAATTTATGTTTCTAACATCCATGAGGATGAAGTCTAATCCAAAGCTCATGAGCACCCCAACATATGCAAGCTAGATCTTGGATTTGCACTTCCTGGAAACCAATGATGAGGAATTTTGGGTTAGGGAGGCTTGAATAAGTTTCATGAATTGTTAAATATCAATTTGGTTTTGAATCCATGGGTTTAAAAATTTCTTAACATGTTTTTGGAGATCATAGAAGTAAATTACAGCTCGAGGATTGCATAATTACCTTATATTCATAGCTTCCCAAACATTCCCTAAGGGTCATGAATTATGAATTTAAGGATTGGGATATCTTCATCATGGTTTTAAGGACTTGTAAAAACTGTTAGATTTGAAATTGGGATCACAGGAAGCTTCTAACATCAAATACTACAAAACTAGTCAATAATAAAAGTATAACGAGCTAGTCTTGGAAATAGAGACCCCCAAACAACCTCAAAGGCTAAAAAAATTAAGATAATATATGTATTAGAGATTAAATACATTAATTAGAATAGAATCAAGAATCCATATTATAATTATAGCATCAATAACAATATTTATGACTCAAAATTTTACAAGAGAGCTCAACTATCAGATTCTTACAACAGAGGAACAAAGTGCTCCAGTAAGTGAATGCAAGAGGTGGGAGTGTTGGATAAGAACTAGTAGTGAAATATGAGAATCAAATAGATCATGAGAATTACTCAATCAACTGATATGTCTCACATGAAGAGTGCAACCATCCTATTATTCTCCTCCTACTTGTAAATGTTCACAAATCCATCTCAAACTTGTACTAGTTTCTGCAACAACTTAAAAGGATCATATCATTCATGAAATAAGTTGGATCAGACATGCAAATCAGAATTCCAAGGATGCATAAGTTTCACTAGAATGATAGAATAAAAATGGAACAATTACTATGGGGCACATCTCCCACAACCAGCTAAGAGAATATCTCCAAATCCTAGAGAAGCTCAAAGATTTCTCATTCACAAACTTAGACTTCAAAAAAATGTGAGAGTGGTGCACTAAACTTCATCTATAGAAAATATGGATTCTTTTCCAATCTCCCTTGAGCAATCCAACTTCATTTTCTGAAGAGGAAGTTTCATGCTTTCCTCTTCCTTTCTTTCCTGCTTTCCACTAACTAGATTTTCTTCCTTTAGCAACTGCTCCCTCCTTTATTTCTTGTTGTTTCTTGCTTCTCATAAATGGAATTCCTTTATTCCATTTAGAAACTACACCCTCCTTGCTTTCTTGAAGTTTCCTACTTTTCATCATGTCATGCTTTTCTACACTTTCATGCTTTGTGCACTGCTTTCCTGGATTACTACTTTGTGTCGCTTTCTATATTTTCCTCTATTTTGTGGATTTTTCCTTGATTTTCTCCTAGTTTCCATTTAGAATGATAACTCATTGGGCCCACAAGGCCCATTGCATCACCTTAGCAATCTAGCACATCCACTAAATGCAAAAATTAAATATATTCATAACATACAATAATTTAACATAAGCTATTTTTATCCTAAGTTTAAACTGGAATAGAATGACATTATTATTAATAAAAATTAACCCCCCTATGATAGAAACATTAGGGATGATATGAGAAGCAAGGCATCATGGAGACCATATTCAAGGGAAATTATAGGGAATTGAAAGTAAAAAGTTCCAACTTTGATAATCAATCGTTTTGATGTTTCGATCCCGACTTCTGTACAAGTCAAGATTCAGAAGTCGGAACTTCCAACTTTGATAATGAACCATTCCATGTTTCGATCTTGACTTTTGTACAAGTTGGGAGTCATAATTTAGAACCTCCCATTTATCTAGCTAGCCACTCTGAAATTCCATTCTTGACACTTCCAATTCTTATTTCCATATTGATCCGGATTTATGCGTGAACGAAATGAAAGAACATATACAAAATCATAATCACATACATTTTGCAAAGTTAACAGAGATACAGTAAACACATATTCTATTAAATGGTGGAAATAGAACAGACTGTAATAGAATAGCTATAATGGTGGTAGCTATCTCTGAGAAGAGATGTGACTGCTACGCTCATTCATGCAAAGCTGAATATAAAATGAGGCCAAAGGGGCCTATTTACAATAAGAATAAGGGTGAGAACCCCAAAAGTCCAAACTGTAACCCTAGAAGATGAACCATCATAAAGCTTGCAGCCCCAAGGTGGTATGTTGAATAGTCAACTTCCCGGAGTCATAACTTTTGCATACGATCTCCGATTTGGGCGTTTGATAGCTCGTTGGAAAGGTCTATCTATGCTTTACAACTTTTGATTAGCCATATGCATGACAATGGCATCCATTGGGCCCCCGAATCACCAAAAAATGTCATTTAGGGCCTCAAAACGACCCCAAAAGTTTGGGACCCAAAAAACCATAGAAAAAAAACTAGGAAACTACCACAATGGACAATTGTTTTGAGACAGTGGAATAGGTGGGTGGCCACCGATCTCCATTTGGATCATGTATGGATCAGAATTCGGAAGTCGGAACTGCAACATCTGCTAATTTTCCATCCTGACACTTCCATGATTCAATGTTCAACATCTGCTAAAATTAGGCGATCTTTCACTCTTTTTCCATGAGTCCTTACTGTGGATTCGATCGTGGATTCTCTATGGATATCTTACTATCTGAAGGTTGATTCTTTGTCTCATTTAGACATACATCCATGGATATTTAACCACCATATTTCTGATTCAATCGTTAATTATCGAATCATCAAACACATGATGAAGCCATGCGTATAAGATTATGATATTCATGTTAAGACTTCATAAAACATGAGAGCAGATGTAATTTCCATTAACCATGCACGACAAGGATGTAACCATTTCACTCATGCAATCCTTGCAATTACAGGGAAAAGAAAGAAGCAACTAACTGTTTCATTGTGCCTTGGAGGCTTCACTTTGTGAACCAAGGACATAGTGTGCACATTCATATGATATGAAAGAATACCCGTAATTTCTTTCCATTTGTTTTCTAACAACCCTTTTTATTTTACAACAATTCCAATTAACTTCACACCACCGTCACTTATAGATCATACATATTCAAACACTACTATAAGTACAAACAAGGATTCACACCACCTTCACACATAAATCATACTTATTCAAACACTGGTGTCACTTCACATGTGATCAATCCACACCAACTTTCGACATACAATATTTATTCAACCCCCCCATAACCGTATTTAGCCCCTAAAAACATAATTACAAACCCCCCTAATATCTATATGTTTTTAATATTTTAAAAGTACCTTTTGACCCCTATATACAAAGCACTATATCTCTTGAACATTTTTTTAGAGTATTAAATCTTCCAATATGAACTCCCGTGGTATAATATTGCGTACTAGGTGAACCCTCCATGCACTGTCCTCTACTAAAGTTGAGTATAACCTTAGTGGGCCTAATAGTCAAGAACATGTTTTTCCTTCTAGGAGGTCATAGGTTCAAATTCAAAGGGCGATAGTATTATCTCCATTAAGAGGGAGTAATAGAAATTAATGTAAATAAATTTGTTAAAAGCCAATATTATTTTGTTAGTTCTAGAAGAGGCTTTCATTTCCAGTGCATAAATGAATCTAGTGTTGAAATTTTATGGGTAAATAATCGTCATTTTCCATTTTACACGTCAAAATATTGTCACTTCATAAAATTAAATGTCATTAATAAAGTGCTAATTTTAATTTCACCCATCATTTTGAAGTTTATTATTATATATGTCCCGCACACACACACACATATGGAAATTTTGATTTTTGGCATGGTTTCCTTTTCTACAAGGAAAACTTGACTAGGTCATGGTATTTGGGGGCCCATGGTAATGGCCCAAAGGTTTTTCAGGATTTTGTGTCATTATGTGTATGTTTGGTTTAATCACTATTTTTTTTTTATTATATTTTTGTATTATATGAGGTGAGATATGATAATTAATGTTTCATAAAATTATAATAGTTATTATTTAACAAAAAACAAGTACTATTAAAACTGATAAAATTATGATCTTAGCTTTAAAATTAAGACTGTCATATAACCAGTGTAGATCCAAATCCTAGGCTCTATCAAGCATCGAGAGGGATCAAATCTCTTAGTAGGTATCCATTGATTTGATTCAAACCAAAAGACACATCTTTTTATTTAAGGTCCACATATAATATTTTATTATTAATATTTAATATTATTTATGGCCCACATATAATATTTTTTATTATTTTTTATTTTGTTATGAACTAACATTACAACATTTCCCCATACATGGTTTTAAAACCATATGCAAGGCCCTCAAACAACCATGGGTTGTTTAGGAGGCCTTGCACATGGTCTTAAAACCATTTGCAAGGCCCTCCTAAACCATGTAGAATAAAACTATGGGTTGTTTAGGAAAACCATGTGCAATGCCCTCCTAAACCATGTACAATAAAACGATGGGTTGTTTAGAAGGCCTTGCACATGGTTTTAAAGCCATAAACCATGTGCATGGTTTTAACTATGGGTTGTTTAGGAAAACCATGTGCAATGCCCTCCTAAACCATGTACAATAAAACGATGGGTTGTTTAGAAGGCCTTGCACATGGTTTTAAAGCCATAAACCATGTGCATGGTTTTAACTATGGGTTGTTTAGGAAAACCATGTGCAATGCCCTCCTAAACCATGTACAATAAAACGATGGGTTGTTTAGAAGGCCTTGCACATGGTTTTAAAACCATGCACATGGTTTATGGTTTTAAAACCATGTGCAAGGCCAACATTTTTTATTATTTTGTTAAGTAAAAACATTATAACATCTCCCCCATATTATGTTTTTTTCCTCACCCATATTTTTTTAGGGATAATTAAATTTTTACTTTTTTATTGTTTTGTTAGGTAGGAAAATTACAACATCTTCCCCATATTAGGTTTTTTTTCTAGCCGACATTTATTTTGGCCTATAATTAAAAAAATATTTTTTATTAATAAAAATAACGTTACGTAACATTACAAGATCTCTCCCATAATATTCACTATCATTATTTGTTTTGCCGACATGCTACAAATGTTAGTAACGTTACATCACGTTACAAGATCTCCCCCATTCTGGACTGTAGAACGCCGAGAGGCGCAAAAATTTCTTGCCGTGTAAAATAAAACATCAAATTTCAACCCATTAAACAATATAGACAAATAAATAAATTAAGCTATAAACATATGATCCATTTATGATGAGCTGAATGAAACAACCGGTCTCCCCTCATTTAAACACCCCCAAGTCGAGTCATCTCCGTCCTATCACCAAACCCCGGTGCGTAAATGTATCGAAACCGGACAAGTTGAAACGAACAGTCCGTGACCTGTCTCCGTTCCACCCCCAACTCCCATCTCCAAAAGTCAAATTACACGCGAATTTCCACCCTGCAATATATCACACAAACATCTCTTACCTCTTATATTTTCTTGCGTCAAGCAAATCTCGTTGCGCCAATTCAACAACGCGGATTCTTTCTTTTTTCTTTATTATCTCGTTCCTTCCTGGTCGGTAATGAAATCTTTGAAAATGTAACATTTGATTTGAATTGGACGTTTAAATCAATATTCAATATTCAAAAAAAAATTCAATATTGAAATCATATATCTTAATGTGAAATGAAAAGATATATATACAAAATTATAGTGCAATATTTAGTAAGTTAATGTATATCATAACACAAAACACAAGACTTCTTCAAACTTATTAGATTCCCCTCCATTAATTTATCGGTGAACTTCTCAAGTGGAATTAAATAAAATTACTGTATATCATAAAACAAAACACAAGACTTTTTTGAAACTTATTACATTCCCCTCCATTAATTTATCGGCGAACTTCTTAAGTGGAACCAAATAAATTCAAATCAAAACCAAGGCTTTCCTTTACGGAGGTTGATTTGTAGAAATTCACCAAATAAATTCAAATCAAAACCAAGGCTTTCCTTTACAGAGGTTGATTTGTAGAATTTTACATAGGTTGATTTATAGATATTTTCATTGGATTTAAATTATCTATTTAATATAAATAAAAATTAGTTATATTTAATAATTAACTATTTTTATTATTTTTTAAACCAATAAAAAATTAAATTTTAAAAATGATAAATAACAATATGCAATAATAAAAAAGTTAGACTTAATTTGAAAACAAAACATAAAACAATGATTTGAATTTTTTTGGACATTTTTAAAGTTAGTAAAGGAGTTTTTATTATTAGCAAAAGTTAGTAATATGAAGTAGCACGATGTTTACTTAAAAAAAATCAAAAGTGATATTAATTTATGCATTTAATATTAAATTGGGAATTCATGCTGTTTTATTTATAATATAGTCTATATATAAATATAAACATATCATAAACTTTTTAGTGGATTATAAGATCATTATACATTAAGCATTTTTAATTTAAAAATAGAATATTAACTAATATAGAATTTTAAGTTAAAAAATTCATTTAAATATATATATTAAATATATTAAAATATAAACTATTTAAATAAATTATTTAAAATACACTTTATAATTATTAATAAAATATTAAGAAAACCATTATAATAATAAAACATTTGCATCATACCATAATATTTACCATAATATAATAAAAGTATTATAGATTATATAATAATAATAATAATAATAATAATTTATTTTTAAGGTCAAAGTCTAGAGAGGTGTACATACACTACTCCCTCTGGATTTGAACCTACGACCTCCTAAGAGGAAACGCATGATATTAACCATTATGCCCACTCATTATATAATACTCATTTGAAATATAATAAAAACATTTACTATTGTATAACACCGTGGTAGACTATGTTATTTCTTATACAACAAAATAATAAATTTTGACATCTTAAATGACCACGAGCCCGACTCAAATCATAGACCTTTAATTGCAACTCTCAATTTTTGTCATGAATAGAGATCCCATAGAAGATAATCCTCATAGTAAAAAAAACTTGATCTTTGGTAGAAATAAAAATGATATTTTTCTAAATGAATTAAAAATTAATTTGCTTCCTTTATCAAGTATAAACAACATAGAAGACCTCTATCATAATTTTACTACAACCCTCTCATAGTCTATTAAAAAGTTCTTAATTGAAGTTTCAAGTAATAAGAGAAATAGAAAAACCAACCCTTCGTATGATAGAGATTGTAAAAGTGCGAGGAGAGAAATTAAGGATGCTCTTGATGAGTCTCTTAAAATTGACAAGATAAAAATATACAAAGCCCTAACTAAAAAGAAAAAAAATGCAATATATTCATAAAAGACAAGAAATCTCTTACACCTTTCTAAGGTGGCTCCTAGGAAATTCTGGAGGCAGATTCTAACTAGGAAAACTAAAGATAATAATAGAATTGCTTTACACGACTGGAATTCCTATCTTAAAAAGATTTATGAATCCCCAAATGTCATAGATAACTATGAAACCCTGCTCACAATGGAGGAAGTTTTCTCATTAGAAGACATAGATTTGGGGTTAAGTGTTTGGAAAATGGAAAAGCTAAGGACATTGAAGGTTACCAGGCAAAAATATTAAAAATTGGAGGTCATGTCCTCATCCCTCACATCCAAAATCTATTCAATCAAGCGGTCAAGCAAGGTTTCCCTAAAACTTGGACTCAGAGCCTCATTATCCCTATTTTTAAAAGTGGGGATAAAAATAACCCCTCTAACTATTGGACAATTATGATTAGCTCTCTCTTGGCCAAGTTATATAGTATTATTTTGGAAAAGAAGATCAACATATGGCTTGAAAGTGAAGGTAAGCGGGCTAAAGGCCGAGCGGGTTTTAGAAGGAAACACTCAACAACGGACCACCTCGTTACGCTCAAGATAATTGTGGAGGAATGTCGTATTGATAAATCCAATCTCTTTTGTTGCTTTGTGGACTTTAGAAAGGCTTTCGATACGGTACCTAGAAATAACCTATGGAGTAGGTTAGAATAGCTAAATGTTCCTTTCGAGTTGAGAGTTACCGCAATAAGGTTATACGAGAATGTCATTTCCAAGTTTAAGAGCAACGAGGGGTGGTTGAAAGATATTAAGTGTAATATCAGAGTTAAACAAGGTTGCCCCCTCTCCCCTACCCTTTTTGGAATTTACATCGATAAGCTAGAAGGTTGTTTAGAGGAAGCAGGTTGTGCTGGCATGATCTTAGCTGAAATAGTCACCATCCTTCTTATCTATGCTGACAATATTGTTCTTCTGGCAAAGTGTCTATCTGATCTTGATAAGCAACTAAGAATTCTTAAGGATTTTTTCTCTGCAATGGGTATGACTATTAATACCAATAAAACAAAAGTTAGGATTATCAAATCCAAGAAGGACACTTACGCTAATTTTGTGTATGACAATAGCAACTTGGAGGAAATGTCTTCTTACAAATACCTAGGAATTGATATTCATCACAAGCTCAACTAAAACTATAGCACTGAGAAAATGATAATAATATTTACCATATTATAATATATTATACAAATATTTACCATAATATAATTTTGTAGTCATAAAATTTTTATGACTCGAAGTTTAAAAAAATAAATTTTAATATTTATAACTTAATAATGAATTTATTTAATTAGTAGTTTTGAAAAAAATGAAATAACAAATAATTTTAAATCCAAAATTATTATTTTAAATTCACAATTCCAAATATTTTTTAATATTTTCAATATAATTATGAATCTGTGTTAATTAATAGATTTTTGAAAAAAAAATCATTTTCTTATATTCATACTTTGTAAGATTAAAGTGAAAAACAATTAAGGTAAGTAACCATGAAATAGTTGTATTTGAGACCTTTGTAATACTTTCAAATACAAGAGAGGCTATTGACCCAATAGTATCCACAATGTTTTTTTACTTGCCGACCACTTTTGGCTTACAAAAATACTATATTTTTTCAGAGAAAGTAAATTAGTGACTGTAATGGAAGGTGCAATGAAATACCCAAAGGAAAAATAAAATAAATGGAGTAAAGTAAACGTGGTGAAGTAAAAAAGAGAATAGTCAAATCGATGTCATGAGATGCAATGGACAAGGTTTTTCTCAAAGATGCAATGGACAAAGTTTTGCTCAAATTAAAAAAAAAAGAACTAAAATGATGATACAGATAAAGAGAATATTACAAACTCTGCATTGAAGGTTAAGAGAGTAATACACTTAATTATCTTCACTTGCTATTATTTATTATTGCACTTAGATTATCTTTAATGTGGTCATTGTTGTCACACATGTAAAGAAATTTTTTTAGTCTTAGCTTGTTACAAATCAAATTGGAAAACAAATTTGCTTCAAATGCAAGCTTGAATGTCTTCAAACTTAGAGGAGAAAGTTGCAAGATGGTTAAGAAAATAAGAGTACTAAGAGTCCATAAGATATTTTATGTGCCTACATGTATTAAAATGGTTGGCTATGTATGTAAGTACTTCTAAAACATCAAAAACATGTGAGAATGTCTAGAGGCCACTACAATCATTTCTCCTCTATTTTCATTAAAGAGATAATACAAGTTCTTCCTTCCAGCTGGAAGTTCTTCTTTCTGTTGTTGCTTCCAAATAAGACCATTTTCTGGAATACTTATTTGGAGGACCAACTGCATATGCTGAAAACAAAAAACTGGACTTGTTTCTCTTGGATAATGTCAAGTCTTCGCTTTTGTGGATCAATTGTAATAATGTATTTTCCCTATCTACAATCATTGATGAATTTAATGACCAACAAAAGAAACCATTAATAAAAGAGAAACAAAAATTGTAATCAAGAAAAAACTAGAAGAATGAAACAAACCTGAAGGTGAATTCAATGACAACAACAACAATAACAAAAACCCATGAATAAAAGAAAAAAACAATATGTAATCAAGAAAAAAATAGAAGAAGGAAAGAAACCTGAAGGCCTAAACATTGTTTCCATTTTGGAGGCAATGGAGACTCAATGTGAAGCTCAATACCAATACTTAACAGTTTCAATTTATGTCCACCGACACTAATCTTATCACCATGTTTACAATCGCCTAAGTTTCAATTCCATTTTCTCCTCCTAGATGCATCTTCAAGCATCTTCTTAGATCCTACAATCCTCTAGTACTGAACCTTGAAAAAATCTAGGGTTTCATGGCGTCGAATAGGGTTTAAAGGAAAACGACCACATGATGGGAAGAGAAAATCTAAATCTATGTAAGGGTTGATGCACAATCATGGACTCCTTTAAAGGCACTTTAGATGCCACATAACACTAAAAAACATGGAACCTCTGACTTTAGGTGACAATTAGAGGTACTCCCCTAACGAATTTGAAGATGAAGTAAAAAGACAAAAGTTAGGTAAGTGAATAAGATTTCATAATATATAACTTTTATCTATATAACTTTTGTGTAAATGATTATAAAATTAGTTACCCTTAAATTGAGTTTTCAAAATTTTAGCACATCATAACATATATGTTTGTGCGGGTGCAACACTATACGAGGTAAATGATGTCATTTTTGGATAAACTCTTGCAGACATATAAAGGACATATGGTACTAGTGAAACACTAGTTTTTCAAAAAAAATCATGAATTTTTTATTATTATTAATTATTGAAATCTGAAAACCTTGAAACGAAAACATTATGTGCGGGTGCAACACTTTAGGGGCAAAACTTTATGAAATTCTTGATTTATATATATAAGATTGTAGATCTCGCTCTCCTCTAGTGCACCATATAGTTTTCTTGCGAAATGGTGAAGGAAATTATAGAAAACTAATAATAAATAAATAAATAATACATTTTTAGGAAAAAATTACATATTCAAAAATCGTTAGATTGCATTGTACAATATTCTATATTTTCATAAAAAAATATTGTTTTTGTCATAGCAAAAAACGCCATCGAAACTGAGCATATTCACAGAGTTCTGAAATACAGGAAATAGCCCTTCTGAAATACAGGAAATAGCCCTTGTTTATTTTTCCTAGCCAATAGGTTTGGTAGTCCGAAGCTATTTCCGAACATCATGCCAAGCCTTGTTCCCGTCGAAATTTTAAATTTTACAAAACGCATATGCGTTATAACGCATATGTGTTATATCACATATATGTGTTTTATATCAAATATGTGATTTAACACATATGCGTTATATCGCATATGCGTTTCACTGCGTTTATTTAAAAAAAAATACATATACATTGGTCTTGGAACACCATACACTTTCTCCCTCTATAACCAACCTTCCCCCCTTTGTCTATCAACCACACATCCGCATACCCTCTCTCCATCTCTCTTTATCTAACCATCACTATTTCTCTCCTTCACCATCCCTCTACCTTTATAACCATCCCTCAAACCTCTCTCTCTCTCTCCCTTCCCTCTCTCTCTCCCCTTCCCTCTCTCTCCCTTCTCTCTTCTCCCCTCCCTCCCTCTCCTTCTTCCTCCATGTGTTCCATCCTCTCACTCACTCCATACTTCACTTTCTCCCACTACCACCTCTCTCCACTCCCTTCTCTCTCCCCCCCCCCCCCTTCCCTCTCCCCCCCCCCCCCCCCCCCTCTCTCCCCTCCCCCCCCCCCCCCCCCCAATTCCTTCTCTCTCTTCCTCTCTCCCCCTCTTTGTCTAAATACCCCCTCCTTCCTTATCTCGCCACTCCCCCCTTGAACAAACTTACACACCTATTGGTCTTGAAAATCCACACCCTATCTCCCTCTATAACCAATGTTGGATTTTTCCTTCCTCTTGTCTTTCTATCACTGGACCTAGGTCCAATCCCTTCTTCTTAGCACAACAAATCTCAAGATATCGGCTCGACAAAGCAGAGCTCAGTTGGCAACACCTGCAACGCATATGTCGTCTCACCTGAGATATATCTCGTTATGGGTAACTTCCATAACCAGGTTTCCACATTTGTGTGGGAGGGTGTTTTAGTACCTTGGCTCTATGCCAATGCTTCCAACAAAGGCTAGGGAGGGGTGGATTACTTGTATGCACGCTGCTTCAAAAGCTAAACTACAACCCAACCTTTCTTTATGCAATTTAAGTAAATAAATAGTAGGCATGCAACATACACATATCCATTAATATAATGTGACCATCAACATTTATCCAATTGCGAACACAATAATCAGCTAGTCATTCAACACAATAATCACACATACATCTAATCTACTTCAACATTCACAAATATACAAATAATATAACATGGAAACCCATCTGAGTGAAAAACACAAGGTGCTCTTCATCTAGCATGAGGAAATAGATGCCACCTTTCGTCTGCACACAAAGTTGTAGACTCTGTTCAAGATCTTCTCTTCTACCTTTACAGACTTTTCCTCCATCTAATGCTCTCTAATATTCTCTCTTTCTCTTTCTACTCTACTTCTCTCAGTGATCTGCACACATCTTGGATCGACTAAACCTTCTCTACTCATTTGTGCACTCAGTTGCAGAACCTCTACTTTGATGCTCTCAGCGATACATAGTCGTTAACTAGAACGCCTACAATAATCAGCTAGTCATTCAACACAATAATCACACATACATCTAATCTACTTCAACATTCACAAATATACAAATAATATAACATGGAAACCCATCTGAGTGAAAAACACAAGGTGCTCTTCATCTAGCATGAGGAAATAGATGCCACCTTTCGTCTGCACACAAAGTTGTAGACTCTGTTCAAGATCTTCTCTTCTACCTTTACAGACTTTTCCTCCATCTAATGCTCTCTAATATTCTCTCTTTCTCTTTCTACTCTACTTCTCTCAGTGATCTGCACACATCTTGGATCGACTAAACCTTCTCTACTCATTTGTGCACTCAGTTGCAGAACCTCTACTTTGATGCTCTCAGCGATACATAGTCGTTAACTAGAACGCCTACCTCAAGTCTAGCTTAAGAGTCTTACCAAGAGTCTATCCATAAATCTACAGGCTAGAATTTGATGTTACTTGAGGCCACTAGATATTACTTAGATGTTATTATCGGCTAACCCATATACAGGTTGGGTTCCTTCTTTTATAGCCCCATTACAAACTTGATACAACTCCCATACATGCTTGTTACTAATGGAATACAGACTCGATACAGACTCTAACAAACACATTACAGACTCCTTTTATGTCTCTATCTCAACAAACTTACTATATCTAGCCAACAAGATGTCTTTCATATTCTAGAAATGCATAACGAGAGGCACTATAGGCATGACTTGCAAATTTTCCTTCACATGTGTGGTTTCCATTGGCTCCAACCGAGATCATACCCACTATTGTTAAGTACTATCACTTTCTCAGCAATATGCCTTACTATCTTTTTCCGGTTGTTACAGTATTTGCATTCATGCTTCTACTAATATTATGTTATGCCATCTCGTTTCTCCTTCTATTCTTCTATTGTGCCTTACTCATCTAGCGTAACTTCCTCTTCATGTGCCTTGTCTTTGTCTTCTTATTCTCTTTGACTTCTTATGTCACAACATCCTTCCCTTTTCCCTTTATGATGCTTCCTCGGTCATAGCTCCTTCATCTTCTCCTTTATGTTCTTCTCCATACTTAGGCAGAATTTTACATGAATTTTTCCCTACTGTCCCTAGGCCCAATAGGCCCCCAACACTCACCTGTGGCTCGTCCCAAGCCATGCAAACTATTTCTCCATGAACTAACATGTGTTGATTTTGTTTTGAAAATACTCCACAATTTTCACTAGCTTATCTGTCTCGGTGCGCACTTCTTCCTCTATTTTCTGCATGTGCTCCACCAAGTCAAAACTGACGTGTTCCAGCATGATACTTTCTACAGATGTCACTATTCCATGCACCTTCTGATGTATAGGCTAAATCAATGTTCCTTCTATGTTTGTTTCTTATTTTAGTGTTTATAACTTGTGGTAATACTGTTATTTTTCCTTCTTATTGGATGTATTTACCGTTCAGAGAGTAGGACAATGGGATGAGGAACTTATCAGTATCACTGATTTTCCTTGTCGGCATTTCTAGCTTCAGCTTCCAACTCATCCTAGGTTTTTCCTTCTTCCCTTTAGAATATTCCTCGACATTATCCGTCAATGAGTATGCAAAATCTAGGTAATCCTTAGAGATCATGGTAGTTGATCAGTCCAGCATTCGGTCAGTGTTTCTCTTTGCTTAAGTGCTAGTGATACCTGTCATCCTATACATGTAGTACCTCCCTCCATTGTAGTGTGCCAGTTTAACTTGTTTTTGGAATCATCATCACCTCTTGTATTTTCAGTAGTTTACAGTAATAATGGTGATGAGGTTGGCCTTTGTTTCTTCATTCTTCAGTTCGAACATTCATTCAAACTCGTAGTTCCTAGCAATGGATACTATGCACCGTGGAAACTAATTCAACAGTCTCGTTCGGAGGTTTCGGCGGGATATCCTCTGGTCTTTGAATTCTTACCGCTGCTTCTACATTCGTTCTCATTTCATTGAGGACAATTTTTCTCTTGTGGTTATCATAAGGTCCCCTTAGTGTCATCTTTACTAAGCTAATTTGAGATTTTTTTGCGGGGAGGCCTAGGATTGGCTTATTCTCCAAGTGGCTCTCGGCCTTTAGTGGAACATATACAACAAAATTTCTCTTACTAAAAACAATCATTATAGTTTCCTTAACAGGGCCCTCGGTGCCATTAACACTAAAACTATTACTATTCATACTTCTCCACAGGTCTATGTTCACTCTATGTGCTGCAAACACCACTCGTTATGGCATTATATGGACGCTAAATTGTAATGTGTCAATGTAGAGGGTTCATTCCAATGGGAATTCTGTCAAATCATCACATGCTCCATCATTGATTAGCATAATGACAACATGAACCATCACGTGGGTCATTAATCCAACACCTTATGTGGAGGTGCCAACTACGTCACCCCTTTTTACTGTGATGTCATGACAATTATGGCAGAAGTGACCCTCAAATCCCCTTGATGTCTGCTAGAATTTCCTTGGTGTCTACAGGTCTAATAATTTATAATTTTCACATCAACAGTCCTGCTAAATAAGAGTTTCGACGCCTCCTTGGTTTTAGCTTTCCACATCCCCTACCGCACTGACTATGATAGACACTTATTCTCTCTTCCTGTGTCCTTTCTCGTCATATATATATA
>LPNX010560310.1:107023-126529 GCA_001517045.1 Pseudotsuga menziesii
AATTCCTTCCCTCTCTTCCTCTCTCTATCTAACACTTCTCGACTTGATGTATGAGTTGTTAAAACTTCTAGACTTATGCTAAATTATGAAAGTAAAAATATATGAATGTGGAGCTAGATGAGATAAGTCATTAGCTGATTTTAAATTGCTAATTGTTTCTATATGGTAAAGTTGTTAATTTGTTATAACTTGATGGTTAACTAAATTTATCTAAGGTCATTTATTTAAATTTTTGTAATGTTGATACCTGTAAGTGATGCAGAGAATGAAAACTACAGAACTGAAAATCTTGAATGCAGAAAATTGAAGTTCTATGGGGTCATCCAAGAGATTCTTCATCATGTTTTGCTAAAGAATGTGGCACCTTTAAAGAAATTAAAAATTCACTCAATCCTTGAGGAAGAAGGTTGTAATCTTTACCCTAACCTCGATTTAATAATGGAAGGAATTTTTGTACAAGTTAATATTCAAAAAATGTTTTTCTTGAAAGGATGCTTAAGTTACAATTACATCTTACATGGCACACATTAGAAAGGAGTGGACACATTCCTGGTGTTGTGACGTGTCATGGTTGTTGACATTTATTACAACCCAATGGAATGAATGCATTCATGGTGTTTCAATGCTGAGAAGTAGATTTTACTTAAAAATATGTTTAGAGTTCTTTATTATTACATTTTGATAAATATATGATATGGACGATCCTACATATCCTTTTTTGTTTGCTAGGTATTAAAATATGCAAGTTGGTTATAGCATATTGAATAAGAAAAATGAATAAAGGGAAGAAAGCTAAAGGAGAGGAAGACTATGCAAAGCCAAGGATGTATTTCCTTTAGCTAATTTCATTGAAAATGTGTTTTCCTCTAATTAATTTGTTGGTCCAGGATAGAGCACAAGGAAGAAACCAACGCGCAAGCGCAAGTGGAAAAGCAGTAGTGCGACACGGAAAAAGCACATAGAGGAAGCACAGAACAAATAAAGTTGTGATGAGGAATGGTGTGATGAGGAAAAGCGGACCCATAGTTAGTGGAAAATTGGCAGGTGGAAAGAGTTAAGGATGGAAAGCGACAAGCCAAGAATGACTACAGGTGCTTTAGTTGACGGAAGACTAATGGACAGCTTTTGCGGCTAGTTATGGCCTATGTTAAATGTATTAAAGGACATTTCGTGGCTAGGTATGGCCTGTCATAAATGCAATACAAGACGTTTTTTGGATACTTATTACTGTAATAACTGAGATGTATTCAGTCGAGCCTGCATGATCTTGTAGAAACTATAAGTAGGAAGAACCCATTTTGTGTAAGGGTTACTAAATAGTTGGATGTTAGTTGGTTCATAGAGAAGTCTGATAATATAGTATGTTGTTGAGCTGCGGATCTGCAGCTGTGTACGTAAACCATTTTGTAAGAGTCAATCTGTAGCTGAGTGTGCATATAGTAGAGTAGAGGAGTCGATCTAGGCGGTGTGCGGATCAGTAGGAGTAGTTAGAAGAAAAAAATAAAACAGAGAGCATGAGAGAAAGAAGAGTATGAGATAAATAGACATATATCAAAACAATCTGCAAGATGCAGAATGTAAGGTGCCATATATTTCTCATGCAAGATGAAGAGCACCTTGGTGGTTTTTACCCAGATGGGTTTCCACGTTATTTCTTGTGTTGATGAATGTTGAATGTTGAATGTTTGATTATCTTACATTGTTTATGGTTATTTATTTAATGAATGTCGCAATACTGATACAAGTAGTGAATGAATGAATGACTAAAACATCATCGAGCATCTTGTATTGTTTCATGTTTAAAGTTTTTAAGTTTTAATACCGTTTCGCCATTGTCATTTAATATTAAGGAATCCTCTGTTAAGTTGTCAAGGACAAGGTTGTGTCGCACGCCAGCTGTGCCACACTGTTGCGCCACTGTTGAGTAGCAGAAGACTCCATCCTTTTGACTCTGTCGAGCTCCTTGGCCACGCGCCAAGGGACTGTAATCCCTCGTCGATTGGGGAAACATGGTTCTAGAAGTTACACATTAAGATATCTTGGGTGAGACTGCGCCTGCCTCGTAGGTATTGTCATCTGAGCTTGCTTCGTCAAGCCGATGTCTTTGGGTGTTTTGTTGGTTTCATGGGTCTGTTGAACCTGGGTCGTGAGAGTGGGGAAAAGTAGGCCAAAAAATGGTTCCTTTTATGGTACCACTAATCATTTGAGTCAAGGAAAATGTTGTGGCATATTACAAAGAAGGAAATCGAGGATTGGCTGGAGTCGAAGACATTTGCATTTGCACAAGAAGAGCGTGCAAGATCACGGTTGAGCACAGAAAACTGGTTGCACCGGTACATATACTTAGATATTCATGATATATTCTTTGCATAGTTTCCTATTGTGCTGCATGAGTGGTTGTCAATATTGGCGACTCAGCAGACAAATTTCCAGAGAAGAGAAATAGTCGAGTGGAGTGGTTAGTTAATCTATGAGTTAACCAGTGTAAGTAACCCCATATCTAGAGCTGTTGATTTTTGGGTCGACAGTATTTTCCAAGGGTATATTACTAAGTTTACAGTAGAGAAGATAACCTCATATAGTGAGGCTGAAAGAAATTTTTTCCAACGACCTTGAAGAAGTTACTTGTTATCTATAAGTACATGGATAAAGATGCTCGTCTATGAGAAGGGTATCTTGCAATTGAGCAGTTGAGTTGCATATCCAGAGGATGGGATATGTCATGAACGACCTGCAGAGAAAATGGGTAATGGTGAGCTAAGATGTTCCTAGGAAGTACAGAACCTGAACTAGAATCTAGATTCCTCATGAGTTGAAGGAGATTCCGGTCAAGGAAAAAGAAGAAAGATGATAGGAGGTAGATGGAATCCTAGTCTGTTTGAAGAAAGTGAGTGAGAAGTTGAGTCATGGATAGATGAAGGGTATTGTGATGAAGAGGACGAATATATCCCATTTTCTGAAGGAGCAGAAGAATCCGAAGCATCTACAGAGACAACAAGATCCTGATGCAACTACACCAAGCCAGGAGTATCACCAAAGGTAAGGTCTAGAGCCTCATCTCCTGAAAGAACTGTTAATACTGATAGTGCTAGTACTGTGGCTAGCATGCAAGGAAGTGCGCCTTCATTAGATTATTCATCGAACATCATCGGCACCAACTCAATGGCTAGGGAAAATAATAGATTACCCACATTCAATGGGAATAGAGCAGAAGATCCAGAGTAACATTGGTTCCTTTCCGAAGTTGTTTGGATGGTTCGCCAAGTTCACAATGTAGACATAAGGAAAGCGCAGATGATCACGACTCTGCGGGGTCATGCACTGGACTGGTTTATGAAATTTTTTGTAGTACCAGCGGGAAACCCATAGAAGACCCTCGATGAGATCTGACTTGCCATGATTTGTGAGTTCATAAAACCTAAATCTGAGTAGGAGTGCATCACCGATATTAAGGTGATAAAGCAGTTATCGACAGAATCCATATGGGATTTCGATCAATGGTTTAAAACTTTGATGGCCAACGTTACTTTTTTGGATTTTGGATGTACATCATAAAGAGTGGTTTATTGTTGTGATATTACCACACATCCGAGATCCCTTGATGCAACAGAATATTCTTTTGTAGACAGAAGTGATAGAACTAGAAATGAAGCTGGAATCCTCACCGATCGAAGATGGTGGCGTAGGAATGATGCAGATTCAGTCGCAGTTGGCTAATATGATAGTACATATTCAGGACATTAAGAAGGTAAAAGAATCCCAAGAGGAATTGTGGTGCCAAGATGTCGAACAGATGGACACACCAAGGATAATTGTCCATCGTACATGAACTATATATTGTCAGGTGCGCCTAATCCGTTAAGTAACCATGGGCTACCCTGGTGCCAAATATTCAAGACTAGAGGGCATCACGACGAGGACTATCTATACTTACAGAAGATTGTAAGTACCCCATCCATCCTTTTCTGTAAATTCTGTAAGTTAGTCGGGCATGATGAGAAGGATTGCAGAGCATACCAACTCCTGAAGGAGAAGATAGTAGATACCTACTTGATGAAGAATGACTAGTAGATTCAGGCCGAACAGGCACCAACACACTAGAAACCTACTCCTTTCCCATGAAATCAGTATCAGCCTCAGTATGCACTACAGAATCAGTATGCGCCACAAAATCTATACCAACCACAACAACCACGCCCTCAGGGAAGGGGGGGTGGAAAATTCAGAGGTAGAGGAGGAGGATTTGGGAGAGGAAGAGGTCAAGCTATAACTGTGGACATCTGGACCATTATGCTAGATATTTCCATCAACCTACAAAGACATGATCATATTGTAAATCGCAGGACCATAATGTGGAGCAATGTCCCCAGTTGATTGCAAAGTGGCAAGCTTGGACCGTCGTAGGTCCTAACCCCGCGCAAAATCGAAATCCAAATCCAAATTCAAATCCAAATCCTAACTTGAATGTTTAGATGATTGATGCTAATCCGAGAGATCCAAGCATTGTTGTCGTAACACGAGGAGGTGTTGCGACCGGAGCTGATCAAAATATACCACAAGAACAGCCATAGGTGGACCCATGGTGCAAAAGAAAGTACCATTCAATGTTCAAAAATAGACTCTAAGTATTTTTGGACATGCAACCGAAGTTTGTAGATCCTGAACAGTCATCGACCTCAGTTGAATTCAGGGAGATGCCTAAACGCTTCCAATAGCTATTCTAGAAGCATATTCTGAAAAAGGTTAGTAAGCTCAAGTCGTTTCTATCAATTTGCTTAGCATTACTCCATGATAAAGATGATATCGTAGAACTATAAGCACTGACAGAAGAAACCCTAGTAGAGTCACAACCTGGAAGGAGGATTAACCATGTCAAAAAGAAATTCAAAATTGGGCACGAGTTGAGAATGAATTCGCAGATAGGGGATTATGACATGGATTACATTATCTTAGATCCGGGGTCGGTCATCAATATTTTAACGCAAAAAAATTGGGAGAGCATGGGAAAACCGCATTTGGACTGGTCCCTTGTCTAGTTGAGGCTTGCAAATTAGGCGAAGGTCCTATCGATTAGTAGGCTAAGTAAAGTACCTGTCGACATTGAGGGGCTACGCACATTCACAGACTTTGAACTCATCAACATTGTTGACGACATGAACCCATATCCTGTACTTCTGGGGATATATTGGGCCATAGATAATCATACCATTATAAACTTCAAGAAAGGGATCCTCTCATTCGAGGATGACGAGATGAGGGTAGTGTCTCCCATTGATCCACTGGAGGGACAGAGATATGTTGAACCAGTCAATAGTGAAGAATAGGGTGACCATCTAAACCATATCTATAATTTCAGCACCTTAAAATATGATTATGTAAATCCTACAGTAGATGGAAACCTAAGCTAGAGGAGTGCTAGTTCCTGCACATCAGATTCAGGAGAGGCCTTAGAGAATTGGAAAAACAGATTGCATGAAGTCTCTATGAGGAGATGCGTCAGGATTACTGGGTCTGTGCGACGAGTGGAGAATCATTCGAGGGAGTTACCCACATATGAAGGGTTACATAACCTTGTGACCTTCTTAAGTGAGTTTGAAGGACTGGTGACAGAGCTGCAGCACTTGTATGTGTTAGAATATGTACTAAAGGATACTCCCTCTATATGGTGGGGTCCTCATAAGCAATCCATATCAGAATGGCCACAATGCAGAATATTTATGGAAGTTAGAATCAACGAAGAAGTCACAATCTTGAGTCAGAAATACACATGGCTATCAAACCATGTCGAACACCTTGATAAGTGTTGCATAGCATTTGCAGAATACCTGCGATAGGAATGGGTCCATCATTTCATTCACACACTAGAAATGACACCCAGAAGTCAGTATACATCCATGGAGTTGCGACAAGGAACTCAGGATTGGGACGAAGTGGTTAAACAATTTGCGCACACCTTTGCATTTGCTGATGAGAAGCCGACAGTTGATGTTGCGGTTCAAGCGATCAAGAAGGAGATATTCGTTGAAATCCCTTTCAAAGTGGAAAGTTCCCACCAGTGCGGCACGACCATCCACCAATGGATGGCTTGTTACAATATGTCTGGAGAACCAGATGATGATTCGACTAACATAAACATACCAGAGTTAGAGGATATGCACGAAGTTGAAGGAAGTGGTATTTCGAGCGACCAGTTCCTCAAGTCGCCAAAAATCAAGAAAGTGAACATTGGCTCACCAAAAAACCCAAAATTCACCAATATAGGAGATTGTTGGGATGATGAGATGGTATCAAAGATCATAGAATTGTTGCATGAGTTTCAAGACCTATTCCTACTAGCTTTTCATAGATGAAGGGAATAGTGAGAGATCTAGTAGAAATGAAAATACCCCTGAAACCAAATGCTAAACTAGTTAAACAATGACCTTATAGGTTGAATCCAAGGTATAAAGAAAAGGTAAAAGCTGAATTGGATCACATTCTCGATGCAGGAATCATCGAAACTATTGAGGAATCAGAATGGATTATCCCTATAGTGATCCAGGATAAGAAGACAACAAGAGAAGTTTGGATCTGTGTCAACCTAAGGAAGTTGAACGATGCATGCTTGCACGATCCATTCCCAAGACCAATGATTGATGAAGTACTGGAAAGCATCAGAGGACAAGAGATGTATTCATTCACCGATGGTTTCTCTAGCTATCACCAGGTAAGAATTGCGAAGGAGTATCGACACAAAACAACCTCTGTCATAGAATGGGGATGCTACCAGTATACGGTAATGCCCTTCGAACTCAAGAATGCACCTGCAATTTTTTCTAGAATAGTAGTGTTTACTTTTAAAGATTTGATACATAAATTTCATGAGGTCTACTTTGATGATTGGACTGTGTTTGGTCTAGTAACAGACCACATTGAGAGTCTATGCATGATACTGGGCCATTGTCTCCAATATCAGATTGTGCTTAATTCAAAGAAATGTATTTTATGTGCACCATTTGGTGTATTGTTGGGACGTGTCGTGTGTCGCGGCAGAATTTTGGTTGACCCAATGAAATTTGCAATTATTCTTGACTTGCCACCACCTACATCAGTCATGCAACTGAGATTAGTGTTAGGACACACAGGGTATTACATAAAGGTTATCATAGGATATGCAAATATAACTACACCTATGGAGAAACTGTTGAATAAAGATGCGAAGTTCTAGTCGATAGAAGCTTGTCAAGAAATCTTAGACAAATTAAAGAGAAAGATGGCCACCGCACCAATACTGGTATTCCCCGAATGGAATAAGAATTTCCATGTCCATGTCGACGTGTCATCTATAGTGCTTGGCATAGACTTGACACAACCAGGTGAGGGTGCGCTTGACCACCCTATTTCTTTTTCTAGCAAAAAATTATCGATGGCAGAGAAAAACTACACGACGACAGAGAGAGAAGGCCTCACCATGGTGTATGCGCTGCAGAAGTTCCGACACTACTTGTTGGGTGGACATTTTAAAATGTACATTGATCATTCGGCCTTAAAATACCTGGTCAACAAGGTAGTGTTGGGGAGAAAGATCTATTGATGGCTCCTCCTGTTTGAAGAATTTGATTTTGAGTTCATTATTAAACCCGGTCGATTGAATGTGGGACGTGATCATTTGTCGAGGATACAAAGTGGTGAAGAACCAACCAACTTAGATGATAATTTACCTGATGCGCAACTATTTTCGGTCACCATGGTTGATAAAAACTTTGAGGCTATCATTCACCTCTTGAGTATATGTTATGCATCTGAAGGGTTCACCACTGTGCAAACGAAAAAGTTGGTTTTCAAAGCCGTTGATTATACGTTGATCGTAGGACAGCTATACAAGATGTTCCTTGATGAAATATTGTGAAGGTGTGATTTTTACCATGAGCGATAATGGATAATGAGTGAAGCACACGCTGGTGTCGTTGAAGGAAACTACCCTGGAAAGGAAACTATACACAAGATATTGGAAGATGGATTATGGTGGACGACCATACATATGGACACTAAGAGCTTCTACCAGTGCTGTGATGTTTTCCAGAGGATAGGAAACCGTCAAGACGTGACGAGATGTCGCTTGTGCCACAGATAACCCTTCAAGCATTCGATAAGTGGGTCATTGATTTTGTGGGTCCTATCAGTCTGCCAGGAAAAAGAACTAGCACATGCTATAATATCACGACGACATACTACTTACCCAGATGGGATGAATCCACGCCTATTAAATATTGTACTGTTGCAACTACACCAAATTTTTTATTTGAAAATGTGGTGACCAGATTCGGCTGCCCAAAAATTCTCCTAAGCAACCAAGGTATGCATTTTGTTAGCAAAATGATTGATGATCTTACTACAGACTTCTAGATTTAGCATAGAAAGACGACACCCTATCATCCTCAGGAAAATGGAATGGTTGAAGAATTCAACAAGATTCAGGAAAATTCATTTAACCAAAGTATGCAATGCACGCAGAGATGATTGGGATCAAAAATTTTCACATATGCTATGGGCATACCACATGACTTGCAAGCGATTGATAGGGCACACTCCATATAGACTGGTGTATGGACAAGAATTTGTTGTGTCGATGAAGTATATTGTGCCGAGCCTAAAAATTGTTGCGCTGATGAAAATGATAGATGTGGATGTTGTCGAGCAAAAGTTGTCATAGCTCGTCCAAATGGAGGAAGAACGCTTCATCACGGGATTCTGTCAAAACATGGAGAAGCAAGGCAGAAAGCATGGCATGATCGCCATATCAAAAATAAGGATTTCAAAGTCAGAGGACTTGTTTTTTTGTATGACAACAAATTTTTGAAGCAGCCAAGGAAATTGAAGACGCACTGGCTAGGGAAATATGTGGTCACACACATCACTGATGCAGGCACAATGAAATTGCACAAGATGGATGGAACACTAGTCACAGGAATGATAAATGGTAGCCACTTGAAATCTTACTATGATGGCTATGACATGCCTGGGTAAGGAGAGAATATGAAGAAAAAAAAGAGAAAAGAGGAGAGGAAACTTCTCTATCGCACGTCTACAACAGGAGCATGCAAATCACTGTAAGAGCGAGAATGACAGACGAGACATCATTAAATCATGGATACCCAAAAAAATTTAGGCGGTTATGACTATGAGGCGTCATTAATTCAACCAATTCAAGAAGAATTGTGGCGTGATTTTTTTTCCCATTCGTCATCCTTGCCATAAATGCTCTGACAAGTACACATCGAAACTCAAGCACGCAAGTTAATGTTGGAATGCGTCGAATGGGAATCCCATGTGATAGACAAGGTGTCTATATTCCAATGAATGATCACATTCAGGACGAATGCATGCCTATAAATAATAACCTTCAACGACAATAATTCTTTTACTTGTACAGAGAGAAGAAGAGCGAACCAGAGTCTAAAACTTTGAGAGCCAAAGTTAATGGTCATTTCGATTTCCAATACCAGTGAGCAGTCCAACGTTACCATATCCTCACCTTTCCCTATAGTAGAAGAGATTATGTCTTCGGAGGTACAGTAGTGAGAGGAAGAAGAAAAAATGATGGTGCGACAAAATCCACAGATAGTTCCTACGATCGGTTCGGCCCCTGCTTTGGCCTCTGGTTTGGGCCCTACAACGGCCCTGGCTCGGAACCCACTAGTTAATATGTTGATGTATTTGTAACTTTGGAATGTATTCACTTGTATATTTCTTATTGTATTTCATTGTACCTTGACAGAGATATTTGTTCCTACGATCGGGAGAGTCATTAATATAATTAAGTCATGTAAAGTCATTGAGGTTAACCCTCTGTTGTAAATCAGGGAAATAGTCCCCACAATTTAGTTGTAGTAGGGTTATTTGAATCTCCTAGGGAGGTCATCCCTATAGAGTAAATGTCAAGTGGAAAACAAGTATAAATAGAGAGTGAGACTCTATATTTTAAATACACACTCACTTAAAATAAGAGCATGAGTGAGAGAGGAGTAGCTTGCACAAGTGAGAGAGAGAACAGTTGTTGGAGATCATCTTTGTATCTTTGGGTTTTACTTTTTCTATTGGTGCTCATTATAACTCTGAGGAAGTTGTGGGGTTTTCTCCTTTATGGTTTCCCCAAGGAAAAATATTTGTTTCTTTTGTCTCTTGTGATTATTGTTGTACATGTTATTCTCTCAGACAAGATCCTAGATCATATTGATTAAATGACAAAAATCTAACATGGTATCAGAGATAACATGAGAAGAAGACACTATGCACCTATAGAAGCTAGGGATTCTTAATTTTTGGGTCTCTCTCCACATATCATCAGCAAAAGGAGACTAGGCTAACTCTCCATTAAAGGGCACATCTTTCTGTCAAAGCATAATCTGATTCCAAGCATTTTTAGTTTTTGACCTGTCGTTACTGCGGGAAATTAGGGATTTTCACAGAAGTGGAATTTTTGAGTGATCCCAGCATAGGATTTCTCTCCTCGTCAAAATAAAAATTTAGAGAGCAATATCAAAATTTTTGGTTGGGTAGAACTCCGAGAAAGTCAAACCCTAATTTGACCCTGGACCAAAAAGTCAACACTGCAAAATATCAGCTCCAGATCCAGTTCAGGCATCTTAAATTGGTAAGATCTAAATATTTTTTATTTCCATTTGAGGTTCTCATTAAAGATGTCTCATCACACCAATATTGATGAAAATATTGAAGGACTTATAACTTCCGAGCATGGAAGTATAGGATTTCACTTGTACTTAAAGAAAATGAATTGGACACCTACATAAGTGGAGAGGTTCAAGTTCTAGAGGGAGATGAGGCTAAAGCCTTACACAAGAAGAACTTGGTCAAGGCCAAGAGGATCATTGTTTATTCTATCAAGGATCACCTTATACCACACGTGTCTTCCCTAAATATACCTAGAGATATGTTTGATTCCTTGACCAAGCTATTTGAAGGAAAGAACATAAATCGAAATATGACTTTGAGAAATCAGTTGAAGAATGTGAAGATCCAAAATGCAGAGACCATACAGTCATACTTCTCAAGGGTATCTTAAATAAAAGAACAACTTGAAGCTATGGAAGAAGAATTAGAGAATGGAGAAATTGTGATGACCACCTTGAATGGTCTCCCTGGATCATGGGACTCTATTCAAGGGATTTGTGCAAGAAGAAAGTTACTCGCCTTTAGTAGGCTGTGGGAGGAATGCTCACAAGAAGAAGATCGAATATCATCTCGAGAAGAAAATATGGGAAATTAAGATCAACCTCTTACATCACACACCAAGAAAATCAGAAGGAACCACTATCCTCCCAAGAAAGGTAAGCATTCACACTAGAATAACCCTAGTATCAGATGCTTTACATGTGATGAGAAAGGACACCTTGCCAGAAACTGTCGCAAAAATAAAGGTGGCTCTCAAAAGAAGAAGGACAACAAAAGAAGACATCATGCTCACACTGCAAAGGATGATGAACCACCCAGGAAGAGAGTCAAAGAAGAAAGTGAATATTCTTCAAGTGATGAAGAGTATGTTTTGATTTCTGCCCTCATGAGAACTGTTACACATGGAAGCAATGATTGGCTTATAGATAGTGGGGCTTCCAAACATATGACAGGATTCAACTATCCGAACATTAGTCAGCCCATAAAGTGAAACTTGGGGATGACTACCAGTATCCCATAAAAGGTAGTGTTGAAGCTTCCTATTACCTAGACTCTAGAAAATATATGAAGATGAAGGATGTTTTGTTTGTACCAGGACTACAAAAAAATATTTTTCTGCATATCTGCATTGGATGCAAAGGTATGAGGGTTGCATTTGACACATAGTCTATTTGTTCATTTCCCTAGATTAGGAGGTCTTCATCACTTCACTAGTACATGGGGAACACATCTAGTGGACACCTACCACTAACTGTGTCTGTCTACATGAGTTTTGGTACTCTAGGGATCAATCCCTATAATTTAGGAACCCACTTGGAGTGCCACCAGCAATGTCCAATAGTTGACTGTAGTAGGTATTCATTTATGTCCATTTATGCTCTGATCCCCATTAGTTAGATCACTCCCAATGTCTCTAGCATCAGTTTCCATGATTCAAGGGAAGTACGGCACATTTACTCACCTACCCTCTTCAGATGACTAGTTGTGAACTATTTTGGTGATCTGTAGTTGCACTAGTTAGCTCTAGTGGTGATTTTCTTGCACTGAGTTAGCCCTGAGTCAATTTAAGTTGGTAGATTCAACTGCCTATTTAGGTATTTGAATTATTCCTTGATGTTATATTATATATTCACCCATAATGATGAATAATATTGTATGGAATATTTCTCATATTGTTCTTCAACTCATTGTGTAATATAAATTATTCTTCTTCTCTATATTTCTCTTGTGCAATCTAAGTGAAGACTATTTCTGTCCCAATATCTTCCCATCAGAATCTAATAGGACACCACCTAGACCTTATGATGTTGTCAAGACACTTGTTTTTCATCAATACAATCATCAGACGGGCCAACTTCTTGCGACTATGTTGGCCTTGTACTAACCATGACTCTAACTTCCTTCATGACCTTACAAAGAGTTTGAAGTACGTTAGTAACTCCCTTAAAGAGATCGGTATGATGAATATCAATCTTCTACCATTTTTCATCATCAACTTCAGCCATATGATATGCCAATAGGTTATAATCATAATCAATTAACCCAACATGAGTTGAGTCCCTGGTGGCCTTCTGCTTCTTCCTGCCCTTTTTTTTTAAATTCAACCTCTTTCCTCTTTGGCACCACATCCGGATCTGTTGAGGTAGCGATCAAATCTTCATCACTATTGTGATGAGATCTATATGGGTTGTCTTCTTCTTGCGGGACCCCTAGTTGGGTCTCCGATGTACTCTCCTGTCATGGCTCAATTTTAATAAACAATACATCGTCTGCAATAGGATGCTTCCATTCATCCACCCAATCTTGAATTATTGTATCAATTTCCTCCTCTGGTAATTGAAATGCAGTTGTTAACCACTGGTGTTGAGGATCTCATCTAGGTTGAAGGTATAGATGGTGATCCCCTGCGGTAAACTTAATGATGATCTGGTACCGTTGTACAGCCGCAGTGACAATTCTTGATTGTCTTCCAATGTGATGCCTTAATACATCAACATGCACATAAAATGAAATATTATTCTCCTGCTATCATCGTCAATTATCATCGAACCACATATTTGATATCGTGCCCCTTGACATAGGACATTCATTTCGATCCCTTGGTAATTTGGTAGTTCTACCCATGCGACAAAAGAAACTAAGATAATGAAACAGGAATAAGTAAAATTTGTACCTCGCTCCTACATATCAATAGTGTCAACAAATAACTCATTCAGAAGGAACGTTGCCCAATTCATTTGAACTCCCAATGCACATTGTTTTGTTGTAGCGATGGTACTAGCAGTGCACTGGTTCAATCGCATTTTATGTAGCATCTTACTTGACAACAGATTAGATACAAATCTAACACCATGATCATTAATGGAGGCTATATCAAAGCCTCTCTTATCCTGCGTGAGATTATATTTTTCTTTCATTAGAGAAATAATGCTTTTGTTCTGCTCCTTGCTAGTAAAGAATGGTGCTAGATCAACCCTTGCCTTAGGTAATCCTATAATAGAATTTATGAGGTCCAAATCAACAGAGATCCGTGTATTTAACCACAGACACTCCCCATTAAAACAAACCAGTGGTTTTTTCACACATGTGTTAACTTCAAAAGTTCAACCAAAATGGGGAATGTACAATAATGGAAAAATGCCTAACTTATCTAAACCACGAGACCAATCCATGGGTACTAGCTGAATAGGCCCACCTTCCACCAGCTGCATCAATGTCATATAATTTGACATGTGAATTTTAGGGAACTTCCTCAAGTCATGATCAGAGAAGGTCAATTTCTTCAAGTTATCCATAATGTTCGTCGTCACATGAACTCCCTTTGGAATGGCTGGATTTACCAATGGATATTTCACATTATTTTGAATGATGACATGAGGAGCATCATGTTTTCTAGGTGGAATATATCCTGACAGTATGGTCATTGAATGAGACCCAAAATCCTGAACATCATGGGTGGCTTTAAATATTTTCTCTGGAAGGACTGCCTGACCAGTCGGGCAATTATTTATTGGTGGATTCATAGGGACCGACCGCGACACAACCTCTGGTGCCTCCTCAAAAATAGGTATTGGAGAATGGATTTCTATAGCTGAGCCTCAAGCAGTGTGAGATCTTGACACAAATATCTCCTTGGAGAAATCTTAGAAGACATAATAGTTGGTTGTATGCAACTATCTTGCTCAATACACTTCACGCTTGGCACAATGCGACAACTGGATCTCCTTTGGTGTTGAACTAGATCTACACATGCGGTAAATCGGTCTCACCATGTGTGTCACAACATTCGAAATTTATATTTTATTAAATAAAAGGAATGACGACTAATACCTTTGTAAGAGGAAATCATTTCGGTCATTTATGACAAGGTGCCATTAAAGACACTACTCCACTTTCCATAAAACCAGTTATTACCATGCATTAAATGCATATTTGACATAAAATAATGCCACCAAATCCCACTGTGACAGATAGGTAACTTATAATGCGACACCCAAACTATAATAAATATACAAGACTTCAATATGCAAATAATGACTTATATACATATGACACACAACAATTTTGTATTTTTTATAAACTTAGTCGAGATAAGTAAGACTATCCCAATAAGGTTTTAGTTGAATTCCGTTTACTAAACCATCAATGGGTGTACCATCTAACTTATGCAACTGAAATACAACTCCATTTGTAACATATTCAACAACATATGGTCCCAACCAATGTGTTTGAAGCTTACCAGGATGTTTTAAAAACTTACTGTCATAGAGAAGATCAAATTAGCTAGGTTGGAATTGCTTGAACTTAATATGTTGATCATGACACGCCTTTTGTCTCTCCTTCTCAAATCATTGGTGGTAACCCACAATGAAGTGATATTCCTCCAATTATAGTAACTAAGACAATCTTTCTTCAATTGCACCCACATCTGTCATCTTAGTGATTGTAGCTATTCTTAAGATAGGTACAATATATTCCATAGGCATCACAACCTCCTATCCATAAAATAATTGAAAGGGAGTCTGTCACATAATATGCTTACATATGTGATAAGACCATAATAATGTAGGTATTTTTTTTATCCTAGTCATCACGACTCATAGTGAAAATCTTGGTAGGTGCATGTTTCGAAATCTTATTAAAAGCTTCAATAGTTCCATTTTCCTGCGGATGATATGGAAGTGTATTCTTGTGCTGGATCTAAAATTATTCATTTAGTTCCTTAATCACTCTATTAACAAAGTGCGTACCCTGGTCTCTTACTAGGATATTTGGACAACCAAACCTGGCTACCACATGATCGAAAAAAACCCGCCAGTAGTCGTTGCAATACAATCTTTGACTGGTGTTGCTTCATCCCATCCAGTTTAATAATCTGTCGTGGAAATTACATATCGGTCACCTTTCCTTCTTCCTGGTGGATTAATAGGACACACACAATCAATATCCCACTTACCAAATTGCTGCAAAGTTAGTTGTGATACCAATGGAATTTCCTCCTGTCGGGATGGTTTCCCTATCCATTGGAAAATGTCACAACTCTGATAGTAGTCAAGTGCATCTGAATCGAGTGTAGGACACCATAATCCTTCATGTAAAATTTTATGCAACATTGCTTTCCCTGCATAGTGACCCGCTACCACTTCAACATGAACTTTAGCTAACAATATTGGTCACTCATGTTCCAAAACATAGTGACGTAGTATATCATATGGTCTCATCTTATATAATTGTCCAGCTATAAGCCGTGAATCTATTGCTTTTACAACCAATTACTTCTTCTGTGTTGTGTTAAATCCTTCTGGTGCCCTTCCTATAGTCAATAAATGCATGATGTCTTCATAATAACCATCAACCATTTTCACTACGAATAGTTGTGCATCATGAATATTATCATCTAAATTTGTGGGTTCTCCCTCATTTTCTAGCCTTGAGAGATGGTCGGGACCTGTATTCAACCTGCCCAGTTTTACAATAATTTCAAATTCGAACTCTTGGAATAGAAGAATCCATCAACAGATATTCCCCCCTAACATTGGCTTATTGACCGAGTACTTTAACGCAGAATGATCTATAAACATATTAAAATGGCCACCCAATAAATAATGTTGAAATATTTGGAGTGCATATACCATAGAAAATCCCTCCGCTCGGTTGTTGTATAATTTCTCATTGCAGTCTACAACTTTCTACTAACAATGCAATAGGGTGATCGACAAATCACTCACTTGGTTGTGCAAATAACTCTCCCAACGCGACATATGATGCATTGACATGCACATGAAATTATTTTCACCAATCAGGAAATACCAAAATAGGTGCCAAAACCATTTTTTCTTTGAGCACATCAAGACTCTTTTGACAGTCCCCATTCCATTGGAATTCGAGATATTTCTTTAACAACTTCTCCATTGGAGCTGTAATATCTGCATAACCTATGATAAAATTATGATAGTAACAGTATGACCCAATGTGGTCCTCAATTATTTAACTAACGAAGGTGGTGGTGGATCGATAATAACTGCAATCTTCACAAGGTCCATCATCATTCCTTCTCTGCATACTACATTACCTAACAAAATACAAAAGGAGCACAAAAAATGTACTTCTTCAAATTTCAAGAAATTTGAAATTGTCTACAACATTCAAGCATCATCCTAAGACTCTCAATATGGTCCTTAATCAACCCATATATTGTCCAGTCATCAAAGCATACTTCTAGGAATTTATTAATAAAATATTTAAAAGCAGCTATCATTATCCTAGAAAAAATAGCAAGTGCATTCTTAAGCCCATATGGCATTACTGTGTACTAGAAACAACCCCACTCTATCACGAAAGTGGTCTTATATCGATCCTATTTTATGATCTTGATTTGATGATACCCAAAGAATCCATCAATAAATGAATATACCTCTTGTCCCCCTACACTTTCGAAGGCCTCGACTATAAAAGGTGTAGGAAACAGATCATGAAGACAAGCATCGTTTGATTTCCTCAAGTCAACACAAATACGTACTTCACCAATTTTGTTATCTTGTACAACCATTGAGATAATCCACTATGATTCTTCAACAGGATCAATAATCCCTGCATCCAACATTCTATCTAGCTCTTCCTTAACCTTCTCTTTGTATCTTGGATTCAATCTATATGGTCCCTGCTTGACAGGATTTGTATATGGTTTTAGGGGAATCTTCATTTCACCCAAGTCTCCAACAATTCCTTTCATTTATGTAAAAAAATTTAGGAACGGGTCTTGTAATTCATGCAATAAATCAATGATTTTCCCAATAGTCTCGTCATCCAAGTAATCCCTAATAATTGGAAACTTTGGATTCTCAAGAGACCCAATATTCATTTTCTTTATTTTAAGGGGCTTCAAAATCTATTCAGATGATAGAACTATTTCCTTCAATGCTCCATTACCTATAGATTCATGGATGTGAATGTCTCATGGATCATCATCTTCAGGTTCCCTAGATATATTGTAACACTCCATAAAGCTCTGAACTATCTCTTTCCATTGTGGTAGGCTTGATATCGAAATAGAAACATCCTAAGAAATATTGGCTTTAATAACTTGTAGGGCGACATCAATTGATGGGATTTCATCCACAAAGATAAAATTTGGTTTCAATCTATTAGACAATTAATCCCAATCTACAGTTCCCCATCATATTTCGACCAACGTATACCAATTTCTTGGCATCCTGTCCAAAATATGTATGAACAAATGTACCCATTCCCACTTGGGCACCGATCTCCATTTCACACAACAATTATTAAGATAGTTAATGGTACTCGTCAATCCATTATACTTATTACTAACATAAGGAATATTCTCACCAAACTAGATTTCTAACAGCCTTCAACACTAAGTCCATTCCAAGATGGACTGTTTATGGGAAACCCACCATCTTGCTGGTGTAGCTTTCAGGGCCACATCAAGAGCTAACACTTGTTGTGGTTACAGTACCTTATCTTCAATTTGTGACAAAAATGTGTCCAAATTAAGTAATACTTCATATGTAGGAAGATCACATACCTCAGTACCCACCCATCTCAAGGATTTTGTGATTTTTGCACATTTCCTCACCGACATTTCATGCAACCAGTTCTGCCAATTTTCCAATGCTTCCCCTGAATCTGATAAACATGAACTAACACTCTGCCAACTTAATTTACCATTAGTTTTAGGAGTGCATCTGAATGGAGTGTAGGACACCATGATCCTTCATGTAAAATTTTATGTGGCATTGCTTTCCCTGCATAGTGACCCCCTACCACTTCGACATGAGCTTTAGCTAAAAATATTGGTCACTTATGTTCCAAAACATAGCGACGTAGTATATCATATGGTCTCATCTTATATAATTGTCCAGCAATAAGTTGTGAATCTGTTGCTTTTACAACCAATTACTTCTTCTACGTTGTTTTAAATCCTGTTGGCGCCCTTCCTATAGTCAATAAATGCACGATGTCTTCATAATAACCATCAACCATTTTCACTATGAATAGTTGTGCATCATGAATATTATCATCTAAATTTGTGGGTTCTTCCTCATTTTCTAGCCTTGAGAGATGGTCGGGACCTGCATCCAACTTGCCTATTTTTACAACAATTTCAAAGCTGAACTCTTGGAATAGAAGAATCCATCGACAAATATTCCCCCCAACATTGGCTTATTGACCGGGTACTTTAAGGCAAAATGATCTGTAAACATCTTAAAATGACCACCCAATAAATAATGTCGAAATTTTTGGAGTGCATATACCATAGCAAATCCCTCCTACTCGGTTGTCGTATAATTTCTCGTTGCAATCGACAGCTTTCTACTAACAATGCAATAGGGTGATCGACAAAGCACTCACTTGGTTGTGCAAGTACTTCTCCCAACGCGACATATGATGCATTGACATGCACATGAAATTATTTTTGCCAATTAGGAAATACCAAAATAGGTGCCAAAACCATTTTTTATTTGAGCACATCAAGACTCTTTTGACAGTCCCCATTCCATTGGAATTCGAGATATTTCTTTAACAACTTCTCCATTGGAGCTATATTATTTGCATAACCTATGATAAACTTTTGATAGTAACTAGTATGACCCAATTTGGTCCTCAATTATTTAAATAACAAAGGTGGTGGTAGATCGATAATAATTTCAATCTTCACAAGGTCCATCAACATTCCTTCTCTGCAATATACATTACGTAACAAAATACAAAAGGAGCACAAAAATGCACTTCTTCAAATTTCAAGAAATTTGAAATTGTCTACAACATTCAAGCATCATCCTAAGACTCTCAATATGGTCCTTAATCAAC
>LPNX010560310.1:126829-143307 GCA_001517045.1 Pseudotsuga menziesii
ACGAACTTCACCAATTTTATTATCTTGTACAACCATTGAGCTGATCCACTATGATTCTTCAATATGCTCAATAATCCCTGCATCCAACATTCTGTCTAGCTCTTCCTTAACCTTCTCTATGTATCTTGGATTCAATCTATATGGTCCGTGCTTGACAGGATTTGCATATGGTTTTAGGGGAATCTTCATTTCACCCAGGTCTCCAACAATTCCTTTCATTTATGTAAACTTTGTTAGGAATGGGTCTTGTAATTCATGCAATAAATCAATGATTTTCCCAATATTCTTATCATCCAAGCAATCCCTAATACTTGGAAACTTTGGATTCTTAGGAGACCCAATATTCACTTTCTTTATTTTAAGGGGCTTCAAAAACTATTCAGATGATAGACCTATGTCCTTCAATGCTCGATTACCTATAGATTATGGGATGTGAATGTCTCATGGATCATCATATTCAGTTTCCCTGGATATATTGTAACACTCCATCGGGCTATGAACTGTCTCTTTCCATTGTGGTAGGTTTGACACCGAAATAGAAACATCCTAATAAATATTGGCTTTAATAACTTGTAGGGAGGCATCAATTGACAGGATTTCATCCACAAAGATAAAAGTGTGTTTCAATCTATTAGACAATTAATCCCAATCTATAGTTCCCCATCATAGTTCGACCAACGTATACCAATTTCTTGGCATCCTGTCCAAAATATGTATGAACAAATGTACCCATTCCCACTTGGCCACTGATCTCCATGTCACACAACAATGATTAATATGGTTGATGGGACTCTTCAATCCATTATACTTATTACTAACATAAGGAATATTCTCACCAAACTAGATTTTTAATAGCCTTCAACGCTGAGTCCATTCCGAGATGGACTATTTATGGGAAACCCACCATATTGCTAGTGTAGCTTTCAGGGCCACATCAAGAGCTAACACTCGTTGTGGTTCCAATACCTTATCTTCAAGTTGTGAAAAAAATGTGTCCAAATTAATAAATACTTCATATGTAGATAGATCACATACCTCGATACCCACCCATCTCAAGTATTTTGTGATTCTTGCGCATTTTCTCACCAAAATTTCATGCAACTGGTTTTGCCAATTTTCCAATACTTCCCCTGAATCTGATGAACATGAACTAACACTCTGCCAACTTAATTTACCATCAGTTTTAGGATTTATATAATCATTTATCGCAGTGGATATATTGTAAATAATATCTAAATTCCCTTCATGATACTCACCTCTGACTGGTTCGACATAGCGTTGGCCTCCCAAAGGGTCGATTGCAACAAATGCCCACATATATGAGTCCTCAAATGATAATATCATCTTTTTAAAATCAATAATATTATGGTTCTCAATAACCTAGTTGATCCCCACAAGTGCTGGATAAGGGTTCATATCGTCAACGATCTCTATGACCTCAAAGTATGCATAGGTTCAGAGCCCTTCCACCTTGACAAGAACCTGTGGTAATCAACTGGCGGGAAGAAACTTCAACCGGTTAGATAATCTCATTTGAATAAGTGACCATACTAACTTGGGATTCCCCATCCTTTCCCATGTTTTTTTTGTCAAAATGTTGACATCTAACCCCAAGTCGAGAATAATAAAATCCATATCATAATCTCCTATTTGAACAGTCATGTGTAGTTCTTGACCAATCTTTAGTATTTTATGAAAATGATTGAAATTCTTCTCTTATCGAATATCTCTCTCAATTTCTTCTACTAGATATGATAGCTCTACTGGAGCATCTTCATTTTTAACAAATGCTAAAATACTTTTTGCAAAACTCTTCAGAATGCTTACCTATTCTGTTAACTTTTTTGGAATTGATCGATCAAAAATTGGTGGCATGTCCATGACTGGACCTTCGTTGAATATTGGAAGAACAATAGATGTCAAGGCATGATTCATATCCACAAACTCATTTCATGCATCGAAGAAGACCCATTTTTATTTCTAGACATCAAATGACACTTTATTTTGTGTTGCAGATCGTATTCTCATATTTTTCCATGGTTCTCCATTATCATCTCCTGTCACAGTACCTCCCCTGGTTAATACAAAAATAGTTGGTAGTTTATCTCAGGGATCAACTGAGATTTTTTGAACATTCTGATTTGCATTTGGGGGTTGTTTTTTATTCCCAGTGACCTTGGCCTTCCATTTAGCAATAATATGTGGGCATTCCTCGATATTGTTATTGAGCACTTTATAATATGGACACATCTATGTAGGACTTGTACAATATCTTGCATAGTGTTCTAGTTGTCTACAATTATAGCAAATGACTTGGACTCTTCCTTGACCAAATCCTCCTCCTTTTCCTCGACCTCTAAAATGATCGCCCCCTGGGTTGTGCCTGGGTTGAGGGAACTACGTATGTGATCCCTCATATTTCATTTTCTCATTATTCTTCATTAAATAGGTATCCATTGTCTTTTCCTATAGCAACTAGTATTCCCTACGATCCTTTTCATCATGGCCCATTTATTGAAAGAACTTACAATAAAGACCAGAGGGTGCACTTACTATCTTTTGTAAATACAAACATTCTTTTGAATGGTGTCCCCTAGTTTGACAAAATCTACACCATGGAATCCCTTGTGAACTTAATGGATTTGGATCACCCAAAGCAAGGTAATCCAGAAAGGTTGGGCATGAATCCTTATGATGGCCTTCTGTTTTACACCTCATGCACCAGATATATTCATGAATCTCCTTTCTCTTCTTGATATCCTGGATCTGCAACAAAAGATTAGCTTATTGGAACTAGATTTGTGTCATTCCCTCACCAGTTTCTCTAACTAGCGATGCTTCTAATTTCATTGAAATCTCTACAGCTTCTATCTAGGACAATATCTTCTGTTGCATGAAGTGAACATGAATATGGGGTAATAGAACAGCAATAAACCACTCATTATGTTGAGCATCAGACATGATTCATATTTATGCAGGAACGCAAAAAAATACACAAATAACCATAGAAACAAATATGCTGCGGAAATAACACTTCATTTCATCAATCAATACCTGAAACTTGTTTACATACAGAATGGAAATAAACTAGCTAGAGTGCTGGTAGCTTATCTTTGAGAAGAGATGTGGCGGCTACATGCCTTTGAACTCTGTGTTACAATGAGGCTCGAAGGCCTATATATTATTGAGAAACAATGGAAACCCTACACATCCAAAAACCTAACCCTAGGAGGTGAAATGCCTTAATGTGGGCCCCGTTGGGTAACTTGGTACATCAAGTTCCCGGGGTCGTAACTTTAGCATACTACCTCCGTTTGACGTGAATGATATATTGTTAGAAAGATATTTTTAAGGACTACATCCATAAACATCAAATATTAAGTTCGGAATGGACTCATATTTTCCCGACCATTCGATGCCAAAAAAACGTCGTTTAGGGCCTCAAAATAGCTCCGAAAGTTTAGGACCCGAAAACTGCCAAAAATAGTAAATTGTGCTACAATTAAGGAAACTGGAAAACTGAAAGAAACAATGGTGGGGGTCCAAGAGGAATAAGTGGGTGGCCACCAATATCCTCCTGGATCATTCCTCCCCCCTTAGGAAGCAATGGTCCCCATTGCGTTGAGTTCCTCCATGAGATGAGGAAACTTCTGTTGAACTTGGTCCCTGGTGAAGGAGTAGGCCTGCTTTGACAACTCAATATAGCTGGATCTTCTGCTGGTGGGTGTTCTTAATCTATGTGTCCATAATCTGATCAGCCGTGGCTTGGTCCATGTATTCGGGGTTTAACTCTGTTGGTGTGAGTTGTTCCGCCACGTCTGATGTGTCCAGTAGAGGTGGAAAGTAGGGCCGAAGGCGGTCCACATTGAACACTGGGTGCATACCAAGGAATGGTGGAGTACTAAGCTCGAAGGCATTGTCCCCAACAGCCTTGGTGATGGTGTATGGCCCATATCGGAGTAGGTGAAGCTTGCGGTGGGGTCCAACGAGGCGCTCCTTCTGCAAATGTAACCACACTTTGTCACCCACCTAGAAGTTGTGTTGCACCCGATGATGATCATGTCGCTACTTGTACTTAGCATTGGATCTGTCCAATATGTCATTAACCTATTGGCGAATGTGCTAAATGCGCTCAATGAAGTTGTTTGCCTTGGATACTTCAGACTGGATATGAGCTGAATCATCCTGAGTAGCTGCAAATGGCATGGCTATGTCAATGGGACAAAGTGGTTGGAATCCCAAGCCCACCTGAAAGGGGATTCGGTTGGTTGAGCTGTGGAGGGCCCGGTCATAGCTGTGTTGTACATAGGGGAGGCTCTCATCCCATGTGCGTGGATGATTTGAGTTGTACATGCGCAAAATGTGTACGATCATTCTGTTGATGACCTCTGTCTGGCCATCAGTCTAGGGATGGAAAGCTATGGACTTTGTGAGCTTAGTGTCTAGCATTGACCATAGGCTAGACCAGAATGTACTAAGGAACCTACTGTCCCAGTCTGAGATTATAGACTGCGGAATCCCAAAGTGTACCCACACTCATTCAAAGAAGATTTAAGCAGTGGCTTCTGCTATGATATTCTTCTTGCAAGCCGCCATTATGGCCATCTTTGAGAATCAGTCAACGACCACAAACACATAGTCATTGTTGTGCTTAGTAGAAGGAAGGCCTGACATGTAATCCATGGAGATGGATTCCCAAGGTCGACTAGGGGAAGGCAACAGAGTATAGAGGCCTTGCTTCTTGATGGATGGTTTGGCAATGGCGCAGGCAGTGCAGGATCGAATGTACTTCCCAACGTCCTGTCGAAGGTTAGGCCAATAGAAATACTTATGCATTACTGCCACTATTTTCTCGACCCCAAAATGCCAAGCGACCCGACTGTAGTGTGCTTCCCAAATCATCTTGGCACGCTCTCTTGAAGGAACACAAAGGTGTCCCATGTGACACAGTAGTACATCCTGGAGGTGAAATTTTGGAACTTGGCTTCCCTCCAAGAGCATCTGGTATGTGTAGCTGAATTCTGGATCGCTCTTATAGATAAGTGGCCAATCAGAAGTCTCGTTCCCACAAGAGTTGAGCACGGTCGTTACTGCCACGATCGGTGGTTGGCTGAGGCAGTCTGCAACATTATTGGTGCTTCCCTTCTTGTACTTGATGTTCAAATGAAACTGTTGTAGATATGTGGACCACTTCTGATGGTGATCGTTATGTAACTTCCCTTGTGTCTGCATGAACTGCAGGGGTCGGTGGTCTGTGTGGATGATTGTTTCCTTCCCCAAAATATAATGCTTCCATTGTTAGCAAGTTTGTGCAATGGAATACATCTCTTTGTCATAAATGGGATATTTGCGGACAGTGTCTCACTGTGATATGCCACTGGATTTCCTTGTTGAGTAAGGACTTCTCCAATAGCATAGTTAGAGGCATCTGTCTCGATCTCAAATGGTTGTTGCAAGTCTGGTAATGTGAGCACTGGGGCACAACATAGGCGATGTTTCAATTCTGCAAACACCTTCTGTTGAGTTTTCGACCAAAATAATTTTGCTTTCGCTCCTCCCTTGGCGACTTGACTCAAGGGCCAAGTGATATGAGAGAATCCCAACACAAACCTGCGGTAGAAATTAGCAAGGCCCAGAAAGCTGCGAAGCTCTGTTAGAGTAGTTGGGGCTAGCCAATCCCGAATGACTTGGATCTTGTTTGGATCCACATGTACCCCACAGTCATCAATAACCTATCCCAGATACTGAACCTGGGTCATGCCAAAAGTGCACTTGTCCAAATTGGCACACAACTTGTGTTGCTGCAATGTTTGGAGGACCTGTCGAATGTGGTGGAGGTGCTCTTCCCAAGTCTGGCTGAAGATCAGGATGTCATCCAAGTACACTACTACAAATGAGTTGGTGAATGGCTGCAATATTTCATCCATCAGTATCATGAAGGTTGCAAGGGCATTCGTCAGCCCAAAAGGCATGACCAACCATTCGAAAAGGCCCTCCTTGGCTTTGAAGGTAGTCTTCCACACATCGATCGGTTCAATCGGTACCTGGTGATACTCAGACTTTAAGTCGCTATTGCTAAAATATTTCACCGCTTTAAGCTGGTCCAGGAGGTCATCAATCCATGGGATTGAGTACCTATTCCGAACAATGATCTTGTTCAGTGCCCGATAGTCAATACAGAGTCTCCAAGTCCCATCCTTCTTCTGTACCAACATGATCGAGCTCCCACAGGGTGATGAACTTGGCCGAATGTGACCCTTCTATAGCAGCTCCTGAATTTGCCTCTTTATTTCATCATTCTCCAGAATAGAATGGCGATAGATCGGTCCATTGGGCAGCGGCGCACCTGAGGTCAGATCGATGGGGTGCTTGACCTAACAATGGAGAGGCACCCCGGTGGGTGAGGTGAATATGTCCCGGTACTCCTCCACGACCTTGTCCATTTGTTGTTGTCGTGTGGAGGAGCCCTGTCTGGAGGTTGTGGCAACGATCTTCTTCTTGCCCTGAGGGTGGATCATCAAGAAAACAAACTTCCTGGTTTTGGAAATGAGCTTACTGCATTGTTTTGTAGTAACCAAAGAGATAGCGGTAGGGGGTGGTACCTCTGGTATTCTATACAAATTATCTCCCAATGTAATAATAACAACACGAGGCCGGGACTCATACACAGCATGTCGCTTCCATAAGTATGGTTGACCTAATAATACATCACAAACATCAAGAGGAGCAATATCACATAATACCTCATCGGTGAAGGGCTTGATGCTGTAGGGAAGTCGGCACTACTGGCTGACGTGGAGATCTCGTCCTTGGTGAAGCCACCCGATGGTGTACGGTTGTGGGTGTGTTGTGGTCAACAAACCCAACCACTTCACGACCTCTGCTGAAATCAGGTTCTTTTGGCTCCCACAGTCGACAATGAACTGTAGTAGGGAACCCTTTACCCACATCTAGGAGTGGAAAAGATGCTCCTCCTCCTCTGAATCTTCTAGTTCTTCCTTTTGGATCTTCATGGTGGCAATGGTGGCGTTGGGCTCTGTATCGATAATCTTCTTCCCTCTGTCATTCCCCTTCTCGGGTTCTGATTCAGTGTCAGAGTATGCATCTGATTCAGAAGCCTTTATCTTGGCCACTAGTGACTGCTTAGCTCGACACTCACTTGTGTTGTGAGTGGGGCTCTTATGGAACTCGCACCACTTTCCCGCTTCCTTCTTTGGCTTTGCAGTGTTGCTCTTTGCTTGTAGATTTGGCAAGTTTTCTTGAGTCACCATGCCTTGGTTGTGTCCTTGGTTCCACGGTTTGGGGGCACCTTTCCCTTGCTTTTGATTCGCAGATCCAAAGTCTCGCTTTTTCTGTTTGAATTTTTGCTCAATTTTGGCAGCGTACTGATATGCCGTACCAAGCGAGGAGATGTCGAGGAACTCCATTTCCTCCTAAATGTATCTGTGCAGATAACTGTAGTACTTCAGCACCAAATGTTTCTCTGAATCTTTGATACCCAACTTGGTGCGCAAGGTATGGAACAGATTCATCAGCTCATGCACATCTTGATCTCTTTACTGCTGCAGCGTAGTCCATTGGATGTACTTATCCTCATAGATCCCCACTGGATAATATTGTCCCTTTATGGCATCTCAAAAAGAATTCCAAGTGGGTACGGCCGAGAACAAAGAGGGTTTCTCCTCATCCTTTCTCTCACAGTAGGTTTCCCACTAGTCCTTGACATGGGGGGTGGCTTTGAGTAGAGAAAAAGTAATCTTTTCCCGATCAGAAAAGTCATGAACCGAGAAATATCCTTCTAATAGATCCAACCATTTATCTATGGTGTCTGCATCTATTCGACCATAAAATATGAGAATGTCGAAGTTTACTTGTACCTTAAAAGTGGTTGCACCTCCAAAGTGGCTGCTAGATGCAGATGCGCCGCCAGTGGGAAGTCATTGAAGGATTTGGGTGAAGTTATCCATCATCGCATTCCTTTGTTTTTCAAGGGCCTCCTTGAGCAACATTTTGATAAGATCTTCTGCACCCTTGTCTTTCTTTTCATCCCCCATGGGTGGCCGTCAGGATTTGCGAGGCTGATCTTCCAAAGGTTCAACCAGATCGAGCCCTAACTCTTTATACCCCGCCCTCGTTGGGGACATGCAAAGAAGGATTGAGAAAGAGCAGATTGCTCTGATACCACTGATCTGGATTTATGCAGGAACACAAAAAAATACACAAATAACCATAGAAACAAATATGCAGTGGAAATAACACTTCATTTCATCAATCAATAACTAAAACGTGTTTACATACAGAATGGAAATAAACTAGCTAGAGTGCTGGTAGCTTATCTTTGAGAAGAGATATGGCGGATACATGCCTCTGAACTCTATGTTACAATGAGGCTCAAAGGCCTATATATTATTGAGAAACAATGGAAACCCTACACATCCAAAAACCTAACCCTAGGAGGTGAAACGCCTTAATGTGGGCCCTGTTGGGTAACTTCGTACATCAAGTTCTCGGGGTCGTAACTTTAGCATACTACCTTTGTTTGACGCGCATGATATATCGTTAGAAATATATGTTTAAGGACTACATTTGTAAATGGAAAATATTAAGTTTGGAACGAAGTCATATTTTCCCGACCATTCGATGCCAAAAGAACGTCGTTTAGGGCCTCAAAACGGCTCCGGAAGTTTAGGACCCGAAAACTGCCAAAAATAGTAAATTGTGCTACAATTAAAGAAACTGGAAAACTGAAAGAAACAATGGTGGGGGTCCAAGAGGAATAGGTGGGTGGCCACCAATATCCTCTTGGATCAAGACATTTGAAAACTTACCTTATCCATCAAGGTCTTGAATCTCTGGTCAAAATCCCAAACATATTCGCCTAGTGACTGCTTAATCTCCTTCAACTCTATAATACACTGTGACTCAGATTTAGGCTTCTTAAATTCATTGATTAACCTAGTTTGGATCTTATCTAATGAATTCTGAGGGGTTCTCATAGAAACCACATATAAATTGATATACCAACCAAGAGCACGACCCCTAAAGGTCATGATCATATGAGCCCTTTTTACTGCCTCATCTTGGACCTATCGCATAGTCCATATGCATTCACATAAACACCAGTGTTTCTCAGGGTCTTCCAACCCATTTCCATTAAATATAAGAAACTTCACATTTTCCCGAACCATTTTATGCCTTTGGGGTACTGATGAAACCCAATTAGATGGACCACTAGTAGAAACATTTTGACCACTATCTTGACTATTTCTATTACTCTAATTTGACAAAAAACACTTTAATGCACTTTTAGGTCTTACCTCTGATAGCGGAAATGTAGGCAGAGTCGTAGGTATGTCGTAGTCTTGGGTTTGGTATGAATATGACACATCTTCCTCATTTTCATAAATAAGTGGATAGTCCTCGTCAAGCTATGGAACCAATTCATACTCCCCTCTTTTGGTCGCACTACAATTCTCTCTCCTTGTCGTAGTCCTTCTCCTCTTATTCGATCGAAATATTCTCCCACTCCATAGGCGACCACCCTCTTCATCAGTCTCACTACCAACTTGGAACATTTTATCTCACTCTTCCCATATTCTCCAGAACTTCTTTCCGACACTACCCATGTTCTCCGCAAACAATGATTTACTCGTAAGAATTCATCCACATAATTCCTTTTTTCACATATAGACATTTTAATCCATAGTTTTAAGGACTTCAGGTATCTGCCTCTGGGAGCTCAAAAAATATCTCTCTCATCCTCACTGAATGAATTAATAGCATCCACAATTATCTCAATCATATACCCTTCTAGAATGTTGTCAATCTAGAAATCAACAACCCTAGAGAATGTGTTATTAACAATCTCCGGTCATTGGATTAGTTGAGGCGTCTAACCCCTAGGTTTACCTCCTTGAAATTTTTTCTTCTGAAGTGCTCATCTTACCAACATTTCTTACAATATAACAGGGAATTCACTAAAGAAAATCTCATGGATATATGAGTGAACATACATTTGTAACCATTCCCTTGGAGTCATTTGTGACCCCCTATTTTCTTCTTGCGCAAATTCCTAATCCTTATGTTTTATCCAATCCTGAATCTCAAGCTTCATTGGGTGCGAAAACATATCCCCTTAACAACAATCTCAGTCTTGACAATGGAACCATTTGTTGGCTTGTATTCAATTGTCCCAAGTTCAACATCTGATCTGACCAATAAAACCGAAAGGTATCGACCTAACAGAGCTAAACCCCATCAGTAACACCTATAACGCAAGTGAAGTCTCACCTAAGATACCTATAGGAGTTGCATGAATCAAGTTTAAGTAGTGTTAAAGGGGATCTCTTCATGCTAAACATTGAAAAACAAGTCATCAACACATAACTATCACAATAGAGTATTACAACCCATGCACACACTCAAAACATATTCATAAAATCCATTAAAACCTTATCGATTCAATTACTTATTCAAAATTTTGCATATTATCATAAATCACAACCATACACAAAGCAAAATATTGACATAATTATCATGAACCATTCGACATAGAAAGTTTAACGTGAAAACCCATACGGGAAAAACCACAAAAGCGTTCATTAATTAGCAAGAGTCGGATCCTGAACACTTTGGTCTGTGCACACATCTTGCAGAAATTTATCTACAATATCCATTCCATCCAGTCTGTGCACACAACTTACAAATCGACAATAAACTCTCGACTCATTTTCATCTTTTTCATATCATGCACAACAATCTAACGACATTACAGACTCTTTCTTTCACCCAAAACCTGATTTTCACCAAAGAAAACCAAACTGAATAGAATAGAACCCCCAAAAATCCCAACGTTTTATATTTTTATAGGATCTACTACCAGAATTTACATACCACACCCACTACCCGAAAGTGGAAAACCCTTCTAACTAACTCACCGACTTTACCATCGAACTTTGTCAACACAATTACTTTTCCCCCAAAACCACCAAAAATGTTGGAGTTGGTCGTTCCAATACTTGCTCCGTTACAACCCTCATGTTCACACTGCGACCAGGTTTCCCAACTTAGAAACAAAACTTAATCAACTTACCTAGTACCAAAAAATGGTACTTGGAATACTAACTTAACTTTTCCCTCCAACTTTGGCTTGCACTTGGCAAGGTTCTCCTCCTAAAGCTATAAAGTGAAGGGGTTGATGTTCAAGTGATGGGACAAAACAAGTGAATGGTGGAGAGATGCTAACACATTCTAATTTTTGAAAGGAACCAAGGACTACATATCCATTTTCCAAAGGCCAACAAAACATGGGAACCAAATATTTGATATGATGCTTTGCATACCCTTCCATTTATGAAGAGCCAATGTTTACTTCAATAGATTGTGAATTTGAGATCACCAACTGGTCTTGATTTTGAAAATGTTTTTTTTTATCTTCTTGTTTTATATATATATGCCAATTTCTTGTTGTAATGTGGTGTATAATATAATTGCAAAAATAATAGAGCAGTGTCTTAAGCCAATTTTAAGTGAAAAAATTACAGAGGAGCAGTTTGTGTTTCTTTTTAATCGCCAAATCCATGATGCGGTGTCTCTAACAAAGGAGGATATCCACACCATCATTAGAAGTAAGAGTAAAGCCTTTGCACTAAAGTTAGACCTTTCAAAGGCTTATGACAGGGTTAGTTGGACAGTCCTTAGACTACTGATGATTCAGATCGGTATGGCTACAGAAACAGCCAATTGGATAATGGGGTGTGTCCAATCGGCATCCTTTGCAATTCTTATTAATGGCTCCCCATCCATTTTTTTCCAGGTCTACAAGAGGTCTAAGACAAGGACACCCGCTCTCTCCCTTTTTATTCCTTCTCATAGTCGATGCCCCAAGCAGACTAATTCACCATGCTAAGAGGGAGGGTTCATATAAAGGAGTAATGGTGGCGAACTATGAATAACTCTCCCACATTTTGTTTGTGGATGATATGGTAATGATGGGTGAAGGAACATGGGAGAACCTCAAATACATTGAACAGATATTAGACTTGTATAAGAAGGCTACATGGATGCATATCAATGTGGAGAAGTCCATCCTCTCAGAGAATAGTCTCTCTGACACAATAAGGAATAGACTAAACTCAAAAATCCCCTATTTTGTAAAGCCTCTATCATAAGGTTTCAAATACCTATGGTTTTTTCTTAAACCTAATGCTCATTCATTTAAGAATTGGATGTGGTTATACAAAAAAATTGAAGGCAGAATTGGGTGTTGGACCAACAAGTTCTTGTCAAGGGGAGGAAGACTAGTTTTACTGAAGGAAGTCTTGTAGAGTATACCTGTATACTGGGCCACAATAGCATATACCCCAAAAGTCATACTGTAGAAACTAAGGAAAAAAATCTTCTCCTTTTTATGGTCAGCAGGTAAATAGTTGGAAGGAATTTCTTTCGCCAAATGGAAAATGTTGGCTAATCTTAAGGAACTCGATGGATGGGGAATAAAGAACCCATTTCTATTTAGCCAATATTTGGCTGCAAAAACTTTACGGCGCTTAATAAAGAATCTTGATTCCTACTGGGGGAAGGTCTTGGTTTCCAAATACTGCCCTAATGGCTCCATCCAAGAATGGATAAGAAAACCAGATAAAACATTCAAGAATGGATCTATTGGCTGGAAGGATCTAGTACTAGTGTTTCCTCAAGTAGGAAACTGGATTGCTTGGTCTGAAGGAAATGAGAAAGAAGTTCGGGTAGAGGAAGATCCAATGGTAGGAGCAGGGGAAAGATACAAACTTTCAGGTTCCCTGATTGTAAAACTCAGAAGCTCGGGGATCTCGAATCCAAGTGAGGCATGTTCCCACACACTACAAAAGGAAACCCTATGGAAGAATTTTGAGGACCTAGGACTAGATGAGGGACTTAAGGAAGAATGGAATGAGTTTGTCTCCCTATTACAGTCTTGTTTTATTCATCTTGAAGATGATGCAAAAGATAATCTCGTCTGTACCAAAAACCCTGCTTCAGGGGATTTTACGACTAAATTAAGCTATAAGAGTTGGGCATTAGAGCATTACCAAGGAGAGAAAATGGATTGGTGGAAACAAGTGTGGAAGAGTGAAGGGACTTTTAAGGCTAAAATAACTCCCTGGCTGGCACTAAGCAACACGTTCTTAACTTGGGAAAATCTAAAAAAGAGAGGTTGGCATGGTCCAAACTGGTGTGTTTTAAATGCCACTAAGATGAGGAAGTTGGATCTCATTTGTTTTCTCTATGTTCTTATGCAGAAACAGTGTGGAAGGAAGCTTGCAGAGAGCTAAAATTTAAAGGGACACATGGGGCGGACTCTATTGAACAAAAGTCCTCTGCATGGTGGTCAGATAAATCAGTACGTCTCTTCAGTGCACTTCCTTCCTTTTTTTATTATGGAATCTGGTGGGCTCGAAATGCACAAATCTTCAATAATAAATTGATTCATCATTAAGTAACGATGGCCCTTGTGGTGCAGTGGACCTCGGATCACAAATCAAAGGAGAAAGAGCCCAAAAAAAGGATATTAGTACCTCTATAAATAAATAAAGCAGTTCCCTGGGCATTCTTTGATGGAGCAAGTCAAGGAGATCCTCCCCTGGGAGGTTCAGGAGGATTGTTATGCTTCTCAGAGAAATACAAGGTTCAAGTAAGGTATGCTCCTAGGCACTGTACGAACAACAAAGAAGAACTAGCAACTCTTCATGCAATCCTAGAGCTGGCTATAAACAAAAACATCTCTCATTTACAGGTATTTGGGGACTCAAAGATGGTGGTTGATTGGGTCAATAAAAAGATCCTGATAAATGCTCCTCATCTTCAACAACTTTTGAGAGCAATACCAAGGCTTTTGGATCTCTTCTCAGGCCTTAGCATAACACATGTTTACAAAGAATTAAACATGGAGGAAGATAGTCTATCCAAACTTGCTGTGCTCTTAGCTCTAGGCCATCTGGAGATAGAAGAAATAAAAAAAGATTAGAAGAATTCACATGAAAGTAAAAAGGAGTGTTTTTAGGGAATCTTTTTGTGTAAGATGAAACGTGCAGCCATAACAGGCAATAGGATGTATAGAGTGGATACTCGAATTGTATATAGTGTAAGAATTTTTTTGCCAAAGATATTATCCCTTGTATCAATTTTGATGTAATGAAAGTTCACTTCGAACACTTCATGATCACTCTTTATTTAGAGTAATGGATGTTTTCCTATTAAAATATATATATTCCTAAAACCTTACTTAATAGTACTACGTATGCTTATCTATACATTTACACTCTTCTATTTTTTATTATTAAAAATTAACTTGCTCGGAGTTTATTAGGTCATCTATATAGATCCATAAGAAGTTGGCAAATGAATGACATTTACTTTATGCAGTGGCAAAAGAATCCAAAGCCTATCACTTGTGATTGAGAAATTAAAATTTTCTTTAACCTCTTGCTGTAAAGAAGACATGAAAATCTCAAAATAGCGTTCCCCTAGAGATGAAAAATTCTCCGGATAATTTACTGTATTTACGCAACATGAAAATCTCAAAATAGCGTTCCCGCAGAGATGAAAAATTCTCCGGAAAATTTACTGCATTTACGCTTTCCTAGATCTTCTACGAACTTCTCTGGAAAATTTATTTTCCTGTATATACGCTTTCCTAGATCTTCTACGAACCGTGTATGTATGTGTAGGAGTCGTGGTTCTTTTTTATCACCTAGAGAAAATGTCTCAGTCGCATTCATGGTTCTCGCTGATCAACGCCGTGTTGCTCAAAATAATCAGAGATACGAAGTCAAATATATATTTACGGAGACGACGGGCCACATTACAAATTTACAATGACTCATTGACTTTTCACCTTCTCACGACCTCACGTTTCTTCTAGCCGGGATGTGACTGATGACTTTTCTTGGCCGAAGTAACACGGAACTTGATGTGAATTAAGAGGTGAATTGAATCTATGTTGGATGAACTGCATTTGCAATCTCCAGGATAGATTGAATTTGTATGGCCTTCGCCTACCTATTATTTCATGTTATAATTCCATCTGTGCTCTGTGTTGCACCAGGGACATCTTCCTCCGTCGGTGAAACCAAGGAAAAGGTTTGGGTCGTGGTAAGTTCAACTCCATGGACACTGCGCCGCAGGTTTTCCTTACGTTTCTTTTAACGCACTTCTTCATTTTATTGGGTCGTGGGGAAGGAGCTGGGCATGGGTCGAAGGAATTAGTTTTACTTGTCTTCTCTACACAGATTGAAACTCCTGGTTGGCAGCCTGGGTATAACACATTCCTGCTTTCTTCCAACGGGTCATTCGTTGCCGGCTTCTATAATGTTTCTTCAAATAATTATGCTTTTTCTGTCTGGTATGCCAACGATCCTCACAGAACCCTGGCGTGGATGGCTAATAGAGACCCTCTTGTAGGCGACAATTCTTCCTTGACGCTAAAGAATGGGACTCTCACTATATCTGACTCTGATGCCCGAGTAGTATGGAGCCAGGCGATCCCCACTTCAAAGCTGCAAGCCGGTGCTGTAATGGACATGGTTTTGCTGGAATCGGGGAATTTGGTTTTCAATACAAGCAACCAGTCGAACTATGTTTGGCAGAGCTTCGACTTTCCTACGTTTACTCTTCTTCCAACACAGAATTTCTCGGTCTCGAAGAACAATACATTGGTGTCCATGAGAAATGATAGCACCTACGCCTCAGGACTCTATATCTTCTCTGCTGCTTCTCAGTCCAACACCAAAACGCCCTCCTTGTATTATAAAAGGAGCGAATTAGCGCCATCCGATCATCTTGATTTGTATTGGGCTTGGACAGCTAATAACCAACCAGTTAGTCTTGGCGTTGATGGGCATCTAAGTTTAGACGATGATGGAAATCTTATAACTCCAAGCAACTCAAATAGTTTGAAGGCATCAGACAGTGGGGAGATACCCAAGCCCTTAAGAAGATTAACTTTAGACCATGATGGAAATCTCCGAATTTACAGTTGGAAGGGCGACTCATCTTCCTCCTGGGAGGTAGTGTGGGAAGCAGTACAAGAGCGTTGTAAAATTCACGGCAGTTGTGGAGACAACGCTATCTGCAAGACCCCCGATTTAAACGACAGTACACCAGAATGCCAATGTCCACCCGGTTTCCATCCAGATGTTAGTACAGATCCTCCCAGCTGCCAGATAAATATTCAGTTTTCACAGCCTTTATGCAGTTCTAATTATCAGAGTATCGATTATCATTTTATCCCTTTGGATTACGTTAATTTCACTGGAGAAGGCCGGATTCAGAGAAACAGTAATTTTGTGAGACTGGAAGAATGCAGGTCGGCTTGTTTGAAAATCTGCATATGTCTGGGTTTTTCAGCGAAATTGGACGGCAGCGGATACTGTTTCCACTATTTCAGCAGATTACTGAACGGATATTGGTCTCCAGACTCGCAAGGTTCGCGCACGTAC
>LPNX010560321.1:0-91964 GCA_001517045.1 Pseudotsuga menziesii
GTTACAGCTCCATATTCAGTCTCCATTGTTGATAATTTGCATGATCAATTGTTAATTGCTGTGAGTGAAATTAATCTACTGCAGCCCTGAATTTCTACATATATCATTTAAGCAACTAAACAAGCTGAACAATGAAGCCAACACAGAAACTGAAGGGTTAAAAGTGTCATATATCTCATAATTTTATCATCAAATGCATACAAGAGTTTTGATACTTAGCTCATGAATAAGTCTAAAGACCTCCTGAAGCTCTCCCAAAATCCAACCCTCATTCTGTCTTTCTAACCTCTCTAAATACTACTTTTTACAAAATCAGTTAAGGATCAAACCCTAACTGCCCTTAACTAATTCGATGGGATAAAGTAAAATTTATAATATTACAAAATATGACATTTTCCAAAAATAGTAAACAACTAACTAATATGTTTCTCAAAAAGAGAAAACAAAAAAATGATTCAATAACTAACTCATAAGTCCATTGCTGCCTCAGCTAGCAAAGCTATGCCATATAGTGCCTGAAATTTCTTCCTAGCTCGCCTCTACTCCTCTTCCATGTCAGCTATCCTTTTGGTGAGCACCTCATTTTTCTGCTGCAAGTCCTTGACTGTCTTTTTCAACTCTGTGCATTACAAGTCAGTGGTTCTTTTTCTCTTTAAAGCCTCTTTAGATACTGCTGTTAGTTCCTGAAAATGTTCATTAACATCCTGTAGATCTTCTCTAAGCCTTTTGTTTGCCATCATCATCCCCTCATTGATCTCTTGCATATAGTTCATCTGTTGTTTGTACTTCTTAATAGTTTTCTGCAAGTTTTCCTTATCTGAATCAAATGACCTCTCTGTCATGATCTCTTGTTCATAACTGGGCCTCCAAGATATGTCAAACTTCTTAAAAATGTCTACATCTTTATTTAACAGGTCTGTGGAAATATCAGGAATATTAGGGTCTTCCAGAATACCCGTTTCTTTAAGTATGAGTTCATCTTCCCATTCTAGATCTTCAACATGAGGTTATTCAGCTTTTTTTTGCTTGTTGTTGCTCTAAAAGTTCATTTCTTATTTCAAGAAATATGGCAGACAGTTTAGGCTTAGGATGGCTTAACTCCTTTACTGACTGTGATGATCCTTTTACTTTTGTAGGATGAGAAGATGAAGTTTTTGCAGCTGCTGTTTTCTCTCTTCTAATGCTCATTTCATCAATTTTTGGTTCTTCATCTGAGGAAATATCATCCAGGACAGTCACTTTTTGGGTATTCAATCTAGGATTGAGCAGCTTCTTCATATTTAACCTTAGCTTATTCGTTGACCTGGTTTTAGGCCTCCAATATGGGGCTATCACTTCAATCCTACTCTTCTTTCTCCTATATCTCACTGTTTTGTTTTCCAGAGTGGAAAACTCCTTGCATGAATCAATCATAACTTCAGTTTTAGCCATGGGTTGATGCTCTTCTAACAAATACCCCTCATCATCTAACAAAATGGTAATGGGACTCTTCTGCTAGGTATGAAACTCCTCTTCATGTACAACAACCTCTTCTGTAACAGCAGCTTTAACTTCATTGGAAACTTCTGCTGGTGTCAAATGTTTCCAAGGCTACACTTTCTCTTCTGTAAACAATGAATACTTGCCTTTAATACCAGCTGAGGACCTTTGAGTTTTAGTCTTCATAGGCTCTGAGTCTCCTTCAGGCTTCACCTCCTCTTTGTCTTCAGTTTTTTTCTTTTGTTCTAATTTCCTTACAAGGATTTTCCCTTTATCTTCCTTCTTCTTGATTTGTTGATCTTCTTGTTTCATTTGAAAACCTGACTAGAATAGGAAAAAATACCAAGTTTTTCCTTCATCTTGTAGGACAGTGCTAATGATCAACTTAATTAATCCATGGTGAAAAATTGATTGTGAAGAATGGTCTATATGCCCCTTGACTCTGTTGGGCATCTTTTGCAAGCTTTTGTACAGGAAGAAGGGAAGACTCATCTTGGACACCCCCACCATATGCTGTAAAAATATGAAGTGGTATTTATAAACAAAAGCATATCTTCCATCACATGTTATATAGCTCTGCAAGATTATGATAGGTTCGACCCATTCCCTTCTGAAGTTCTGGATTAAGATGCCCTTGTTCCAATCTAGAGTAACATTTGGTAATAAATACTTCTGAGACTCAAAGGTGAAGGGCAGTTTCTTAAACCACATTTCCCCTTCATTCTTAACTCCTATAGCCTCTGTAACCAAATCTACTGTCAGTTTGAACTTCAAAGTATCAAACACCACCATGTCATCTTTATAACATTATGCAAACCTACAGGAAACTTCAGAATTGTAACCATCTATTTTCTTGAAGAAGTTCAGCCAGCCATCCTGTTGGAAAAGTTCAACACACCCAAGGAGTTTCTCAATCCAACCTATATCAGTAGGTTCAGCTCTATTCACCTTGCCACTCTTCCCCATTTGTCTTCAGTAGCTGGAAATTGTGTGAGTTTAGGGTTCAATTGATGCCTTGACAGATGTTGTTTCTTCTCCAAACCTCTCAAGTTTCAATAACTTGCCTTCTTCAATGTTCACTGAATGATTCTTTTAGTTTACTAATACAGTTTAGGCTTTATCACAGGTATAAGTGGTATAGGTCATTCAGAGTACTCCAGCCTCTTCATTGCAATTGATTATGAAACCTAGTTACCAATCAATTTGTTTGTTCAAATAGATGACCATATTTTAGACTAAATGAAGACTGTTTATATGTTGGATGAGAAGATATATAAAGTAGAAACAATCTTAAACTTATTCACTTTCATCTCTCAGTAATTTTAGTATCAAAATGATAGTAGGTCTTCATCTACTCTCAAGCCTTTAGCTCTTCGCTGCTTCTATTTGCTTCCAAAAACAGTAAGCTTTTAAATGCTTTACTGCAATTGCTTCACACCACTTCTCATGCTGTTTGAGTACCGACTTGAAGGATACATGTGTCTTTCCACGTTCAATTTGATTGTAGGTAGTGAAATTAGGAAGCCCTAATTTCATGCAAAACCATAAAAACCTCACCTTTGTTTTCCAACGGCAATGTCTGGTTTTTTAGCAGCTACTATTGCTCCACTAAGTCTTCTATCATCGAATATGCATGCAAGTAACAACTCACTTCATATTAAACCAAATCTACGCTGCTACCTGTCAAGATGAACTGCATTCAGAGTAATGATGACCACGATTGCCTCACGACATGAAACCACCTATTCTCATGACAATTCCTGAGTCCACACGTAGAAAACACCCTCAAATCACGTGATCAGTCACTCCATATTCAAAATCATGCAAAAATGTGACTAAAAAATCAGAGAAAATAGAGTCGTGATATTCTTGTAGCGCTCCTTCGTTAATTTCGGGCTCTTGCGCTACAAGAATAACTTTTAACGCTTTTTTGACGTTGTTTTACAACTTTTTGCCATTTTGAATGCAGGTTAAGAGTTGAACTATGCTTTTGGCATGTATTTGAATGATGACTATACTCATAATATGATTTGTGAGTCCATTACTAAACATGATGACCTTTTAAAAACCCCTCAATCATGTAAAAAAAAATAAAGTAAAAATATAAAGGCCAAATTCAAAAATTTCACATAACAACCAAAAATTCCCTTAAAAGAAGCAAAAACCAAACTAAAGCAAATGAGTGACTTGGAATAAAATGCAAATCAAACAAAAATTGAAGAAACAAATTACTGACTTAACAGAACCTATACAATAAGCACATGTGGGTCTCTCTCTCTTGTTTCTCCTCCTGGATCTCGAACTCCCATCAGTAGAACTAGAGATTTTTGAACTTGACTGCTTCTTCTATTTCTCTTTTTGCTTCAAATATTTCTACTTCCCTTTGGCTTGATTTGATACACCGGGATAAAGGGATTGTTCTTTAATGGATTTTATGGTACCCATTTGTACTAGCTTTTCCTTCTCCTGAGTCAAAGACTCCATGAATTTTTCTAGCGTAGGAATCCTCCAATTTCTATCTATAAGCTTGCTTGAGTGGAATGCCAAAACAAACACATAATACTAAATCCTTATCTTAGAAAGGATGGACAAGATAATTTGATAATATTTCTTCTCTATTCCACACTATTTTAACTGAAGTATTAGCGCTTTGGACTTGGTAAAGAAGTCTTGAATTGTCTCATAGTGAGTTGGTCTTAGGGAGATTAGCTCATTCTCAAGTTGACGGTCTCTCATCTCATCAGTCTTCCCAAATACTGACTCAAGCTTGAGCCAAACTTTGTTGGGTGTGCCAATAATTTCTACATGAAATAGGAGATCCCTTGAAATGTTGAGGCAAAGCTTCCAAAATATTCATCAAGTCGATTGAATTACTTAGCTTTCTCTACTACAAAATTTGTTAGAATAATCAACCCATAGTTACCTACCTTAGATATTAATTAAATCATTTTTGTCTTATTACCTAGTCTCCTAGATTTCACTCTATGCTAGTTTCCTTCTACATGTCATAGAAGTCAACACTTGCTAAAACTGAGTCATGGAGCACTTGGGAAACCTCCTGGAAACCATATTTAGTATGTCTTCTTTATTCCAGATCCTCCAAAGTGCATATCTGCTTTTCTGTAAAGATGCCTGTTTTATTGAGAATTTAGGCAAAAGGAAAAGCTAGACTAGGTGTAGTTGACTTGTTTTTTGCCCACATCATCCTCCATCCTTTTATCCTAATAAAATCATGTATGATTTGTATTTCCATCCCTTATTATCTTTCCTACTTGACTTTTCCAATTTGTGAGCATCTTAGTGGATTTGGAAACTGCTTTATACACCTATGGCGGATTTGACTAGATTTAGTAAGCCTACTTTTTACTATTTCGAATGGAATCCTTATGCATTTGAATATCTCATGTAATTATATATTTCAGCAGCCTATTACTTGCAAAGGTTGGCTATTGTACACTTATTCAATACAGATTAGTGTTATGCTCCAATTTCAGTCTCCTTTGATGTTAATTTTGCATTTTTGATTAGCAATTTTATGAGTGTAATTGTTCTATCTCTTGGGTTCAATTTCCACATGGTATCAGAGCCTTTGTATATTGATTTCTATCCTTCCATATTTCTATTGTAGGTTCGACATCTTGATTGGGAGCATATTCTGCTGACTGAAGGGCACAACTTCTCATCTATGGACCAATCTCAGAAGATCATCTTGACTCCATTTAATTTCTTTGAATGGAAAGATGAGATGGAGATATTGTTGAGAGAGAAAGGTCTCTACAGGGTTACTATGGAAAATAAGGTAGAGCCGAATGCAACTGCAGAGAAAATCAAATGGCATAATAGGAGGGATGAGGCCTATGGTCTTTTGTGTTTGAGCATTTCAAGAGACCTCCTCTTCCATCTTGATGGATTGACATCACCTAATGAAGTGTGGGAGAAGCTTGTAGATATTTTTGGTAAGACAGATGAGATGATAGGGCATCAAATCAAGAATGAGCTGATCTCCTTGAGTCCCAGTAGCTTTGAATCCTTGCAACTCTATTTTTCCAATTTTAAAGCCCTTGTTTTGCATCTAAAACAATGTGGAATTGAAAAGAAGGAAGAGAAACTAGTTTTGTCCATACTCTTGAAGCTTGGCCCTAACTATTTAGTGTTTGTTTCAACCTTCCATGCCACCAAGTTGATAGCTCAAGCTTGGAAGGTGCCTAAGCTTGCAGAGTTCATGGAATATCTCACACAGGAACAAGATAAGTTGGTGATGATGGGAACCATCAAACCTTCCAAAGACCAAGATTTGGTTGATGGATATTCAAGGGTTGATTAAAAAAGCAAGAAAAAATATAAAAAGCCACCTGAGCAAAAGAGAGACAAGAACAAGTCTCAAGAGGAGCCCCAAGGTTCCAAGAAGAACTTCCAAAAGAAGAAGAACAAAGGAGAAATGAGCAAGTGTGCATACTACAGTAAGGGCTATCATCATGAGAGCTCTTGTATGAAGAAGAAAATTGACATGTTGACCCAAATCCTAGAGAAGAATAACATCTCCCTTCTTGATTTCTCAAAGAAGAGGGAAGGAGGATTAAATTCAAAGGACAGAGAGAGAGTACATAATTTGGTTGCTGGCACATCAAGCTCACCTAGCTTCATCATAGACTCTGGAGCTTCTAGACATATGGTTTCGACAAAAGAGGCATTCTCCTCTCTTGACATGTCGAAAGGTCCACCAATAGTTTTGGGAGATGACTCTCTCATTGACAGTTTGGGGAAAGGAAGGATTGATCTTGACCATGGTAAGTTCAATAATGTGTTGTATGTTCTAGGTCTTGCCTCTAACCTCTTGTCAGTGTATCAGATGACTCACACTGGGTATCCAAAGAAGGTCATATTCTCCCCTAATGATGTTGAAATCATCGAGATTTCGAATGGTAAAGTCATAGCAAAAGGTTTTGTTGATCACACTTCAAAGGTATACATGTTTGGGCCATTTTCTACCCTACTCAAACCCCTCTACTCTTTTGATTCATGCAAATGAGGCAAGCAAGATTTGGCATGAAATATTTTTCCATCTTAACTACAAGCATCTTTCTGATTTGAGTGAAAAATATATGGTCATAGGGTTACCAAAGATCAAGTTTTCCAAGGGAGTATGTCAAGATTGTATCCTAGGAAAACACCCAGAGCACAAATTTGAGAGATCTAGTCATGAGAGAACCTCTGCACCTCTTGAGTTGATCCACGGTGACATAGCTGGTCCATTTCCTCATATGTCCATGATTCAAGCCAAATATGCACTGACATTCATAGATGAATTTTCCAGGTATTGTTGGGTTTACTTCCTAAAGCATAAGTTTGAATTTTTTTACCTCTTCAAAGTCTTTAAGGCCTTGGTTGAAAACCAGTCTAGGCGGAGACTCAAGATCCTCAGATTTGAAAATGGTGGTGAGTATGTCAAGTTTGAGTTCATTCAATATTGTAAAGATGCAGGTATTCAGATGTAGCATTCGATCCCTTACACACCACAACAAAATGGTGTTGTTGAGAGAAAGAATAGGTCATTGAAGGAGATGGCAACCTGCATGATGGAGGATAAGACTTTGCCACCAAAGTTTTGGGCCCAGGCTATGAAATATGCACCCTACATATAGAATAGGGTGCATCATAAGCAGGTTCATGATATGTCTCCTTTTGAATATTGGAGTGGGCACAAGCTAGATGTGACCCATTTCAAGATTTTTGGCTCAAAGGCTTGAGCTAGAATTCCAACTGAAAAGAGAAAGGCTTTGCAGTCCCAAAGCCAAGAGTGCCTATTTGTTGGGTATTATGAAGATTAAAAAGGGTACGAGCTGATCAACTTGAGCACTAACAAATATTTCATTAAAAGAAGTGTTCAGTTCCAAGAAGAGCCTTTAGTAGCAGTTGAAGTTGGAGACTCTTCTTCACCACCAGATCCATTGATTGTAAGTGGAGAGACTAATGAGTTTTCTGATTCTGATATGTCTGATAATGATGATTTGATTTCATATCCTGACAGTCCTACAAGACCAAAATGGGCAGAAATACCATTCATGCAGCTGGGGAACTAGCTGGAAATCCTAGTGACACTAGGAGGACTAGATCTCAGTTTGAGAGTGCCCTGTGTATGAAATATCCCTTATTTGCTGAGAAGTGTTATCTGATGGTTGAATCAGATCCATAGACATGTGAAGATGCAACACATGATCCAATATGGAAAACAACCATGAAAGAAGAATTCAGCTTGCTCCAGAAGAACAACACTTGGGAACTGGTTGATCTTCCCCCAGGGAGGAAGCTAGTTCAATGTAAGTGGGTTTTCAAGACTAATTTTGCTGCTGATGGTTCACCTTTGAAACATAAGGAAATATTGGTAGCCAAGGGATACTCATAAGTACATGGTATTGAATACAATGAAACCTTTGCACCAGTGGAAAAGATGGACTCCATAAGGCTAGATTTAGCCATTCCAGCTTCGAAGCAGTGGGAGGTATAACACATGGATGTGAAGTGTGCTTTCATAAATGGAGAAATCACTAAAGATATTTACATGTAGAAACCTCAAGAGTTTGTTTCTAATCCATATTTTGTGTGCAGGTTAAAGAAATCATTGTATGGGATTAAGCAAGCCCTTAGGGCTTGGTATGCCAAGATTGATGGCTTTCTGCTATCATTGAGTTTTGTTCAATGTAAGTATGATCCTAATGTTTATTTGAATATGATTCATGGTTCATTTATTATTATTGTCTTGTATGTGGATGACCTTTTGATTACAGGAAGTTCAAATAAAGAGATTGCCTCCTTGAAGGATGCAATGAACCATGCATTTTCTATGATTGATTTGGGATTGTTGAGCCAATTCTTGGGTCTCAAAATTGCTCAATCCCAACATGGAATAAAAGTACATCAGTCCAAGTATGCCTTATATTTGCTGAAAAAGTTCAACATGAAAGATTGCAAGCCAAGCAAGACTCCCTTCCTTTCAGGAGTTAAGCTTGAAGAAGTAGGTTCTTCTACTATGGTAAATAATACATTGTATAGTCAGTTGGTTGGGCGTTTACTTTATATTACACACAATTGACCTGATATATATTATGCAGTTAGTGTGGATTCAAGATACATGGATCAGCCTCATGAGATTCATTGGAGAGTAGCCAAAATGATCCTTAACTTTGTTCAAGGAACAAGAACTCATGGGATCTTCTACAAAGCTAAATCTGATCTTGATTTGATTGGGTTTACTGATGGTGATTGGGTAGGTGACAACACAGATTGAAAGTCAACATCAAGATATGTGTTCATGCTTGCAGAAGGACCAATCAGCTGGTCAAGTAAGAAGCAGAGTTCCATAGCACTCTCATCTACAGAAGCAGAGTATAGATGAGTTGTAAATGTAGCAACTCAATGTTTGTGGTTGCAGGAATACTTGGTGAATGTGGCTTCAAATCAGAGTTTTCAACTATTATGTATTGTGATAATCAGAGAACCATTCAAATCTGCAATGATCCAGTTCAGAGACAGCGAACCAAACACATTGAGATCCATATGCACTACATCAGACAGTTTGTGCATGATGGCACCATTCATCTACTCTTCTGTGCATCTTCAGAATAAGTAGCAGAAATCTTCACCAACGTTTTTTGTAAGAAGAAATTCAGCAATCTAAAATCATTGCTTGGGATTGCTGATCATGCTGTGAAGCATGATTGATGACAATATTTTCAAATTTTTTTTTACTGTCCATGTTTAAGGGAGGATTTTCCCACTGGGTTTTTGCTTCTTTCCTTGGTTGAATGGACAAGTAGTATGTAAAGGGTGACTAAGCCTTGTTGCTAGGCCCTATAGTTTTCTGATATTTACTCATAAATTCAGGCTTAAGGGGGGGTTTTAGAATAATCAACCCATAGTTACCTACCTTAGACATCAATTAAATCATTTTTGTCTTATTACCTAGTCTCCTAGATTCCACTCTATGCTAGTTTCCTTCTACATGTCATAGAAGTCAAAACTTGCTAAAAATGAGTCATGGAGCACTTGGGAAACCTCCTGGAAACCATATTTAGTATGTCTACTTTATTCCAGATCCTCCAAAGCGCATATCTATTTTTTCTGTAAAGCTGCACGTTTTATTGAGAATTAAGGCAAAAGGAAAAGCTAGACTAGGTGTAGTTGAATTGTTTTTTACCCACATCATCCTCCATCCTTTTCTCCTAATAAAAGCATGTATGATTTGTATTTCCATCCCTTATTATCTTTCCTACTTGACTTTTCCAATTTGTGAGCATCTTAGTGGATTTGGAAACTGCTTTATGCAGATATGGGGGATTTGACAAGATTTAATAAGCGTACTTTTTGACTATTTTGAATGGCATCCTTATGCATTCGAATCTCTCATGTAATTATATATTGCAGCATCCTATTACTTGCAAAGGTTGGATATTGTACACTTATTCAATACATATTAGTGTTATGCTCTAATTTTAGTCTCCTTTGATGTTAATTTTGCATGTTTGATTAGAAATTTTGTGAGTGTAATTGTTCTATTTCTTGGGTTCAATTTCCACAGAATTGGGTTTGAATTCAGTCCCCATGGTGACTCTATACAGGCCTTTCAACCTCAGCTCAATCGCCATTTCATCCTTCAATCAAAATAGTTGAATGGTGTAATAAATAATTGAGTCTTCTCTGTCCTTCTTGTCCAACGTGTGACAAAAGCACTATGTAACTTGCAATGAAAACACTCATATTTTCTAGAAATATGCCCTAAACAACAACTCAAGCCTCTATATATTTGTTTGTATCTCCAACTATCTTTCATACCAAGTGTTAATTGCTTCACAGTGAGATCTAGGAGCTAGATAAATATTCACAATCAAATTATTTGACAAAATATGAAAGAGATCATCAAAAGAGATTGAAATAACACATGTTAATGGTGATAATAAATGATCATTATACTACAATAAATCTTTAATGTGTGTATAGTACATATTTATAATACATTGGGGAAAATTTGTGAGCCCTTGGAGGCCATGTGAATGCATACAAGTGTCAGGATAGGATTTGAGACCCCTAAACCCCCTTAGGTTGACCAATAGGCTCCCAAACCTAACCAAACAATCATGAATCCATGTGTGAACATGTGTGAACATGTAAGGAGCATTCCTGGGTCATAAATGAGGGAAGGATAACCATGGGAGAGTGCATGGGTGAGTGGGAGAGTCTCTAGGAGCCAGTAATTTCCCAAGAAGACCACAAAACAACCACATTCACACACTAGAACACCTAGTGAAAGGTGGAAGTGGTTTTCAATTAATGCAGGTGCTTGGATGAGAGAATGATCAAAGTGAACTGCCTCAATTGTCAATTAATGAGCTAGAAATCACCTATTAAACCAATATTGACCAATATAGCCTAATTTAGACCATACAACATAAGCTCAAGGAAAATAAAAATGTCTCCTAGGTAGATGACCAAGTTACTAAGGTAGATTAATTCTCTAACATGAATATAAGTGTGAAAAACACACAAAGATATAGACACAAGATACACATACATCAAAGACATGTAGATTTAACGTGGAAACCCATACGGGAAATACCACAAAAATGCTCTTCATCTGATATGAGTAATATTTGGAACGCTTTTGGTATGTGCATAGAGCTTGTAAAATTCTCTTATAATCTTCTTTACAATGGATGATTTTTCTCTATCTTTCTGATTCTCTCATTCCTTCTTTCTTCTTTATGTTGAGCTCTATCTCCAATTAGAGTTGTGAACGATTGTAAGCATCTAAGCATCTAAGGGTACAAAGGCCGTGAATGTCATCCACAGACAACTTATGGATTGAAGTGACGAATTCACTATCAACAACCTTATTACATCACTTAATGAATTTCTCTCAAACGAATGAATAAATGCATTACCTGCACACACCTTGTGGTTCAACCTTATACGCTTCTTACAATTCTTGTTCTAATTGTCGACTAGTTCTCAACTAACAATTGATTAATTGTTCTAACTAACCCAAGAAATCTCATTTCATCAATAAAGGCGCTAACGTCCTATATTACATTCATCCCCATTCCCCAAAATAGAGTTTTAGTATAACTTAACTTAGTCTTACATTATTGTTACCTCAAAACATGTTGAATTCTTTGATTCGACTTAGTCTTCTCTTTTTCTGTCGCTGCCTTGCTCGCCTTGCGACTAGATTCTTCACCTTTCCGACCAAAATAGGTACACACTTTCCTAGGGCCAACAATACTCCTTATATCTATAGGGCTATCTTTCCTTATTGAATTTATGTCATAATAATCAAATACTTTGCATTTTGTATACGTAAACTCAACTAACCCCATAATGAGTGGCATCCTATTATGACAATTAAGGTTTTTCTTTATATTATTGGTGTGATTAAGGCATTTGATAAGAACACATTAAGTTGAAAGGATAACCAAGACATTCTTGAGTAATCTCTTCTTTCTCATTTCTCTACATGATTGTGATTGTGAGAATTCTAATTGTTTGACTACTCTCATGTTATTGTATTCATTCTCTCTTTCTTTTTATACTTGTTAACATCTAACATTAGACATAGAGCCTTTTCATAACTTGTAGATTATTCCTTATTTATCAAAATCTATGATTATGCATATACTTTAGTAGGTAGACTATTCTCCCTCTTGTTATATGTCTAATTTTGTTTCATTATGTACCAGAGTATTTTTGCTATGTTGTGTGTCCACCATGCACTTATACCCCATTTTAGTTTTTAATAATAACGATATTTTACAATCTCGGCTTACAAACGTCAAATTGGTATATGAGACCACCTTTTCATGGGATAAGGGACTCCCTCCATTTATTGATTCATTTCTAAAGTTTAGTATAGATGTGTACATGCCCCACCCTCTTTGGATTTCAACCTCTAACGTCATAGATGGAAACATATATATTCTTAATCACTATGCCCACTCAATTGTATTGCACTAGCATAAAACATAAATTCATTTGATGTATTGTTAATTTTAATTCAAGATCTATACATCTTCCTTCTCTCATGCAATTACATTATATTAGTTTAGATTATATTTCATTCTTACATTTAAGATAAATAATATTAAAAGAAAATTATACTATGCATATTGAGCAAGGGAAGGCTAATAGAACCTTGTATTCCACTAAACTTGTATTATTGGGCATTACCATTAATGTGTCTGGTACATCATAAAGAATGTGCTAGTGTAATGAAATGTATGGTATTTGACATATACAAATTAAGTTGAAATGGTCATAGAGTTTAGAGTAAATATACATGTCACATGCCACGGTACTATTAGAGTTAGTTTATCATGTATTCATACATTGAAGAGCTCAATTTCCCATTTACTTAGTAAAAATAAAATTAGTTTCTTGTCCTTATTACTTTAAAATAATTATTTTAATTTTAAAATATTTTTCATTTAATTTAAAAAAGTTATTAAAAAAATAAACTTAATTTTATTAATACTTTTATTATTTTTTAAAATAAGAACCCATCAAATCACCAATCAATTGTATTTTGAAAAAAAATCAAGTTTATCAAATAATTGCCTAGACATAAAAAGTATTTTGTGTTTTAAATATATCCGTTAAAAACTCAAAAAGTATTTTGTGTTTTAAATATATCCGTTAAAAACTCTTTACTAAGTGTTATTCTAATCATATAAAACTCTTTATTTTTCTTATGTGGCTATTAGCCGTTACTATTTTAATCATTTAATTTTTTAAATAAGTTATTTTAAACATATAAAACTCTTTATTTTTTTATGTCACTATTTTTTTAAGTGAATTATTCTAACCATATAAAACTCTTTATTTTTTTATGTCACTACTAACCGTTATTATTTTAATCATCTAACTTTTTAAAGTCAAGTTATTTGTTTTCTATTACAAAATCTAGTACTTTTTTGTAAGTCAGTAGCTACTAGCAGTTATTAGTTTTCTATTACAAAATCTAGTACTTTTTTGTTTGGGAAGATATCAGTGCAACACAGAATTAAGAACTGGGAGTCCTTGTGTAAGTTTTGTGGTGAAGTTTAACCTATATTGTGTTGGGGAGAATTCAGAATTAGATAAATATCTTGTGTAGGAGATAATTCAGAATTAGATAGATATCTTGTACTGGAGAGGATTCAAAATTAGATTTTTTTTAAGTAAGTTATTCGAACCATATAAAACTCTTTATTTATTTTTATGTCACTATTAGCAGTTATTATTTTAATCATCTAATTTTTTTAAACTGGTTACAAAATCTAGTATTTTGATTTTTGTTTGTTTGTTTGAGAATATATCAGTGCAACAGAGAATTAACTGGGTGTGCTTGTGTAGGTTTTGTGGTGGAGTATAACCTATCTTGTGCTGGAGAGAATTCAAAAGTAGATAGAAATCTTGTGCTGGAGATAATTCAGAATTAGATAGATATCTTGTACTGGAAAGGATTCAGAATTAGATAAATATCTTGGGCATTCATATTGTAGTGTTGTCTTCAAAACTACTTCAGGTCGTTAATTTATGGACAACCATGAAATAAAAAGGACAGAGAGTACTACTGAAATATTCTCTCCAAAAAATACCAACCACACAATTAAATCAAATGCCGAGCAGAAGGCATGTCGACGTGCATGCCTGAGTGAAAAAGGAACCACGTCGATGACCAAATTAAAGGCTGAGTATAAGGGGTATGAAAATGACCTGCATGAAGAACCGCACGAAGAAATCAAAGAATGGAGATTGAAAATGCCAATTGGCTGTAGAAAACAGTTACGTGACCTTAGCACATGTTTGGACTCAAAATCTATGGGAGCTGCGGCTGATTGGATATTACCATCTAAAATGGAGGGTTTGGTTGATTTGGAAAAAGCCCTGGGCCATGACAAAGGTGGGCAGGATATTGATTGGTTAGTGCTAATGGGAAAGCGTCTAGTAGGTCTAACACAAGAACTGGGCTTCCAGAATATTGGTGGAGAAACCCTAAATCTATAAGAGCTAATTGACTTAGCAGAGCACATTTAGGACCCTCCTAGAGTGAAAATGGAGTGCATGAAGTTGAAAAGACATGCACCATTATGGTGGGATACTCTGCATCTTGAAATGTAGAGGAAAGGAAATGACAAAATCAGAACATGGGACATAATGGTGGTTAAGATCAAATGTAAATTTATACCTATTGAGTATACTTTGTATTTGTATATGAATATTCATAATCTCAGAGTGGAAATGAATGATATTTAAGGAGTACACATGGTATTTTTATATGCTATTTATTAGATTAGGCATAGAGATGAAGGAGAAGAATTTGTGGCTAGGTACATTAATGGGTTGAGATATGCAATACAAGATGAATTGAGCACTATGAGGGTTACAATAGTGGGTAAGCATACACCATAGGATAAATTGTCTATCTTAGTACTAGAGGAAGAGTAACACTTAGAGGAAGAAATATATAACTATGAGAGGATAGAGTAGTGGATCCAAATGAGAGGAAGGTTGTACAGTGTAAAATATCTAACCCAATAATTTAGAAAGAGTAATGAATCCTTTAGAGGTATGTGGACTTATAGAGGAAACAAAAACACTAGAGGTAGAGGAGCTCCAAGGTCCCTAATGATTCATTACAAGTGTCAAACACTAGTTCATCATTTCTATAAGTGTCCTAGAAGCTTGCATACTATGAGGAGGGAACAAAACACAACCCATGTTGCTCAAGTAGTTGAGAGTACAAGTACATTTGTAGTTGGGGATAATTTTGATATAGCTCAACTAGAAGCTCGAGAGAGACTAAGGTTAGGAAGAACTCTATTGGAGAAAAAATATCATCTTGTCATTGTTGGTTGTGGAGCTTGATCTTCTAGATCCAGAGATATTATTCAGTTATGTTTATACCCCAGGTTTACTGTACACTCATTCCCCTTACTTTGAGGTTCGGGGCAGCGCCCCAAAAAAGGGGGTTCAAGGGCAGTGCCCTCGAGAAATGGGGTTCGTGAAAGTTTTTTGGGGATGTTTGTTGGCCAACATTTTTGTGGACCCATGGTATTGGGTTAACCATAGAATTTTTCCATGGTATTTTCCAAATAAAAGAAGAGGATTGTAGTATGGTTGTGTAGGGTATTGTATTGTAAACAATCTATGTGATTATGTGAGAGAGACTATGATAGCATGAAGAGGAAGTGCAGCGGTATTGCTGCAGGTTGTATCCATTCATCTTTCTTGATGGTAATAAAAGGAATGGAAATTTCTATGTGGACATAGCCCATCGTTTGGGTGAACCACGTTATATCTGTGTCTCTCTGTAATGTGTTTAATGTGTTTTGCATCTTGTTTAATGATTTAACCGTATATCTGTTATTTCTCTGCGGTCCTGTTTTCTAACAATTGGTATCAAAGCCAAAAGGTCTATTTGGCTGGAAAAACTCACAGGAAACAAGGGCTCCTGGTTCAAGTGGGAGCAATGGCAAAAGAGGGAGTGTTTAAGGTTGAGAAATTTAATGGTCAAAACTATTAGTTATGGAAGATGCAAATGGAGGACTATCTGTAGCAGAAGGATCTGTATGTGTTGTTGGGAGAAAAAGAAAAATAGCCAACGACTATGAAGGATGAAGAATGGTAGGTTCTTGACAGAAAGGAATTGGGAACAATACGATTGTGCCTGGCTTTGTCGGTGGATTTCAATATTTCGAAAGAAAAAACAATAGAGGGCGTGATGAGCACATTCGGTAAGCTCTACGAAAAACCCTCGGGTTCGAGCAAGGTATTTTTGATGAAGCGTTTATTTAATATGAAGATGTTAGAAAGTGGATCTGTTGCCGATCATTTAAATGAGTTTAATACGCCTACCGATTAGTTAAGTTCTATAAAATTGAACTTTGATGATGATGTTAGGGCTCTTCTAATCTTGTGTTCATTGCTAGAAAGATGGAATAGCTTGGTCATGGTTGTAAGTAATTCTGTCTCTAGTTCAAATATTCTTAAGGTTCATGATGTTGTTGGTGTTATTCTTAGGTAGGAAATGCGAAGAAAAAGAACAGGTGAGACGTCAGGTAATGCGTTGACCATGGAGAGAAGAGGGAGACAAAAGGAGAGAGGAAAGAGCCCAGGAAACCGCGACAAGTCTGGAAAGGGAAGATCCAAGTCCAGAGTCAGAAAAAATAGAGTTCTAGAACTCTGGTAAGAAAGGACATCTGAAGAAAGATTGCAGAGCAACAAAGAAGAAAGGTGAGAGGCAGCAAGAGACTACTCAGGAAGAGAATGTAGCACGTGATGTGTTACAAGATGCTTGGATTCTTGCATTAGATAACACTAGTGATTAATGGGTAGTAGATTCATGGGATTCATGTCATGCTACACCCCGTAGGAAATTCTTTCATGATTATGTTTAAGGTGATTTTGGACATGTTTTATTGGGGGATGATGAACCATGTAAAATTGTTTTAAAGGGTAAGGTATGTATTAAGTTAAATAATGGAAGTGAATGGATACTAAAATATGTAAGGCACATTCTTGCTATGAAAAGAAATTTGATCTCAATAGGGAAGTTGGGAGATAGCGGTTGTTTGTCTACTTTTGGAGAAACGTGGTGGAAGATCACTAAAGGATCACTGGTAATAGAAAAAGGAGATAGGGTAGGTACGTTATATTTATGTCCTCATAATAATGATTATTCTATCTCTTTAGCTTCCACATAAACAGGTACGACATTGTGGCATCATAGGCTTGGCCACATGAGTGAGAAGGGGATGCAGATTCTCCACTCAAGGAAACTACTTCCATATCTGAAGCAGGTAAGTTTGGAATTCTATGAGAACTATGTTTATGGAAAACAGAAGAGAGTTAGATTTCACAATGTTGGGAAACAAAAGAAGAGTGAAAAGTTAGAGCTTGTCCATACAGATGTATGGGGACCAGCTCAGGTACAATATTTTGGTGCTCTTGTTATTATGTTACTTTTATTGATGATGCAACTAGAAAAACTTGGGTTTATTGCATTAGATAGAAATATGATGTGTTTGATACTTTTAAGAAGTGGAAAGATTTGGCTAATAATGAGATAGGAAAAACGTTGAAATGTCTGAGATATGATATTGGAGGTGAGTACTGTAGCAAGGAGTTTGACAGTTACTGTTCACACAATCGGATTTGCAGAGAGAAGACAGTCCTTGGAACACCACAAGAAAATGGTGTGTCAGAACGGATGAACAGAATGATCATGGAGCGTGCAAGGTGTATGAGATTGCATGAAAGGTGTATGATATTGAGCAGGTATATGAATAATCTAGGTAAAGAGAATTGGAAGGCAGTACAGTGGATTCTCAGGTATTTGAGAGGTACCACTTCTCATGCATTATGTTTTGGAGGTTTAGACACTGTTCTATAGAGAATTTTTTGATGCAGATATGGCTGGTGATAAATACAGTAGGAGGAGCACCATAGGGTATGTGCTTACTGTGGGTGGAACAATAGTAAGTTGGATTTCAAAACTGTAACAGTTTGTTTCACTTTCAACAATAGAACCAGACTATGTTGCTGCTACAAAGGCTAGTAAGGAGATGATTTGGTTGCAGAGGTTCATGGAGGAATTCGGTAAGAATCAAGAGAATAGTAGGATGTACAATGACAACCAGAGTTCCATTCATCTTTCAAAGAACTCATCCTTTCATTCGAAGACTAAACATATACAGCTCAAGTACCACTCCATAAGATCTGTTCTAGATGAAGAACTGTTAAAACTCGAAAAGATACATACTATCCAGAATCCTGCAGACATGTTGACAAAGGGAGTAACCAGAAAGAAACTGAGTTCCTACTCGATTTTTGTTGGCCTCCAAGCATGAAGGTGAAAATAAGAAATTTTCCAAGTCCAAGGTCGAGAGCATAGTCCAACAAGTGCAGCAGTGGTGGAGTTGTTGTGATGAGTCTCCAAGTGGGAGATTGTTGGTTGTGAAGCCTAATTTTCTAGATCCAGAGATATTATTCAGTCATGTTTGTACCGCAGGCATAGCCCCCAAGAATTTTTTTTGGGATGTTTGTTGGCTAAGAGTTTTGCGAACCCATGGTATTGGGTTAATAGTAGTATTTTCCCATGGTATTTCCCCTATAAAAGAAAAGCATTGTAATACGGCTGTGTAGGGTATTGTATTGTATTTTATTGTAAACAATCTTTGTGATTATGTGAGAGAGACTATCAGAGCATGAAGAGGAAGTGAAGCGGTATTGTTGTAGGTTGTATCCCTTCATCTTTCTAGACAATAATAAAAGGACTGGCAATTTCTGTGTGGACGTAGCCCATCGTTTGGGTGAACCACATTATATCTGTGTCTCTCTGTAATGTGTTTAATGTGTTTTGCATCTTGTTTAATAATTTACTTGTATATATGTTATTTCTCCACAGTCTTGTTTTCTAACAGTGATACAATAACTAGATAAGAGGAAGTCTATTTTTAAGATTAAGTGCAAAATTAGAGGTAAATGTTGTTATATAATTGTCTATGGAAGAAGTACTAAAAATATAGTCTCCATAGAAGTCATAGAGAAAATAAATTTTAAAATTAGGCCACATCCTTATTCTTTTAGAGTTTTGTTGGACCTAGATTGTTTTGGTTATTTTGGTTACAAGTTTTGAAGTTCAAGTCAAAGTGTGAATGGATCTGTGGAAAAATTGTCAAGGAAGTGGTCAACTTCAAAGTTTTAGGTGAAGATCAAGGAAGACCAATGGTTTTGATGAAGTCTGACCAAAAGGTTGGTTAGTGGGTTAAATATCTTTTACACTTACATTTATGGGATCACGTAGTGGGAACATGAGCTAAAATGACTATTAGAGCCTATAAATATGCAATGGGTTGGTATTTTTGGTGTTATCTCCGTTTTTAGAGGAAATTACAATTTTTTATCTTGACAAAGAGTATGTATGGTTTTTGTCGAAGATTAAGCTGAATAAGAGTAGCAATGTATGATATCCATTATGGATCTATAGGCTATGTGCACATATATGATGTAATGGAGTTTTGTAGAAATGTATGTAGGCTTTGTGCATAGACTTAAAGCATTCGATCTGCAACTTTTCATAATAAACAACTGCTTTTGTGTTTTTTTCCATCTTGGGTTTCCACATTAAATCTTGGTGTCTTTTGTGTGTGATGTGTGTATGTGATGAATTTTTGTTCCTTACTAATGCACAAATGGATAACTATGAATGAATGAATGGATGAAATGAAAATGCATTTCATCGTGACTAATGTCATGGATAGTTTTATGGATATATGTCGTACTCTCTCATGTGTTGTAGTTAGCGTTCCATTGATGTTTTGTATGGCGAGGTTACATTTCACCACTATAGAAACCTGGTTCTTGCAATTCCCATAGGTATTTTGGGTGAGACTTCATTTTCTTTACAAGTGTTTCCAAAGGGGATAAACCCCTTTTGAGATGGTATCTTGGGTTTTGTTGGTATTATGTTTTGTGAAGCTAGGTTAGTTTAATATCGTGCTAAGAAATGGTTTTGTTGTCGTGACTCGGATCATTATGAGGAGGGGATGTTTGGGCATCTGACAAAGCCTGATTTTGAGGCGTGGTTAGATCATAAGTCGAAGGAATTTGTTCAAGATGAAAATTGAGATCCACTACTCACTCGAGGACAGTGGTTGTGAATTTATGTCTAGTCTAATATTCATGAAAAAAAATTCAGCAAATTTCCTATTTTGTTAAATGAGTGGTTGTCAAGGTTGACATTTTGGAAGAAAAGTTTCCAAGGAGGTGATTCTAAGACATGGACACCTTAGTTGATATTTTGACTAAAGTGTGTTGATAACAAGATATCAAGCGGTATCATTTTTTGGATTGATATCATTTTAGATGGATATATCCCTGAATTTATGGTTGATAATCTCAAATCATATAGCAAAGTAGAATGAGAGTTATTTCGAGGCCCATTAGGTAGGTCCCTAAATTATTTAAAATTGTGGATTAAGATGTTATTATGTGAAAAAGGGATTCTCAAGAGAAATATGATTAGTAAAGAAATTATACGCAGAGGTCATGGGTATCGATTGGAAAAAGGTATAAGGAGAATGTGAGGGATAAACTAAAATGATCCAAGGATAAGTAAGAAAGATTGATGAAGAGTGTGGATTCATGATGAGTGGGAAGAGATTATGGTCAAATAAAAGGAGAATAAATACGATAGGAGAGAGAGTTGCAGTGCGACAAGAAGGGGAAATGAAAATGGGTCATAGGATCTAGTGTATCGTTGGTTTCTTTGTGAATTTGTTTGGATTGTTTGACAAGTACGAAATGAGCCCATAAAAAAGGCCTAGATGATAATGATGTTTAGGGGTGAGGTGCTAGATTAGTACATGAAGTTTTCTATTTTTTCTATGGGAGATGATCAAAAGACATTAGCATAGATCAAGGATGGGTTGATAGATGAGTTTAAGAAACTAATGTCTAAGTCATAGTGCATCACATAATTAAAGGAGATTAAGTAGTTTCTGATTAAGTCAGTGTGCGATTTTAAATTTTCAATATGCTTGACAATTTTCAATGCACTGGACATGATTTGTCAATCTCATATATTTCTATCCGGTATAAGACATATTTTTTCCAAATCTGATTTCTAGAAGTCATCGGTATTGAGTCCATTCTAAAATATATTTCTTATGAACAACCCATGTAATGTCCCCAAAATTTGAAAAAAATTAAATAAAATTGTACGCTAGTTAATTACTAATTGTTCTAGACATTAATTCATCTTCTATGGAATATGTCAATCATTGTTTTCTTATTCGAAGTGTCGTAAGTTGTCCTTACCATTTCTATGTGTTCCCCTATGTAGTTACTGATGTAATTATGTACTATGTTTATTTTACTTGAACTGATTTAAATGATTACTCTTCTTATTGATTACTATTTAGCATGTATGTGCGTATGCTCATTCAGTTATATCTTTCTTCCTCGTTATAAGTTGTGTTCATTGTTTATGGAAAGTCCTGAATTATATTTAACTGTCAAAGGGTGGAGTGGCGGGATTTGTATCCCTTATGGGACCACTTGGAGATGTAACTGGTTCTACCTGTTGTTACGAGGTTTACTTAGTTCATGTTGAACTAATGCAAACTTCTCCTTTCTTGGTCCAGGTTCATTAGATGGAGCAAACTTGCTACAAAAACTAACCTTGACATCCTATGACATGTTATCCACTCTACACTATCCTATTCCTATCAAAGACAAAAGGCCTAAAGTCGTGGCCTAACTATTCCTACTGCTATTGTTTACGCAGAGTTGGGTTTATCAGACTTGAATCTATCTCGTTGACCTTATTACTATGGATTGGGACTATGATACCTTTTGTTCCTATGCTATGAATTTATAACATATAGTTTGGAATGTGTTAATGCCTCAGGTTATAGGATTGAGTCATAAGACTTAACCAACATTATATTAAAGTTTGTATATATTATGGTTTATATGGTAATCCCTTCATGGCATATTCCATATTCCACGAAACCATGGCTTCACTATGCCAACGAGGGTTTTGATGGGGGTTTTATTACAAAGTTGCGTTGTCGAGGTTTGGACTATATGCATCTAGGTAAACATTACGTCGTTGGTGGTGGACAAGGTGGCACAATTAATTATCCTTGGGATGGTGGGGAAAAAATCCCTATGCTTGGGTATGTCGTTGTTTGGGATTCATTCGTCACTATTGTGGGTTGTTTGCACTGTTAGACTCTTTGAGTTCATCGTGATGTGGAGGAACAGGCTCACCTTGTGCTTGGAAGGTATGTTCTTTGCTTGGTTTTGCAGTGTTATATTATTGTTGCTTTGGGTGGAGGTTTTAGCATACTCTTGGTAGTTCTTTGTTTCGTATTACAGGTGACAGGGGGCTTCCATTCGTGGGTCGTGGGTGTTTGTAAGACTATCCACGATACCCTTCCACAGGTAATCCTTGTGATAACTTAGGCTTGTTACCTATGCATGTGAATATTTAACAGAGCTTTGAGCTCTATGTTTGAAAGGTTTAATGTTGTGAATATTTGGTTATGCGTTCTATTGCATTAATGGGAATCTAGAGATGCGTATGTAAATATGATTTTTATGGTGGTTTAAGTGTGGCGCCTTCAGGCCATGTCTATCGATACGAGACTCATCTCTACAATCATTTTGATGTTTTTAACTGAAACGTATGGTTTGATATGTTAATGGAAGCTCTATGTTTTGGTTTTAAATGATGAGTTTAAACTAAGGTCGTGCCATTGCTTGCAATGGCACCATTTTTGAATTGCGACTTGTGTGTAGTTTACTTGTAAATTTTTATCACGGTGTGATATATGATTTATTGAACATGCCTGGGTTTATTATTGTGATGGTCGTAAGATTGGATTAGTGTTGCGTATTTGTAAATTTTGTGGTTATGATAATGCATACAATAGGGTTTCAAATGGTTTCTATTGGAATTTAAATGATTTGGGTTTTGTTTCTAATGTTGATTACAATGGGGTTTAACTCTCGTCCATGCGCCTTGATATTGAAATGCAGCGTGTATATTCCTATTGTTTGTTTTAATGTGGAACTTTGATAGAGTAGTGATTATGGTTTTTGAGTTGGGGTTTATTAATTGAGCTTTGATAACTATGGATTGACCCTTTGCGAATATGTAGTATGTGTATGAATTTATGGATATTACTCTATGCATTTTAGTTCTGTTAGCATAGTTTATATTAGATTTATGTCTAAACTTGTATGGATTTACATCGTTGTCATTTTTACAAAGTGAATCCTACACGAGTTGATTCTTGGCATGTTTTCGATATAGTTATTGTTTTGAAAACAAAAGGTGAGCCTACACGATTTGATCTTGAGATGCGTGGGTTGGTGGTTCAATATCGTGTGTGTGGGTTTTGTTTTGGCAGAGATGCCAACATGATTCAATCCCGAATCCTTTAAATGGATATGTTGTTTATTAGTGGATTTATATTATGTATAAAGTCGATTCTTATCTTGGTAGTAGATAGTAGAGGTATTTGATATAATTGTTAGGCCCGCGGCTGGACCTTAACAGGTTTGATGGTTGGCCTATTATGCAGAGATTTATAAAATGGAAAATACTTTTTGGGGTTTGTTTAATAATTATCTTCGTTATGTTATTTGGTAGTCTTAAATGTGTTAACTTTGTTTATCTTGTTTATGTTATAATGGTTTGAGTTTCAACAAAAGTATTTAATTTGTATTTTATGCATAGCATTTATGCCATAGCTATATGTAATAGTTTTGATGGTTATAATAATAGACTTGCCGGCAATATGTAATCTGCTAGCAGTGGAAGATGTAGAGTAGAAGTTTATCTAGATACTATCTCTGTTTTACTTTTGTATAATTTTGACAGTGATCAGAAATCTAGCTAACCTAAAATAATCTGAACAGTGTTAAAACAAATACGCACTTAAGAGAAGACTGAAAATAACATGTAAATCATGAAGGAATAATGCAGAAAATAATAGAAACCAAATTCTCCTATAGTTTTGAAAACTAATAAAACTATAGGAGCTAGTATATCGTTACAATCATGGATAAGATCTATATATGAAAATTGATAAATCTATACCAGATAGTATATCATTTCAAACATGGATAAGATCTATATTTCCCTAACTAGAAAATCATGTTTGAGTAAATGAAATAACCTAGCTATAGCAAACAGATACTATTCAACCTTCCAGAATTTAATCTCCTTATTAAATAAGAAAACTTGTGTACATTATAGGGAAAATCAAGAAACTAAATACATGTAAGTTGAAGCTATTTTAATGGTTGGAAACCCTGCACACTCAAACACCCAGCATTAACAAGTTCATAGATAGTTTTGACCTCTATACAAATAACTAAATAACTTTGGAACTACCATGTTCCACCCAACCGTGACCTCGAACCTTTCCTGGTTTCAATTTGGATCCCCCCGAGATGGTTCCAACATGTTTGTAGCTTAGAGATCCTAAGCTAAGGTTTCCCTATCTAGCATAACAGGTTATGTATCAGTTTTCTTTTTCCTCTTAGGAAAAATGTTCTCCAATAAATCTCTTGAGAATAAATCAGGTAGAATTTTGGAATCATCAAAAGACCCCCCAAGCCTCTGTTTGGCCTGGTTTTTTATAACAGAATTTTCAGGAAAAGGGACAGTTAAATCAAGAATCATTTGTTTTCTTGAAATGACCCTTTTTATTTAATTTAGGTAATTTTAATATTTATTTAAATTTAACTTAGGAACTTTTGACTAGTTCCTACTTTGACTCTTGTAGGTATTTAATATTTGATTATCATTAGTAATAATTATAATATTTAGATCCTTTCATTATTATTCATAGTTACTAGTATTATTACTATGCTTACTCTCTTATACATATCAAGTATAAATTATCCCCGTCTATCCACAGCTATCCTCGTCTCGGAGATAATGTGACCTAAGTACTATTTTTGTGGTTTGTAAAAATCACATTTACTAAACTTAGCATAAAGCTGGTGTTCTCTCAACACTCATAGTACTATACGAAGGTGCTCTTCGTGTTCTTATTTATTCCTGGAATAAACCAGTATGTCATCTATAAAGACCAAGAAAAACTTATCCCAATACATAATGAATATGTTGTTCATCATGCACATAAAGTTCACGGGTGCATTGTTCCACCCGAACAACATCACCACAAACTCGTAGTGCCCATACCTTGTATGAAAGATGGTTTTGTGAATATCCTCATCGCAAATCCGTACCTGATGAAACCTGAATCGTAGGTCAATCTTTGAAAATATTCTAGTTCCTACCACCTGATCGAACAAGTCATCGATCCTAGGGAGTGGGTATTGGTTCTTGATATTCATTGTGTTCAACTGACAGTAATCGATGCACATACGCCTCGTACCATATTTCTTCTTTACAAACAGTATCGATGTTCCCCGAGGGGACACACTGGGTTGGATATACCCTTTCTATATCAACTCCTGCAACTATAGTTTGAGTTCCACAAACTTAGGTGCACTCATGTGGTAAGGGACTTTCAAAGCCAGAACTGATCCTGGGGTCAGTTCGATGGAAAAGTCTAGGTCTCATTTCAGAGGTAATCCTGGGATTTCCTTGAGAAACACATCCTTGAATTATTCAATAATGGGGAATTATCCTATGTGTTGTTCTCTTTCAGACTCTATGTCTTGGATGTTTACTGCAAATAGCTTGCATCCTTTCCTAACGCATTTCTTTTCTTGTAAGGAAGATATTTTCCTTATGGAAAATTTCTTTGGAATGCCCTGGACCTTTACTTGGTTCCCTTAGCTATCTGTACACAAGATTGACTTGTGTAATAAATCGAGCATGACATGGTGCTGCTCCAATGAGTCCATGTCAATAAGTATATCGTATGAACCTAAGGGTAGGATGTTCAAGTTTACTTTCATTGGAAACCCATTCAGGTTCCTCACATTCTTTGACTATTTCTGAAACTTTATGTTTCATACTTGTGGCCAACTAAACCAGCCAAGGTTTATCATGCTTTACTTTGCCTAGTTTGTATACATCAACAATTTTAGGCCAAACATAGCCTTCGGCAAGCACTGTGATCAATAAGTTTTGAAATAGAAGTGTTCAAGATATTACCTTCTATCTCAACCATAGTAGCTTGTTGGTCGTCTTGTCATCCATCCAATGCTGCATAGGTCTGTGGTGTTCCCACTATGTCCTCGATGGTTGGTTCTTCTTGTAAGTTATGCAAGACCCCATTGGTCTCGTTCTTACAATCTCGGGCATAATGAGGCCCATTGCATTTCCAGCACTTGATCGGTAGCAGAGTAGAATTGGCCCCACTTGCTACCGGCTTGTTAACATTGGAAACTAGTACATAAAGCTTCGTATCAGATTTACTAAAGTTCTTGCTGGCTAGAAAGTTGTTATTCTGCTTTCTGTATGGTTATGGGTTATGTTACGGAGAAAAATTCCTATGGCTTTGGGTACCAAAATAGACAGAGTAACCACAGAAATCAATCCCTTCCCAATATGCAAAAGAAATAAACATATAACACTAAAGGATATAGAAACATACCTTATTCCGGATGGTTGATGTAGATCCCCGTTGAGATTTTCCAATCCCGCTTGTGTTAACAATTTTCTCTCTCAACAATAAGCAAACAAGACAAGCATGCTATATAATGATGTGTTGCAGTCGCAATTATTTCCCCAAAATTTTCAATTTTACGGCCCCCTTTTTATTTATTTTATTAAATTTGGTCTAGGAGTATTTTGTTATTGCCAAAGTTTCCCTGAGTAGAGAAATGTCTTTTAACAACTTGGTTTTTTTCACTTTTCTATATTGGAAGATTAGTCAACTATTCTTCAAATATCGGAAGCATAGTCGACTATCCTTCCAACATTGCGGAAACATAATCATCTAGCTTGTTGAGAGTCTTTGGAATCCATCATCGATGCATCGGATTTAGTCTTCTTTATTCTCGGATTTGATTTGCCAAAGTTGCGGCCCCTTAGTGCTAGAATTATCCGACGATCTTGTTTCCCTTCACCCTAGTGTTCCCAATATCCAATGATGTTTTTTTCGCTGATGGGTTGATTGACTGGAGTAAGTCGGAGTCATAATACTTATCTCGCTCGGCATTGCAGGAGGCTAGTCTTGAAGAGATATGAAAGAATCATGTTTTATTTGCCGACTTCATAGAGCTTAACATTGTCGAGCTTCGATACTTGTTCCCAAAGTATAGCTCGCAATGATAGAACAATCCATAGCCGATGTTATGGAGGGTTATCAAATTTTGGTTCTGAGGGTAGTGATTAGTGGTTCCGACGTCCGACACTAGTAAGTAATTCCGGGTTTGTAGTCTGTTTTGCGCCCACTATTGTGGTGATCCTCCAATCTATTCTTCCGATGGGTTTGATTTTTGTCCACTGATATTTTTCCGCCCGGTCATAGGTATACATATGTGGCCATGTGACTTGTCATTAGCATTGGGATTTGTCGTTTGTATTGTGGAAGAAGTCTGGAGGAGTTGTGTGTGTGCGCAACTGTCAAAACCGTGTTCGCTCTGCTCTGTACCCGTGGAGTTTCATCTCATCCAGACAGTTGCATCGTTATTGCTAAGTAGGTTACCCATGGTTTTGTTACTTTGGTTTTTATTGGTTGATTTTGAACCATTAGTTTTCCACATGTTAGGTTTTACTGCATAGGGGGTTAGGATTGTGCATGCCTACGGTGCATCTTGTGGTTATTTTTCATCATTAAGGGCATATCCCACTATTTGAGGTCTCATTTTCATGGGAGTTTGAGTCTATACGCCATCGAAGCGTTGTGGATGCGTCTGCGTTTTTTGCACAAGTTATTAGCGCATGGTGCAAACGGGTGGCTCACCGTCTGCACCACCCTTTTATTGATCATTTGATGGTCAGCCAGAGGTTAGGAAGCCATTTTTTACTCAGTTATGGTATCCCATGGGATTCAGGAGGTTTTTCGGTCAATTAAGGATTTTTTCGAAGACTGTTTCTACGCACAATTTAGCTGTTTTGTGTTTAAGAATTGTGTTGAGATCCAGTGGTAGAATAAGCCTAATAAATACCTATGTGAGATGATTTTTTTTTTGGTTGATTAAGGTTTTGAGATAGTGGAGCTTAGTCAGATTTATGAAGCAACATTATTCTATGGTTTTTCTTGTTAAATCATTCATTCATAAAGACTGCGTTGAACCTATTTTAACAGCATGCATGTTGAAGAGGTGAACAAATTTGTATATTTTCTTGTGTATTTCTATAAGAAATTTCTATAGCTTTATTATCCTAAGACATGTTGTTTGACTGTGACAGGTTGATTGTTATAACAACAACATTCCAAACATATAGAAGAAGAAAGCTCAGGTGGCTGAAGAAGAGCCTAAGGTAGAAATAATCACCAAGGTAGAGTTCATCTATGAAGACACCAAAGCCACCACTAGAGTTGAACTAGATTACAAATGGGGAGAAATATTTAGAATGATCTCAAACTAGAATGTACCTGATGCTGGGTTTGAAGAAATGATGATCTATGCTAACATTGAAAAGTTAGCTTTGATGAAAGTAGCTACAAGGCCCGAATTATTTTCCTGCTCAGAAGTAATAGGTTGGATTCTTCCCAGGGCATATGTGATGAAAATGATCTTAGAAAACACTGCAAATCAAGGCTATGCTACATACAACCCTACCTATGTGTCTACGGCATACCATTTACCTTCACCACAGGTCTACCTAACTAAAAGTTGGCTAAAGGAGGTAGGACTGGACCTAGTAGAGACGGTAAAGAGGATGATGATCCCAGTAAAAAATTTCAGAACGAGACCTTTCAGAGAATATGACACCTCAACTCTCCAAGATCTGTATAGATTTATTGATTTGATGCTTAACATGATCTTTGGTTGGGCAAATGGAAAAATTTTCAAGACAGGTTGGATACTGGTTATATTTTTCGTTGCTGCAAAAGGAACCATCTTCAACTGGGCCAGTATAGTGTCGAACATCCTTTCAACATGTATAAGTGCATCCTTAAGAGGAGTATCTCAGAAGAAATCTAAATTTTATATGAGCTCTATTCTAATTGATTGGATATTGTGCACCCAGGCTTTCCTTGCTTTGCAATGCAATTGAGAGAAGGACAGAACCCCAGTATACATGGCTTATAAGTTGTTTTGGGCACATAAGTATTATAGTTAATATAGGGATATTTGTGAGCATTTAATTATCCCCTATATACTTTGATTTTGCTAACTTATTGTAATTGCATGTCCGAAGAAGCATTTAAGGTCATACAAGAATTCATGGATTATTATCTAACAAATGATGGATTATACGTAAGGATTTATGGTGGCTCCAGAGCTCCTTCTTTGCTCCCAAAATATGATACAGATTATGTACTCCACAAGGAGGTAGTCAGACAGTTGTACATAGATGGAGTAGGAAATTTTTTGTTTGAACATAAGAAGGCAACGTACTCTGCAGTACCTTTCTTCATTGGAAGCTATACTTTTTCAAGGGTAAAGCAGGAAACAGAGTTTGTTAAAGAGCTAGAATATTTTCTCTTTGGAGAAATGAATTTTCATAGAAATGATTCCCATAGCAAAGTAGCTGACTACTGCAAAGAGGCCGAAATCCATTTTGAGTTCACTGACTGCTGGGACAAAGATGAGGAGACATTCCGCAATGCAAAGAACATAACATCCCTCAAGCAAAGGTTCAAGCAAAAGATAACAACTATGGGTCGAAAAGGCAAGACTTCAAAAAAAGCTAAGAAGCTAGAAGAAGAAGAGGCCAAGAAAAGAGAAGAAGATGCCAGCAGATTGATACAGGAAGAAAAAAATTGGTTAAGAATTAAAGAAGAAGAAAAGAAGTGAGCTACTGAAGAAGCAGCTAGGAAGGAAGAATAAGAAAGAAAAAGAAAAGAAGAACCTGAAATAAAGAAGAAACAGGCAGAAAGTGAGGGATTCAGGCTAACAAAATCCCAAAAGTAGAAGCATCCCACAGAGCAGGTTGATGTACAAGAAGTTCAAGATCCTATAGATCAAGGACAAGGATGGTCAAATCTTGATCCCTTGGAGCCTGCTGTCCCTTCTGGTAGTATGTTAGGAGAAGTTTCAATATTTGAATTTTATTTGATTCCTTTCATGCCTACCGAAGGTTAGGAATTACCTGATTTTAATACCATATTCTGTGACAAAGAAAAGAAAAGGATTGTCAAGAGGACCGAGAAAAAGGTAGATACTCGAGGAAATCCAGGTAAGATGGTGACAGAGAAGATAGTGGTACATGGTACACATAAGGATCAACGGTTGATAGCAAGAGCTGGGTAGCTTTAACCTTAGAAACCGAAGACAACATAGACAGAATCATGACTGATCTGGAGAAGTCACGGAAGAGTGTAGCCCAGCTGAGATAAAGAAGGAAAGGGATGAAAGCTAGAAGCTAAAGAGAAAATATGAAGACATGGCGGAAGTCAAGGTTTCAAGGACAGAATGCCAAAATCTATAAGCAGATAAGGATGCTTTAGCAATATCTACAGAAAATACAAAGAAGAGTTCTCAAGTTACATTGGTAGAGTTACCAAAAGATATGGTTGGAATCTCAGAAATTAAAGACTGAAAAGGATAATTTTCAGCTATCATGTGGAAATTTAAATGAAGAAAAGAACAAGTTGGAGAGCAAGGTTACTGAGTTGGAAATACAGAAGGCTACTGCAGAAGAAAAGGAGAAGCAATATCAGATGCAGATAGCAGCCTTAGAAGAACAGAAAATTTCATTGACCGCATCACTAAAGGGTGCTTGGAGTAGAAAGCTGATATCCGACCCTTAAAGGAGCATGTTCTGATTCTTAGGAAAAGGATCCATCAAATACAAATACAAATAGAAGATGAAATATGCAAAGTTTTATAGATAGACACCAAGATGGAGGAGATTGTAAATACCACTTCATATTTCCTGGATAGGACTCAGGATATATTGGAAAGTCTAAAGGGAAGAATGGTTTGGATAGAAAACAATAAATAATTTCCTACAGAACTAGCTGTTAAAGATCAACTAACATTGCAGCAAGAATATGAGTTAATGGAATTTTCTAGTAATGTTGCAGAGGGATTTAAAAAGACTGTAAAGAAGACAAAGAATGTTTGTGCCGAATTTTGTAGGAGAGTACTCTTTACATATAATCGGTGTCAGAATTCTGTCGAGAAAAGATTGGAGGTGCTATCTGAACATGATCTGTTTCTAAAGCATTTACAGGATAGATACACAAACAATGAGCAAGAAATCCAACATGTAAAGGACTTGGATGAATGGATATTGAAAAATGCAGTAGCACATGCAGCCGTGAGCATACACTTATTAGAAGACCAGTTGCGCCTGATTCTGGCTAGGATAGAGGGGGTGAAGACCCAAGCTGCTAAGTACAAAATTAACATTCGATTCCTTGAGCCTTCTAGGTTTGAAAGCATAGCAGTAGATCCTAATGCATGGAAAAAGTTCACCAACGAGCAAGCTGGGCCTTCTTCATAAAAAATTTTGGGAATATTGGTTAAAATGTAATATATTGTACTAATTCTGTGCACAAGCTACAGGACAAAATTTTGGAAAAGAAAGGTTGGAAAAGCTCAAGAGACAATGAGGGGTAGCCCAAGAGTTTTTGCTTTTGTATAAGTATAGGAGAGTTTTAGATAGGATAGGACCTTTTTTCCAAACTATCTTGAGGAAGTATTGTAAGAAGAACTAATTTATTTTACAATAAAGAGTTATATCTTTCTGCTGGAAAAAGTTCTGTGGATTTTCAAATGTTTGCTAATGCTACTTACTTTTATTCTATTAGATTAACTGCATTTGCTAATGAAAGAGTAATTAAGTTGCATTATTCTGCAAATTATTATCCACAAGGAAATGTTTTGGCGGAATCCACAAACAAAAATTTGATTAGAATTATGAATAAAACAGTGATAGAAAATCAAAGGAGATGGCATTTAGCATTAACTAATGCTCTCTGGGCTGATAGAGTCACACCCAAGAATTCCTTAGGTGTGTCACCATACCCTCTTGTTTATGGAAAAGAAGATGTCATCCCTCCTAATATTCTATTTTCATCTTCCATAATAGCCCAAGAGTCTAGGGGTACTAATAATGAAATTCTACAAATCAGAATTTATAATATGTTGAAGTTAGAAGAGTCTAGGTCCAAAGCCAAGGAAAGGTTTAAGCATCAACAAGAAATAGTGAAGCATTGGTTTGACAAGCACAAAGCTGAGAACAAAGAGTTTGAAGTAGGAGATCTGGTTCTTAAGTGGGATCACCCACACGATGAAAAGGGAAAGCACACCAAGTTTTAGCAGTTATGGGTAGGCCCTTTCCATATTGCAGAAAAGCTAGAACCCTCGACTTACAAGTTGCAAGACTTACAGGGGTGGGAAGAGAACTTACCAGTAAATGTTTTAGTTCTCAAGCATTATTTTTCTTGATCATTTTTGCTTTTGTTTTCTTGTACATAAATAAACATTTGGTTTATTTCTTACTTTAGAGTATTTTTAGTTGTTCGCTTTATTTGCTTAGAGTTTGATTGATTGTAATTTTTGTTTTTCTTATGATCAATAAAACAGCACGACTTTTGGTTGCATGGAGTTCATCAGAATTCTGGATTAACTAAAATCTTTGACTACAAGAATGCCTACTATTTATTCATATAATATTTGAAAGAACTTCTTCAAGTTTAGCCGATTTCCTAAATGGTTATGAACACATTGAATTCCTGTTTAATCTTGGTGAAATAACTCAGGATAAAAAGGGTCCAGAATTCTATTTTGAGGCTCCATTCATCTCACATTTAAAAAAAATGTCCTAGGGGGTAACAGCAAAAGACCCATGGAAAGGTATCAAGGTAAACCGTGTATTTTATTTAAATAATCCCATGCCATGAATTGAAAGCCAAAAGGTTAATAAGAGTCAAAATATCCTCGAAAAGCAATATGTATCAAAGAAAGTATTGAACCACATCAGTATGTATAAGATTGTCAAAGTTCTTCTCTGTCCGTGAGCTGAAATTTAAAAAGAAAATACCTCTCACACAAAGGGACACTATGGATAGAGGAGCCTGAATTAAAATTCAGAAAGAAAGGCAAACAAGAGGACTCAAAAGGGGACAAAAGTCCAAAAGCACAAAAAAGTGCAAAATGGCATGGGAATGAGGAACAAATAGATATATATGTTTACCATATGTTACGATCCTGTGGTGTCTAAAGTTGGAAACTACTCAAAGACAGAGGTAAAATGAAACTCATACTCTTTGCCTCGAAAGAGTTATCCAAACTTTTGAAATCCTGGTTCCCCTTTTTCCTCAACTTGGAATATAATCAATGATTAAATTGAATAAATATTGCATTTGGGAATCCAGATATCTTGAAGAAATCTAGTAAGGTGGAACCATCGGAGAAGTATGTTGATCAAAGAGGAAATTTTTCAGAGATCTGTTCTCACGAGGTAGTCGCCAATTGTTGCAGCCATAACTACTTCCCCAAAATTTTCATTTTTAGGGCCACCTTTTTATTTGTTTTATTAAATTTGGCCTAGGAGTATTTTTCCATCGCCAAAGTTGCCCCGAGTTCAGAAATGTATTTTAAAAACTTGGTTTTTTTCACTTTTCTGAATCAGAATATTAGTCAACTATTCTTCCAATATCGGAAGCATATTGGACTATCCTTCCGACATTGTGGAAGCAGAATCATCTAGCTTGTTGAGTGTCTTTGGAATCCATCACCGATGCATCGGAGTTAGTCTGCTTTATTCTCGGATTTGATTTGCTAAAGTTGTGCCCCCTTAGTGCTGGAATTATCCGACGATCTTGTTGTCCTTCACCCTAGTGTTCCCGATATTCGTTGATGTTTTTTTCACCAACGGGTTGATTGACCATAGCAAGCTGTAGTCATAATAATTATCTCACCCAGCGTTGCGGGAGGCTAGTCCCAAAGAGATTTGAAAGAATCATGTTTTCTTTGCCCACTCCATAAAGCTTAACATTGCTGAGCTCCAATACTCGTTCCCAAAGTAAAGCCCGCGATGATAGAATAGTCCATAGCTGATGTTGCAGAGGGTTATTAGCTTTTGGTTCTGAGGTAGTGATTAGTGGTTCCGACGTCCAAGACTAGTAAGTAATTCTGGGTTTGTAGTATGTTTCATGCCTACTATTGCAGTGATCCTCCAACCTATTCTTCCAATGGGTTTAATTTTTGTCTGCCGATATTTTCCCACCCGATCATGGGTATATATATGTGGCCATGTGACTTGTCATTAGCATTGGGATTTTTCGTTTGTACTATTGAAGCAGTCTGGAGGAGTTGTGTGTGTGTGCAGCTATCAAAACCTTGTTCGCCCTGCTCTGTACTTGTTGAGTTTCATCTCATCCAGTCAATTGCATCATTACTTCTAGGTAGGTTACCCATGGTTTTGTTACTTTGGTTGTTATTGGTTGATTTTGAACCATTAGGTTTCCGTAGGTTAGGTTTTACCGCATAGGGGGTTAGGATTTTTCATGCCTATGGTGCATCTTGTGGTTATTTTTCATCATTAAGGGCATATCCCGCTGTTTGAGGTATCATTTTTGTGGGATTTTGAGTCTATACGTTGTTGAAGCTTTATGGATGCATCTGTGTTTTTTGCACAAGTTGTTAGGGCATGGTGCAGACGGGCGTTTCGCCGTCTGCACCACCCTTTTATTGATCACTTGATGGTCAACCAGAGGTTAGGAAGCCATTTTTTCCTTAGTTACGATATACTATGGGATTCAGGAGTGTTTTTGGTTGATTAGGGATTTTTTCGAAGACTATTTCCGTGCAGGTTTTAACTGTTTTGAGTTTGATAATTGTGTTGAGATCCAACGGTAGAATAATCCTGATAAATACCTGTGTGAGACGAAAACATTTTTCGGTCGATTAAGGTTTTGAGATAGTGGAGCTTAGTTAGATTTAGGAAGCAACATTATTCTAGGGTTTTTCTTGTTAAATTATTCATTCATAAAGACTGTGTTGAACCTATTTTAACAACATGCATGTTGAAGAGGTGAACAAATTTGTATATTTTCTTGTGTATTGCTATAAACAATTGATAGAGCTCAGTTAGCCTAAAACATGTTGTTTGACTATGATAGGTTGATTGCTATAACAACAACATGCCAGAGAGACAGAAGAAGAAAGCTCAGGTGGATGAAGAAGAGCCTGAGGTAGAAATAATCACCAAGGTAGAGTTCATCTATGAAGACACCAAAGCCACCATTGGAGTTGAACCAGATTACAAATGGGGAGAAATATTCATAATGAGCTAAAACCAGAATGTACCTGATGCTGGATTTGAAGAACTGACGATCTATGCTAACATTGAAAATTTAGATTTATGAAAGTAGCTACGAGGCTTGAATTATTTCCCTGCTCAGAAGTAATAGGTTGGATTCTTCCCAGGGTAGATGTGACGAAAATGATCTTAGAAAACAGTGCAAAGTAAGTCTATGTTGCATATAGCCCTGCCTATGTGTCTATGGCATACCATTTACCTTCACCACAAGTCTACCTAACTGAAAGTTGGCTAAAGGAGGCAGGACTAGACCTGGTAGAGACGGTAAAGAGGATGATGATCCCAGGAAAACATTTCAGAACTAGACCTTCCGAAGAATATGACACCTCAACTCTCTGAGCTCCATATAGATTTATTGCTTTGATGCTTAACAAGATATTTGGTCGAGAAAATGGAAAAAGTTTCAAGATAGGTTGGATACTGGTTATCTTTTTCCTTGCTAAACAAGGAACCATCTTCAACTTGGCCAATATAGTGTCAAAAAACCTTTCATCATGTATAAGTGCAGCCTTAAGAGGATTATCTCAGAAGAAATCTGAATTTTATATGAGCTCTATTCTAATTTATTGCATATTGTGCACCCAGGATTTCCCTGCTTTGAAATGCAATTGGGAGAAGGACAGAACCCTAGTATACACGGCTTATAAGTTGTTTTGGGCACATAAGTATTATAGTTTGTAATATCCCTCTTTAAAGCCTCTAAATATTTTGTAATTTCTGAATGTATTTATTCTCTAGTGAGGAGCTCAGGGCCAAGGCCCCACCAGCAGAACCTTATATGTGATTTCCTAAGTTATAGACTTAGGAGGCTTAAGACTTGAGTGCATCTTCATTCGGATAACCAAGTCCACTAGGAGGAGAGACTAGTGGTTGACAACACCTAGGGGACCTAGTTCTTCATGACCTAAATGTTGTGGCATAAGGAAGCTCGCTACGATGTTTATTGGTGGGTTTTCATAGTCGCCAATTTAGGTAAGAGCGACATTAAAACCAGTAAAATAAAACACATATATATCACAAATATAATATGTGCAAATAACATAAATATATATAGGTATATATATATATATATATTATTCATGAGTAAAACGGGACAAAGAAATGCGTACTTAGATATATATATATGAATATACATATATTCATGTAGTTTTAAAAAGGCATATATATGTATCTATATGTATGTTTTAAATAATGCATAACATGCATCCACCATTGAAAGGAATCTCCTCCGTGTGAAGGAGGTTGACCTTGGGCCTGATTTTAGGGAAATCCCCCTACGCAAATTTAGTGGTAGGAGTTTCTGCCTTGTCTTAAGGAAATTAAAATAGTTTTTCATGAGGCGAAAAGACTATTGTGGGCTGAATGCACGCCTTGAGATAAATTCTTAACGATGATTTTAAGGGGAACTCGTTTCGACAAAAATTAGGGGAAGAATTGACTGCCTTGATTGTAGGATGCATGGCGTATCCCGGGGAAAGAGACCATTACTCCTTGGTTTTATTAGGTTACGAAATCCAGTGGATGAGGGACCAAAAAAAAAACCACGCTAGGAAAGGAAGGGCGAGCAAAGACTCTGCAAATTTCTTCAAGTATCTAAAGTATTTTTTCTATCTTTAGTTTTACACCAAAAAGAAGAGAGTGCGCTAGTCTCTCTCCCACTACAACATTTCTCCATTGACACGGAGAAAGGAGGACCTCGAAGAGGAAAAATTTCAAACTGATAAGTATCTTTCCCCCATTTGCAATTAATGATTGAAGGATTTTTTATACTCAGTTTAAGATAATCCAGGTCCATAAGGGCACAAACCTGTTATTAGTATCTTTATTTTTGTTGTAGATAATGCTTCAAGAGGAAAGGGTTGAAGACATTACTTGAAACTTAACAGCTGGATAAATGTTGGAAAAACCTATAGTCGTTTATTTCTGATATTAATGGTAACCTCCACGAGTTATTGCAGTGGTCGACTATTTGCATTACCCACGATTGATGGGAAATCGCTGGGGGTTTGAGTGAAAAATCGAGCCATGAATTATTGTAGTGGCTGGGTATTGCATTATCCATTATTTAATGGGAAAGGTGTTGTATCTACTATCCAAGTTCAGACATTTTTAGCAAACCTAAAGTCCCATAAACAACCTAGTCTTACAATTATTTCCAAATCTGTAGATTTCTGAAGTAAATATGCAAGGGAAAAGATCCAAGTCTAGACCTCCTTACCAAATGAGAATCATTAAAAAACATTGGCAACATAGTGCTGGAAGTACCTCCATATTGGATTGGAAGGGTCATTGCTTATTTTCTACCGCTGAAGTTGATTTTATTATGAATGTGATAAACTGATGGATTTGTATGTTTTTGTACAATTGCCTAAGGGTGTATGGGGTCACTCACACTGATTTTCTATTTTGATATTTTTGCATCAAAATACCCACACTAATACTATTGCTGTAGGATTTTATGGCAACTTCATGTGTATGGAACTAGCAAAAGAAAATGACACAGGGATGACTCAAGTTGCTGGTTTTTATTATCTTCCTTTGTGAGAGTTTTTCATAAATAATTCAGTTGCTATAGTGCTAAACTCAGATGATTGAATGAATTTGGCATGCTAAGAACGTTGTTTCCTATGAGTGATTTTTGAAATTACTGGTTATTTTGAAGTGTTTTTTCTCAGTATAAGCACTTTATTTTTAACACTCCTCACACTCATACTTTTTCTGGATTTGTTCTATACTGAAAATAATCATTGCTGTGTATTTTTTCGGGTGGTAATTGAAAATGCCTAAGGGAAGGAGCCGTCGGGATTTGGCTTCTCGAAGATCTAGGAGAACTCCCTATCTATCCAACCATGGTCAAGAGAAATAGGAACTCATGGTAAATTCTTCTGATACACAGGGTTCTTCTAGGTATGTATTATATATGTGATTTAATATATATATATATATATATATATATTTGCATAATCAACTCAACTCGCCCTTATCAGATATTGAAACTTGAAATGGGTTGGTTATACTTTTATATTTACACGGCTTACATGGATAGATGTAAGTATACTATGAATTGAAACATACCTGTGAAATATTTATATTCATAGTACATACAATTACCCCCAACTGGTACCTTAATGGTATAATGAATAGTGTTTAAGTTAACTAGTCTGTAGGTATTGCACTTGGGTTGAGTGTAGACACTTCACTATGATGCCAAGAGTGGCGTGTATACCATTACATATTTGGATATAGTGTAGAGGGGGTTCAAAGTATGTTAATAACAATAAAAATATGGATTAAGTACAAGGGAGGTCTTAGTATTAAGTGCAAACTTGGTTAAAAACATCATTAATTTATTTTGGTTGACCCATCACGATTACAAGAATTAATTAACCAAGTTTATTAGGAATGGCTTAGAGATACTCTCAAAAGGGAGAGTCTTCTAGAATGATAGAAAGAAAATATAGCAACATTGAAGTTGCAGATTTGTAACCTATTTTAATGAAATAAATGTCATGGGATGTGACTCTCTTTGGTGGACATAGCCCAAGGATTGGGTGAACCACATACATTGGTCTCGATTTTGTGTTATCTTGTACTCTCTCTTGTACATGCTTGTGGAGTTATTTTCATTTTATGAACTTTCATGATTTTACTCATGTATTTTCCTTCCTTGATAGAAATGGTGAAAAATCTTTAAGTATGAATGGTATTATATAGAAAGAATCATTTTGGATGGTTACATCATGTTAGATAAATAAAGTAAAAGAAAGTTTGTTGGTTAAAAATCTTGCAGAATATATTAAGTAGTATATCATAGGGAGGATTACAATAATAGACTTCAATCAAGTATGCTTATGATATTCCAAATATATTTATAAAGGAAGGTGTTTTATTTCATTTTTTGAGTTGGGTTCCTTTATACCTCCTATGTAAGGAAACTCAAAGACTTGATAAGGAATCATAATTAATTGTGATGATCTGTAAAATTTTGAGACAAAGGTGTTGGTGTTCAAAAAGAAGCAACTGGAAAGAAAATAACCCCCTCATCACTCATATGGTTGAACTTAATATATGTTGACTTATACGAATCCCGAGATAAAAAATTCGTCAATGACTAACACACTTTCAGTGATTGTTTTGTTTTTATGTGTTTAGTGTTAAATTTACCATAGGTATAAGAAGGCTTCGAAACTACTAATTATGTTTACAGAATATCATAGTAATTTAAAAGGATCCATATGTTGGCTGAAGGTCATAGTCATTGTATGTTGTAATGTAGTCAAATAAATTGGGTATATTACAAACGGAGGCTGCACATAAATATTATTCTATCAAATGGTTGAATTAAAATACATTGTGTGTATGATGGATTCACTAGTCTTACATTGTTGTTGTGATTATCATTTGTACTGCAAATGGAGATAGACTATGTTGGAATTATAGGGAAACTTTTAGTAAAAAGATGTATTCTAATTGATTGTTAGAGAGATGGAAATACATAAGAGAGTCTTACCCAGTTCTTACGTAATTTATTATTATGGGTTCGTTACATGCTTCAATAAAGTAGCGTGCAAAAAAATGAAATTGACATAGTTGATTTGTTGATGTTGTAGCTTCTTGGTCGACACGTTAAACTTTCCCCTTTTTGATTGGAGTGTACATGGGGTATGTTACATATGGTATCAGAGCGAGAGTTGAAACACTTGGGCCTATTTGGGCTCAAATTGCTTCCGCATGTTTCGTTTTAGGAACTAAAGATTGAGTTTTTCTCTGTGATAATAGAAAATCAATAAGTTCACATTGTTCGGTAATCTAGGTACCTTAAGTTGTACCAAACACAAATGTTTATTGACCTTGTATTTGTGCAGGAGAAGGAGAAACATCTTCTCAACATCACAATAAATATGGCCATTAATTTTTAGGACGACGACATAAGTGCATAGGTATCTTGATATTTCTTTGATTTTATTTCAAAAAGGTTTAAGAATGGTTGATATAATTGTTCGTCTTTATTTAAATTTCACAAGTAAATTCTTGGTAAAGTATAAGAGTCTTCTTAGACAAACTCCTGGTCGGTGAAAGTACTATAGTATTTTCTACTATAATAGTAATGTGGGAATTGAATTGTTGTTAATGACATGATGTATGATTCTTAGAATTGTGATGGGTTACATCGTAAAACACAATCAATAGTGTTATTAAAAAGTAGCATTTGAAGGGTTACCTAATTACCAATTGGAAAGCAGGACTGCTAGAAAACCTAATGAGAATTGAGTATTGATTATAAGTCCTCTGGACCTAAGTTAGGGTTCATTATTGGTAATAAATAAACATAAGCGACTCAGGAGAGTATACTCCAAAGTCTTAGAAGTATCATTATGTGAGGGAATATGGTTATGTATATGTGTAGATACATAACTTACCTGAGGATAGCAAAGTAGCTATTAAAAGGGAACATGATAAGTTAATGATTAGGAGTAATTATATTACCCTTGAAAAACTCTCAAAAGATTTGCCACAAACTATCATATATAGTAAGAATGAGTTAAGCACAAGGGTAAGTAATAGTGGTAGCTATGCTAAAGATATATAGTGTGCTGTCAAGATTATACAAAATACAACTTGTATTAAATAAATGTTGGAGGTATAAAAAGCTATCAATACTAACATTATGAAAAACACCTCTTTACATTTGGAATTTCCTGTAAACCACGAAACAAATAATTGCACACAAATCATATGAATACAAATTGGTATATGTTAAACGAATGACTCCAATTGCATATAGATGTTGGTAATGGAGTAATTTGGTTGAGGCGCATGATTGATTATATCCAAAGTAAATTTATTAATTGAGCATTTAAATAAATGGTAGGAGGAAGTAATGGTTCTCAAGAGTGGGTCCATTAGTGTTGAACAAAACTCTTTCACCTCTATGTACGCACATAACTAGCCTACGACCTTGGGTCCTAAATGCACATGTCATAAAGAAGAATTGTGTTATTTTAGCCTCGTTGCCGTGAACTAACAAAAATGGTTAGTCGTACACCTAATAAGTAAATGATGAAAGAAGAAAATGTTATTTGTTTTCTGAACCTGTGTAACAAAAATTCTCAGAAAGTAAATGTTAACTTCTTTATCATAAGTTGTTGAATTAACTTGTGAATGTTGAATGCCATTAGCATACAAAATAGATGCTTACTAAAAGGTAGGACTTGAATGTCTGAATTGTTAGGAAGATAATTCAAGTTAGTACAATATACCACTGTTATAATGTACCCTTTATATATAATCATTAGTATGCAAGAAATTGGGTTATGCACTTAAAGGCTATTGAGCTATTTATACATTTTCATTGGTATGGTTGATCTTCTTGTACATTTTCACGAAAAACGACAACATTCCTTACAGTATTTCTTCAGGAAAAGGAAAATAAAACTAGACTGCTTATGAACTTGGACCACAATACAGCTAAGGTAAATAGCATGTTGTAGGAGTAAACCTATATAAAAGCTCTCATTTTGATGAACTAGAAAAGTGGTAAGATATGACATAAGTAGTTGAGGTATGAAATTACGGTAAGCAGTTGCTTTGTTTATTTTGGAGTACTAATGTTATTTTCTGTGTCCCCGGCATTGCCACATATGAATGTGGTGTAAAGTTGGATTATTCCTTCACTAACAATTATCTCAAATATAGGTGGGTAAGGATGTATAAAGATATTGATGAGTTTTGTACATTGTTATAGGCTAACATTGCAAGGCATGCTAAGAATACTATCAGTCGGAATTGACTGTTAGTAAGAATATTCACTGTCTCAAATAATGAGGTTAAGAATGGGCGATGTTCTACTTATTATAAATTGTCTAATTTCAAGGTTTTATAAACCAAGGATTAAACTGTGGATGATGTTGTTTATATACTGACATTGTAGGCTTCACCAAGATTATGACCACTGTTGCAATCGACGTGCACTATGGTATATAGGTCCGCCTACATATATAAGTTACACTCAGTTGCTCGGAAACAAGTAAGGAGTATTTTTTCTAGATGATTTACAAGGTTATGTAACTCATGAATGATGATTAATTGATTAATTAATGAAATTTTTGATTATCGATAGATGCTTGGACTAACCATGTAGTCGATTAGCGAATCGGGAAAATGAAAGTAAGGTCATGCTAAGCACCAAGGAGTGTGCGATACGAATAGTGAAAATTGAAATTTATACTAAATACGAACAAGGAAAATTTGGATGTTGCGGGAGCACCATGGTGTTAGGCAGTGATTGTCGCGTGAGCACGCTAGTGTTAGGAATATATGTTGTAGGAGCACAATGGTGTTAGGCAAGCGATTGCCACGTGAGCACATTGGTGTTAGGAATATGGTGTGGCAAAAGACCTAGGCAAAATTTTGACATCTGGAAAGACAGGACGTTGTTTGATGTCATTAAGGAGAAAACTTTTAACTAGTGGTTAAAAGGGAGAGTAACCTCAGAAATTGTCGTAAGTCCACACCAGAATGGAAAAAGGAACTGAAAGAGAGTTTGGAAAACATAATGAACGTAAAAACGTGTTAAACGAATTTCCAAGACTGTTACATGCTTAATATGTAATGTGAAGAAATGATTCCTCAGGTAGAAGACGACATAACTATCCAAAGGTTGGAAATAAAACCAACACCCAAAGGGTAGTAATTAGGGTAGTAATTATGTTTTATTAATGGATAAATTGCATTATGAAAATGATTGGGTATTATGACACCAATGGAAACTAGAAAATTGCAGATCGTCACAATGCAAAAGGATCTATGGTTTATATTTTAAGTTGAATTATAATCTTGGACATGGTGTACTGAAGAAAATTGGGCTAGTCCTGAACTTGTTGCAGGGAATTGCAGGTATTGTACGATAGGGACTTAAGAAGTACTGAAATATCTCCGGGGTTCAGAACAAAGAGATGAAAATAAAAAAAATGACAAAATAGAAGAAGGAAGTTAGTCAAAGAAAACGTTAGAACACCGAGGACGATGTTATCTTAAGGAGGGGAGGATGTAATATCCCTCTTTAAGGCCTCTAAATATTTTGTAATTTCTAACTGTATTTATTCTCTGGTGAGGAGCTCAAGGCCAAGGCCCCACCAGCAAAACCTTATATGTGATTTCCTAAGTTATAGACTTGGGAGGCTTAAGACTTGAGTGCAGCTTCATTCGGATAACCGAGTCCACTAGGAGGAGAGACTAGTGGTTGACAACACCTAGGGTACCTAGTTCTTCATGACCTAAATTTTGTGGCATAAGGAATCTCACTACGATGTTTATTGGTGGGTTTTCATAGTCGCCAATCTAAGTAAGAGTGACATTAAAATGACTAAAAAACACATATATATCATTTGTGCAAATAACATAAATATATATAGGTATATATATATATATATATTATTCATGAGTAAAACGGGACAAAGAAATGCGTACTTAGATATATATATATGAATATACATATATTCATGTAGTTTTAAAAAGGCATATATATGTATCTATATGTATGTTTTAAATAATGCATAACATGCATCCACCATTGAAAGGAATCTCCTCCGTGTGAAGGAGGTTGACCTTGGGCCTGATTTTAGGGAAATCCCCCTACGCAAATTTAGTGGTAGGAGTTTCTGCCTTGTCTTAAGGAAATTAAAATAGTTTTTCATGAGGCGAAAAGACTATTGTGGGCTGAATGCACGCCTTGAGATAAATTCTTAACGATGATTTTAAGGGGAACTCGTTTCGACAAAAATTAGGGGAAGAATTGACTGCCTTGATTGTAGGATGCATGGCGTATCCCGGGGAAAGAGACCATTACTCCTTGGTTTTATTAGGTTACGAAATCTAGTCGATGAGAGACAAAAAAAAACCACACTAGGAAAGGAAGGGTGAGCAGACACTCTACAAATTTCTTCAAGTATCTGAAGTATTTTGTCTATCTTTAGTTTTACTCCAAAAAGAAGAGAGCGCGCCAGTCTCTCTCCCACTACAACATTTATCCATCTACACGGATAAAGGAGGACGTCGAAGAGGAAAGCTTTCAAACTGATAAGTATCTTTCCCCCATTTCCAATTAATGATTGAAGGATTTTGTATACTCAGTTTAAGATAATCCAGGTCCATAGGGGCACAAACCTGTTATTAGTATCTTTATTTCTGTTGTAGATAATGCTTCAAGAGGAAAGGGTTGAAGACATTGCTTGAAACTTAATGGTTGGATAAATGTTGGAAAAACCTATAGTCATTTATTTCTGATATTAATGGTAACCTCCACGAGTTATTGCAGTGGTCGACTATTTGCATTACCCACGATTGATGGGAAATTACTGGGGGTTTGAGTGACAAACCGAGCCACAAATTATTGCAGTGGTTGGGTATTGCATTATCCACGATTTAATGGGAAAAGTGTTCTATCTACTATCCAAGTTCAGACATTCTTAGCAAACCTAAAGTCCCATAAACAACCTAGTCTTACAATTATTGCCAAATCTGTAGATTTCTGAAGTAAATATGCATGGGAAAAGATCCAAGTCCAGACCTCCTTACCAAATGAGAATCATTAAAAAACATTGGCAACATAGTTTTGGAAGTATCTCCATATTGGATTGGAAGGGTCATTGCTTATTTTATGCTGCTGAAGTTGATTTTATTATGAATGTGATAAATTGACGGATTTGTATGTTTTTGTACAATTGCCTAAGGGTGTATGGGGTCACTCACACTGATTTTCTATTTTGATATTTTTGCATCAAAATACCCACACTAATACTATTGCTGTAGGATTTTATGGCAACTTCACGTGTATGGAACTAGCAAAAGAAAATGACACGGGGATGACTCAAGTTGTTGGTTTTTATTATCTTCCTTTGTGAGAGTTTTGCATAAATAATTTGGTTGCTACAGTGCTAAAATTAGATGATTGAATGAATTTGGCATGCTAAGAACGTTGTTTCCTATGAGTGATTTTTGAAATTACTGGTTATTTTGAATTGTTTTTTCTCAGTATAAGCACTTTATTTTTAACACTCCTCACACTCATACCTTTTCTAGATTTGTTCTATAATGAAAATAATCATTGTTGTGTAGTTTTTCCGGGTGGTAATTGAAAATTCCTAAGGGAAGGAGCCACCGTGATCTGGATTCTCGAAGACCTAGGATAATTCCCTATCTATCCAACCATGGTCAGGAGAAAGAGGCACTCATGGTAAATCATTCTGATACACAGGGTTCTTCTGGATATGTATTATATATGTGATTTAATATATATATATATATATATATATATATAGAATCAACTCAACTCGCCCTTATCAGAGATTGAAACTTGAAATGGGTTGGTTATACTTTTATATTTACACAGATTACATGGATAGATGTAAGTATACTATGAACTGCTGATGAAACATTTAAACATAAGTATACTATGAATTGAAACATACCTATGAAATATTTATATTCATAGTACATACAATTACCCCCAACTGGTACCTTAATGGTATGATGAATAGTGTTTAAGTTAACTAGTGTGTAGGTATTGCACTTGGGTTGAGTGTAGACACTTCACTATGATCCCAAGAGTGGCGTGTATACCATTACATATTTGGATATAGTGTATAGGGGGTTCAAACTATGTTAATAACAATAAAAATATGGATTAAGTACAAGGGAGGTCTTATTATTAAGTGCAAACTTGGTTAAAAACATCATTAATTTATTTTGGTTGACCCATCATGATTACAGGAATTAATTAACCAAGTTTATTAGGAACGGCTTAGAGATACTCTCAAAAGGGAGAGTCTGCTAGAATGATAGAAATAAAATATAGCAACATTGAATTCGCGGATTTGTAACCTATTTTAATGAAATAAATGTCATGGGATGTGACTCTCTTTGGTGGACGTAGCCCAAGGATTGGGTGAACCACGTACATTGGTCTCGATTTTGTGTTATGTTGTACTCTCTCTTGTACATGCTTGTGAAGTTATTTTCATTTTATGACCTTCCATGATTTTACTCATGTATTTTCCTTCCTTGATAGCAATGGTGAAAAATCGTTAAGTATGAATGGTATTATATAGAAAGAATCATTTTGGATGGTTACAACATGTTAGATAAATAAAGTAAAAGAAAGTTTGTTGGTTAAAAATCTTGCAGAATATATTAAGTAGTATATCATAGGGAGTATTACAATAATAGACTTCAATCAAGTATGCTTATGATATTCTAGATATATTTATAAAGGAAGTTGTTTTATTTCATTTTTTGAGTTGGGTTCCTTTATACCTCCGATGTAAGGAAACTCAAAGACTTGATAAGGAATCATAATTAATTGTGATGATTTGTAAAATTTCGAGACAAAGGTGTTGGTGTTCAAAAGGAAGAAACTAGAAAGAAAATAACCCCCTCATCACTCATATGGTTTAACTTAATATATGTTGACTTATATGGATCACGAGATATAGCTTCTTAAATGACTAACACACTTTCAGTGATCGTTTTGTTTTTATGTGTTTAGTGTTAAATTTACCACAGGTATAAGAAGCCTTTGAAACTACTAATCATGTTTATAGAATATCATAGTAATTTAAAAGGACCCATATGCTGGTTGAAGGTCATAGTCATTGTATGTTGTAATGTAGTTAAATAAATTGGGTATATTACAAACGGAGGCTGCACATAAATATTATTCTATCAAATGGTTGAATTAAAATACGTTGTATGTATGATGGATTCACTAGTCTTACATTGTTGTTGTGATTATCATTTGTACTGCAAATGGAGATAGACTATGTTGGAATTACAGGGAAACTTTCATTAAAAAGTTGTATTCTAATTGATTCTTAGAGAGATGGAAACACATAAGAGAGTCTTACCCAGTTCTTACGTAATTTATTATTATGGGTTCGTTACATGCTTCATTAAAGTAGCATGCAAAAAAATGACATTGACATAGTTGATTTGTTGATGTCGTAGCTTCTTGGTCAACACGTTAAACTTTCCCCTTTTTGACTGTATTGTACATGGGGTATGTTACACAGTTATTATAGGGAGATTTGTGAGCATTAAATTATGCCCCTATATACTTTGATTTTCCTAACTAAATGTAATTGCATGTCCGAAGAAGCATTTAAGGTCATACAAGAATTCTAGTATTATTAATTAACAGAGGATAGATTATATGTAAGGATGTATCGTGGCTCCAGAGCTCCTTCTCCGCACCCAAAATATGCTACAAATTATGTACTACACAAGGAGGAAGTCAAACAGTTGTACATAGATGGAGTAGGAAAGTTTTTGTTTGAACATAAGAAGGCAACATACCCTGCAGTACCTTTCTTCATTGGAAGCTATAAGTTTTCAAGGGTAAAGCATGAAGCAGAGTTTGTTAAAGAGATAGAATATTTTCACTTTGGAGAAATGAATTTTCATAGAAATGATTCCCATAACAATGTAGTTGACTACTCCAAAGAGGCTTGAATCAATTTGGAGTACACTGACTTCTGGGACAAAGATGAGGAGACATTCCGCAATGCAAAGAACATAACAGCCCTCAAGAAAAGGTTCAAGCAAAAGATAATAACTATGGGTGGAAAAGGCAAGACTTCAGAAAAAGCTAAGAAGCTAGAAGAAGAAGAGGCCAAGAAAAGAGAAGAATATGCCAGCAAATTGATACAGGAAGCAAAAAATTGATTAAGAATTGAAGAAGAAGAAAAGAAACGAGCTGCTGAAGAAGCGGCTAGGAAGGAAGAAGAAGAAAGAAAAAGAAAAGAAGAATATGAAATAAAGAAGAAACGGGTAGAAAGTGAGGGATTCAGGCTAACAGAATCCCAAAAGGAGAAGTAGCCCACAGAGCAGGTTGATGTACAAGAAGTTCAAGATCCTACAGATCAAGAACAAGGACGGTCCGAGCTTGATCCCTTGGAGCCTATTGTCCCTTCTGGCAGTATGTTAGGAGAAGTTTCAATATCTGAATTTGATTTATTCCTTTCATTCCTACCGAAGGAGAGGAAGTACCTGATTTTAATACCATATTCTATGACAAAGAAAATAGAAGGATAGTCAAGAGGACCAAGAAAAAGGTAGATACTGGAGGAAAGCCAGGTAATATGGTGATATACAAGACAATGGTACATGGTACACATAAGGATCCATGGTTGATAGCAAGAGCTGGGGTATCTTTAACCTTAGCAACCGAAGACAACATAGACAGAATCATGACTGATCTGGAGCAGTCATGGAAGAGTGTATCCCAACTGAAAGAAACCTTGAATAAGGAAAGGGATGAAAGCCGGAAGCTAAAGAGAAAATATGAATAAATGATAGGGGAAGTCAAGGTTTCAAGGACATAATGCCAAAATCTGCAAGAAGATAAGGATGCTTTAGCAATATATACAGAAAATACAAAGAAGAGTTCTCAAGTTACATTGGCAGAGTTACAAAAGCTACGGCTGGAACATTAGAGTTTAAAGACTTAAAAGGATAATTTTCAGCTATCATGTGGAAATTTAAATGAAGAAAAGAACAAGTTGGAGAGCAAGGTTACTGAGTTTGAATAGAGAAGGCTGCTGCAGAAGAAAAGGAGAAGCAATATCAGATGCGGATAGCATCCTTAGAAGAACATAAAATTTCATTGACCGCATGACTAAAGGGTGCTATGGAGAAGAACGATGATATCCAACCCTTAAAGGATCATGTTCTGATTCTTAGGAAAAGGATCCATCAAATACAAATACAAATAGAAGATGAAAGATGCAAAGTTTTATAGATAGACACTAGGATGGATGAGATTGTAAATACCACTTCATATTTCTTGGATAGGACTCAAGATATATTGGAAAGCCTAAATGGAAGAATGGTTTGGGTAGAAACCAATAAAGAATCTCTAGCAGACCTAGCTCTTAAAGATCAGCAAACATTGCAGCAAGAATATGAGTTAATGGAATTTGCTAGTAATGTTGCAAAGGAATTTAAAAAGAGAGTAAAGAAGACAAAGACTGCTTGTGCCAAATTTTTCATGAGAGTACTCTTTACATTTAATCAGTGTTAGACATCTGTTGAGAAAAGATTGGAGGTGCTACCTGAACATGAGCTGTTTCTAAAGCATTTACAGGATAGATACACAGAAAATGAACAAGAAATCCAGCAGGTCAAGGACTTGGATGAATGGATATTGAAAAATGCAGTAGCACATGCAGCCGTGAACATACACTTATTAGAAGACCAGTTGCACTTGATTCCTACTAAGATGGAGGGGATGAAGACCCAAGCTGCTAAGTATGAAATTAACATTCAATTCCTTGAGCCTTCTGGGTTTGAAAGCATAGCAGCAGATGCTAATGCATGGAAAAAGTTCATGAATGAGCAAGCTGGGCCTCCTTCATAAAATGTTTTGGGAATATTGGTTAAACTGTAATATATTGTATTAATTCTGTGCACAAGCTACAGGACAAAATTTTGAAAAAGAAAGGTTGGGGAAGCTCAAGAGACAATGAGGGGCAGCCCAAGAGTTTTTACTTTTGTATAAGTATAGGAGATTTTTATATAGGAGATGACCTTTTTTCCAGACTATCTTGAGGAAGTATTGTTAGAAGAAATAATTCATTTTACAATAAAGAGTTATATGTTTCTGCTGGAGAAAGTTCTGTAGATTTTGAAATGTTTGCTATGGGCTAGTTGGATATGAACTATTTCTTTTTCAGCTTGTTTCCATGAACTGTGAGATCATTCTAACCTATTGGATTATTTGATGTTATGAATGTGCTCCTGTTTATTTTGTGAAATTTCCACATTGAGCAATGAATGTTTTAATTAACAATAAGCTATCTTGTTGTTTATATTTCTGTTGATATTCATGTGTTTAGAAACATTAATAGCTATCTGTGATTTTCTTTATGCATGCAATACAATACACTACTCACCATTAATGACAGTTTTGCTCCCTAGGGATAGGTTAGTGAGTTTTAGTTAGTTTCTTACTATTTGTGATTTAGAAGAGAGAGAGAGGTAATACGAGAGGTAAGAACTTACGCATCACATTGTGACCCTCCTCATTATCTCTATCATTTTCATTTAGTTAGGCACTTGCACATCATACTTAAACATTAAAAAACCAAACAATATACACGGTGGACCGAGCCGTAATCGGTAAAACACTTTAATCGTTACTTGACCTATGGTAGCCGAACCATAAACCAGACGGATTCCCCATACCAAACAATAACGATCTAATTTGGAACATTTATTGGGCATATGGAAGGCCAAGAGACAAGTGACTCGGATACACATCAAGGAAAACTCCAAAACTATTTGGCCTTTTTCACACATCCCGATGTACACGGGTTTAAGGGTCATATCCGCATATATACGCGAGAATGGGTTAAAAAGTCATGTATGGAAAATAATGCATGTTTTTAGGGATGATATTGGAAACATCAAAGGTACAAAAATGGTCCATGGGGTCCAAAGATTCCGCAGAGGGACAGGGAAGGCCATAAATATGTGATCTACCATGTGGGGTAAAATCAGCTGTAATAGGTTAAAATCAAGACAATGACTATCATAAAATTTCTTAGACTTGTCTCTGTTTTGGTTCATATTCTCTTATCATATCTGCCCATGCTCATAGCAGAGCCTGGCCTTGTGCAGCATGGTATCCAAATTTTTTGGCATGTCAAACTCAATCCTTTCCTGAAAGTTGGGAGGAAGACATCCTAAAAACTGCTGGATCTTTACCTTTTCATCCTTAATGTATGGTACATAATGTAACAGATCTAGAAATATGTTAATAAAAGCATCCATATTCATGGAACCCATACGTAGCTCGTGGAACTCTTTCACCTTTCGGTTAAAGAACCTTTCTGACATATACTTTTCTTAGAAAAAATTTCAGAAGTTATCCCAACGTATTTCTCTTAGCTCATATTTCTTGGTGTGTTTCAAATCCCTCCACCATCTGGCTGCCTTACCATTTAAATTATAGATGGAAAGTCAAGCCTTCATCTCACTTGAGTACTTATGAACTTGGAAATATTTGCTCATTCCTAGCAGCCACTCTTCAGATTTATCTCTAGTTTTTACTTCAGCTTCATAGGTCGGGGCTCTTATTTTTATAAATCCCCCCTAAAGACTGTCATCGTTTTTTTGTTTCTTTCCATGAGGAGAAAGAGAGCCATCACTGGAAGGACTATGATGATCTCCTTTTGGTGCTTCTCGGTTACATTCCTTTTTTTCTTCTTCTCTTGGTTTGCTGGCCTGTTTATGGTAAGGTTCTCTTTTGGACCTGTTTGTGGACTGAGTAGACTTTCTCTGCTGGCTTCCTCCCATCATATTTCCCAGTAATGCTTCATTCATAGCTTGATGTTCCTTTCTTTCATTTACACTATCTTCTCTAAAAATTTCCAATTCTGCTTAAAGACTGTGTATAGTCTTCAAAATATCAGAATTTAATTCCACCACCAGATCTGCTTCCGGGGTGGGGGTGTTCATCTTTCCTAGCCGACTGTTATCTTCTTTAGTATTCATAATATGAACTGTTCTGAAAAAAATCCTATAATTTGCAAAAAAATTAAATGACAGAAAAATTTCTGTTAGTAACAAAATTTAATAACATATTTTATTTTCTTATAGTGAATGCTTGGTGCACCCATAGGTCTCTTAGTATTGAAAATCGGCTATGATACCACTTGTAATGTGCCCAAAAATTGATTTTATTTTATTTTATTAAGCTAGTAAAAACTTCCTAGGATGAACATTATTGAATCTTGCGGAATATAACGTACATTGAATTTACCACTGTTTGGTCGTAAGTTGTTCTTACGTTTTATCATCTTACTTTTAGTTGTGAATATTAATGTATTTTACTTACAATGTCATAATGCTTTTTTTCTACATTATTCTTATGGTTATACATTATGGTGTATGTGTTGTTACTCGATTATATGCTTCATTCATTTCTGCATAGTTTTACTTGTTATTTATATGGTTCTAACTTAACTTTGTTTCTGGAACTAAAGTGGGTGGAGTGGTGGGACTAGCTCTCCCATGACGGTCTGAGAGGTAAAGTGTTTAGTTGTCTAGTTGTCTCAGCTATGGACCAATCTCAGAAGATCATCTTGACTCCATTTAATTTATTTGAATGGAAAGCTGAGATGGCGATATTGTTGAGAGCGAAAGGTCTCTACGGGGTTACTATGGCAATTGAGGCAGATCCCAATGCAGCTGTAGAGAAAATGAAATGGCACAATAAGAGGGATGAGGCCTATGGTCTTTTGTGTCTAAGCATTTCAAGAGACCTCCTCTTCCATCTTGATGGATTGACATCACCTAATGAAGTGTGGGAGAATCTTGTAGAGATTTTTGGTAAGACAGATGAGATGATAGGACATCAAATAGAGAATGAGCTGATCTCCTTGAGTCCCAGTAGCTTCGAATCCTTGCAACTCTATTTTTACAAGTTTAAAGCACTTGTTTTGCAGCTAAAATAGTGTGGAATTGAAAATAAGGAAGAGAAACTAGTTTTGTCCATACTCTCAAAGCTTGGCCCTGACTATTCAGTGTTTGTTTCGACCTTCCATGCCACCATGTTGACAGCTTGAGCCTGGAAGATGCCTAAGCTTACAGAGTTCATGGAATCCCTCACACATGAACAAGATAAGTTGGTGATGATGGGAACCATCAAACCTTCCAAATACCAAGCTTTGGTTGCTGGAGATTCAAGGGTGGATTAAAAAAGCAAGAAAAAATATAAAAATCCACCTGAGCAAAAGAGAGACAAGAACAAGTCTCAAGAGGATCCCCAAGGTTCCAAGAAGAACTTCCAGAAGAAGAAGAACAAAGGATAAATGAGCAAGTGAGCATACTGCAGTAAGGGCTATCATCATGAGAGCTCTTGTATGAAGAATCAAATTGACATGTTGACCCAAATCCTGGAGAAGAATAACATCTCCCTTCCTGATTTCTCAAAGAAGAGGGAAGGAGGATCAAATTCAGAGGATAGAGAGAGAGTACATGCTTTGGTTGCTGGCACATCAAGCTCAATTAGCTTCATCATAGACTCTAGAGCTTCTAGACATATGGTTTCAACAAAAGAGGCATTCTCCTCTCTTGACATGTCGAAAGGTCCACCAATAATTTTGGGAGATGACTCTCTCACTGACAGTTTGGGGAAAGGAAGGATTGATCTTGACCATGGTAAGTTCAACAATGTGTTGTATGTTCTAGGTAGTGCCTCTAATATCTTGTCAGTGTATCAGATGACTCACACTGGGTCTCCAAAGAAGGTCATCTTCTCCCCTAATGATGTTGAAATCATCAAGATTTCGAATGGTAAAATCATAGAAAAAGGTGTTGTTGATCACACTTTGAAGGTATACATGTTTTCCCATTTTCTACCCTACTCAAACCCCTATATTCTTCTCATTCATGCTAATGAGGCAAGCAAGCTTTGGCATGAAAGATTTGTCCATATTAACTACAAGCATCTTTCTGATTTGAGTGAAAAAGATATGGTCATAGGGTTACCAAAGATCAAGTTTTCTAAGGGAGTCTGTCAAGGTTGTATCCTAGGAAAATACCCAGAGCACAAATTTGAGAGAGCTAGTAATTAGAGAACCTCTGCACCTCTTGAGTTGATCCACAGTGACATTGCTGGTCCATTTCCTCAGATGTCCATGATTCAAGCCAAATATGCACTGACCTTCATAGATGATTTTTCCAGGTATTGTTGGGTTTACTTCCTAAAGGATAAGACTGAAGTTTTTGACCTCTTCATTGAAGTCTTTAAGGCCTTGGTTGAAAACCAGTCTGGGAGGAGACTCAAGATCCTCAGATCTGACAATGGTGGTGAGTATGTCAAGTTTGAGTTCATTCAGTATTTTAAAGATGTAGGTATTCAAATGCAACATTCGATCCCTTACACACCACAACAAAATGGTGTTGTTGAGAGAAAGAATAGGTCACTGAAGGAGATGTCAACCTGCATGATGGAGGATACGAATTTGCCACCAAATTTTTCAACCGAGGTTACAAACTCTGCATCCTACATCTAGAATAGGGTGCCTCATAAGCAGCTTGATGATATTACTCCTTTCGAATCTTGGAGTGGGCACACGACAGATGTGACCCATTCTAGGATTTTTGGCTCAAAGGCTAGGGATAGAATTCCAACTGAAAAGAGAAAGGATTTGCAGCCCCAAAGCCAATAGTGCCTATTTGTTGGGTATTCTGAAGATTCAAAAGGGTACAATCTGATCAACTTGAGCACTAACAAATCTTTCATTGAAAGAAGTGTTTAGTTCCAAGAAGAGCCTTAAGTAGCAGTTGAAGTTGGAGACTCTTCTTCACCACTAGATCCATTGATTGTAAGTGGAGAGACAAATGAGTTTGCTGATTATGATATGTATGATAATGATGATTTGATTGTAGATCCTGACAGTCCTACAAGATTAAAATGGGCAGCAAAGACCATTCATGTAGTCGGGGAACTAGCTGGAAATCCTAGTGACACTAGGAGGACTAGATCTCAGTTTGAGAGTGCCCTGTGTATGAAAGATCCCTTATTTGCTGAGAAGTGCTATCTGATGCTTGAATCAGATCCATTGACATATAAATATGCAACACATGATCCAATATGGAAAACAACCATGAAATAAGAATTCAGCTCGCTCCAGAAGAACAACACTTGGGAACTCATTGATCTTCCCCCAGGAAGGAAGCTAGTTCAATGTAAATGGGTTTTCAAGACTAAGTTTGTTACTGATGGTTCACCTTTTAAATATAAGGAAATATTGGTAGCCAAGGGATACTCACAAGTACATGGTATTAACTACAATGAAACCTTTGCACCATTGAAAAAGATGGACTCCATAAGGCTAGATTTAGCCATTACAGCTTCAAAGCAGTGGGAGGTATATCACATGGATGTGAAGTGTGCTTTCCTAAATGGAGAAATCACTGAAGATATTTACATGCAGCAACCTCAAGGGTTTGTTTATAATCCATCTTTTGTGTGCACGTTAAAGAAATCATTGTATGGGCTCAAGCAAGCCCCCAGGGCTTGGTATGCCAAGATTGATGGCTTTTTGCTGTCATTGAGTTTTGTTCGATGCAAGTATGATCCTAATGTTTATTTGAAGCTGATTCATGGTTCTTTGATGATTATTGTCTTGTATGTGGATGACCTTTTGATTACAGGAAGTTCAAAGAAAGAGATTGCCTTCTTGAAGGATGCAATGAACCATGCAATTTCTATGACTCGTTTGGGATTGTTGAGCCAATTATTGGGTCTCGAAATTGCTCAATCCCAACATGGAATAAAAGTACATCAGTCCAAGTATGCCTTAGATTTTCTGAACAAGTTCAATATGAAATATTGCAAGCCAAGCAAGACTCCCTTCCTTTCAAGAGTTAAGCTTGAAGAAGCAGGTTCTTCTCCTATGGTAAATAATACACTGTATAGGCAGTTGATTGGGTGTTTGCTTTATCTTACACACACTTGACCTGATATATCTTATGCAATTAGTGTGGCTTCAAGATACATGGATCAGCCTCATGAGATTCATTGGAGAGCAGCCAAAAGGATCCTTAACTTTGTTCAAGGAACAAGAACTCATGGGATCTTTTACAAAGCTAAATATAATCTTGATTTGATTGGGTTTACTGACAGTGATTGGGTAGGTGACAACACAGATCGAAAGTCAACATCAGGATATGTGTTCATGCTTGCAGAAGGACCAATCAGCTGGTCAAGCAAGAAGCAGAGTTCCATAGCACTCTCATCTATAGAAGCAGAGTATAGAGGAGTTGTAAATGAAGTAACTCAATGTTTTTGGTTGCAGGGAATACTTGGTGAATGTGGCTTCGAATAAGAGTTTTCAACTATTATCTATTGTGATAATCAGAGCACCATTCAAATTTGCAATGATCCAGTTCAGAGATAGCAAACCAAACACATTGAGATCCATATGCACCACATTAGACAGCTTGTGCATGATGGAACCATTCATCTACTCTTTTGTCCATCTTCAGAACAAGTAGCAGACATCTTCACCAAAGTTTTTTGTGAGAAGACATTCAGCAATCTCAAATCACTGATGGGGATTGCTGATCATGTTGTGAAGCATGATTGGTGACAATATTTTTTCAAATTTTGTTTTACTGTCCATGTTTAAGGGAGGATTTTCCCACTGGGTTTTTGCCTCTTTCCTTGGTTGAATGGACAAGCAGTATGTAAAGGGTGACTAAGTCTTGTTGCTAGGCCCTATAGTTTTCTAATATTTACTCATAAAGTCAGGCTTAAGGGGGGGTTTAAGAATAATCAACCCATAGTTACCTACCTTAGACATTAATTAAATCATTTTTGTCTTATTACCTAGTCTCCTAGATTCCACTATATGCTAATTGCCTTCTACATGTCATAGAAGTCAACACTTGCTAAAACTAAGTCATGGAGCGCTTGGGAAACCTCTTGGAAACCATATTTAGTATGTCTACTTTATTCCGGATCCTCCAAAGCACATATCTTCTTTTCTGTAAAGCTTCCTGTTTTATTGAGAATTAAGGCAAAAGGAAAACTAGACTAGGTGTAGTTGACTTTTTTTTTGCCCACATAATCCTCCATCCTTTTCTCCTAATAAAAGCATGTATGAGTTTTCTTTCCATCCCTTATTATCTTGCCTACTTGACTTTACCAATTCGTGAGCATCTTAGTGGATTTGGAAACTGCTTTATGCAGCTATGGGGGATTTGACTAGATTTAGTAAGCCTATTTTTTTACTATTTCGAATGGCATCCTTATGCATTCAAATCTCTCATGTAATTATATATTGCAGCAGCCTATTACTTCACAAGGTTGGATATTGTACACTTACTCAATAAAGATTAGTGTTATGCTCCAATTTCAGTCTCCTTTGATGTTAATTTTGCATGTTTGATTAGAAATTTTGTGAGTGCAATTTTTTATCTCTTGGGTTCAATTTCCATAGAATTGGGTTTGACTTCAGTCCCCATGGTGACTCTATACAGGCCTTTCAAACTCAGCTCGATCGCCATTTCATCCTTCAATTCAAAATAGTTGAATGGTGTAATAAATAACTGAGTCTTGTCCGTCCTTCTTGTCCAACGTGTGACAAAAAAACTATATAACCTGCAATGAAAACACTCATATTTTCTAGAAATATGCCCTAAATAACAACTCAAACCTCTATAGATTTGTTTGTAGCTCCAACTAGATTTCATACGTAGTGTTAATTGCTTCACAGTGAGATCTAGGAGCTAGATAAATATTCACAATCAAATTATTTGACAAAATATGCAAGAGATCATCAAAAGAGATTGAAATAACACATGTCAATGGCGCTAATAAATGATCATTATACTACAATACATCTTATATGTGTGTATAGTACATATTTATAGTACATTGGGGAAAATTTGTGAGCCCTTGGAGGCCATGTGAATGCATACAAGTGTCAGTATAGGATTTGACCCCTAAACCCCCTTAGGTTGACCAATAGGCTCCCAAACCTAACCAAACAATCATGAATCCATGTGTGAACATGTAAGGAGCATGCCTCGGTCATAAATGAGGGAAGGATAATCATGGGAGAGTGCATGGGTGAGTGGGAGAGTCTCTAGGAGCCAGTAAATTCGCAAGAAGACCACAAAACAACGACATTCACACACTAGAACACTAGTGAAAGGTGGAAGTGGTTTTCAATTAATGCAGGCGCTTGGATGAGAGACTAATCAAACTGAACTTCCTCAATTGTCAATTAATGAGCCATAAATCACCTATTAAACCAACATTGACCATTTTAGCCTAATTTAGACCATACAACATAATCCCAAGGAAAATTAAAATGTCTCCTAGGTAGATGACCAAGGTACTAAGGTAGATTAATTCTCTAACATTAATATAAGTGTGAAAAACACACAAAGATCCAGACACAAGATACACATACATCAAAGACACGTAGATTTAACATGGAAACCCATACGGGAAATACCACAAAAAATGCTCTTCATCTGGTATGAGTAATATTTGGAACACCTTTGGTCTGTGCACAGAGGTTGTAAACTTCTCTTATAATCTTCTTTACAATGGATGATTTTTCTCTGTCTTTCTGATGCTCTCATGTCTTCTTTCTTCTTTATGTTGAGCTCTATCTCCAATTAGAGTTGTGAACGATTCTAAGCATCTAAGCATCTAAGGGTACAAAGGTCGTGAATGTCATCCATAGACAACTTATGGATCGACATGATGAATTCACTATCAAAAACCTTCTTACATCACTTAATGAATTTCTCTCAAACTAATGAATAAATGCATTACCCGCACACACCTTGTGGTTCAACCTTATACACTTCTTACAATTCTTGTTCTAATTGTCGACTAGTTCTCAAGTAACAATTGACTAATTGTTCTAACTAACCTGGAATAAATCCCATTTCATCAATAAAGGAACTAACGTCCTATATTACATTCATCCCCATTCCCCAAAATAGAGTTTTAGTATAGCTTAACTTAGTCTTACATTTATTGTTACCTCAAAACATGTTGAATTCTTTGATTTGACTTAGTCTTCTCTTTTTCTGTCGCTGCCTTGCTTGCCTTGCAACTAGATTCTTCACATTTCTTACCAAAACAGGTATACACTTTCCTAGGGCCAACAATACTCCTTATTTCTAGAGGGCTATCTATCCTTATTGAATTTATTTCATAATAATAAAATACTTTGCATTTTGTATACGTAAACTCAACTAACCCCATAATAAGTGGCATCCTATTATGAAATTAAGGTTTTTCTTTATATTATTGGTGTAATTAAGGCATTTGATAAGAACACATTAAGTTGAAAGGATAACCAAGACATTCTTGAGGAATCTCTTCTTTCTCGTTTCTCTACATGATTGTGAGTGTGATCATTCTAATTGTTTGACTACTCTCATGTTATTGTATTCATTCTCGCTTTCTTTTTATACTTGTTAACATCTAACATTAAAAATAGAGCCTTTTCGTAACTTGTAGATTATTCCTTATTTCTCAAAATCTATGATTATGCATATACTTTAGTAGGTAGACTATTCTCCCTCTTGTTATATGTCTAATTTTGTTTCATTATGTATGAGAGTATTTTTTCTATGTTGTGTGTCCACCATACACTTATACCCCATTTTAGTTTTTAATAATAACAATATTTTACAATCTCGGCTTACAAACATCAAATTGGTATATGAGACCACCTTTTCATGGGACAAGGGACTCCCTCCATTTATTGATTTCATTTCTAAAGTTTAGTATAGATGTGTACATGCCCCACCCTCTTTGATTTCAACCTCTAAGGTCACAGATGGAAACATATATATTCTTAATCACTAGGCCCACTCAATTGTATTGCACTAGCATAAAACATAAATTCATTTGATTTATTGTTAATTTTAATTCAAGATCTATACATCTTCCTTCTCTCATGCAATTACATTAGATTAGTTTAGATTACATTTCATTCTTACATTTAAGATAAATAATATTAAAAGAAAATTATACTATGCATATTGAGCAAGGGAAGGCTAATAGAACCTTGTGTTCCAATAAACTTGTGTTATTGGGCATTAACATTAATGTGTCTCTTACATCATAAAGAATGTGCTAGTGTAATGAAATATATGGTATTTGACATATACAAATTAAGTTGAAATGATCATACAGTTTAGAGTAAATATACATGTCACATGCCATGGTATTATTAGAGTTAGTTTATCATGTATTGATACATTGAAGAGCTCAATTTCCCATTTACTTAGTAAAAATAAAATTAGTTTCTTGTCCTTATTACTTTAAAAAAATTATTTTAATTTTAAAATATTTTTCATTTAATTTAAAAAAATTATTAAAAAATAAACTTAATTTTATTAATACTTTTATTATTTTTTAAAATAAAAACCCATCAAATCACCAATCAATTGTGTTTTGAAAAAAAATCAAGTTTATCAAATAATTACCTAGACATAAAAAGTATTTTGTGTTTTAAATATATCTGTTAAAAACTCAAAAAGTATTTTGTATAAACTCAAAAAGTATTTTGTGTTTTAAATATATCCGTTAAAAACTCTCTACAAACTATTATTCTAATCATATAAAACTCTTTATTTTTTTATGTCACTATTTTTTTTAAGTGAATTATTCTAACCATATAAAACTCTTTATTTTTTTTATGTCACTACTAGCCGTTATTATTTTAATCATCTAACTTTTTAAAGTCAAGTTATTAGTTTTCTATTACAAAATCTAGTACTTTTTGTAAGTCATAGCTACTAGCCGTTATTCGTTTTCTATTACAAAATCTAGTACTTTTTTGTTTGGGAAGATATCACTGTTTTTTTGCAATGTTCCCCCAAGTTTCTAGGACTGGAGACGTGGGAGCGGGGACACGCACATTCGAAACGCGTGGAGACCACCCCCAAATTTAGGGATATTCTGGGGGACATAGGGACGTCTCTAAAATTATAATAATAAAATAAAATATCAAAAATAATAATTCATTTGATGTATATTAATGATTGTGCAATGTAAATACTAAATATATCAGTCTATTTTCTAAGTAGTACCAAGTAGGAATTGTAAAATGTGAAAATAATGGGAAAACATTAAAAAAAATATTCCCACGGGCATGGTTGGGATGGTTGGGGAGGGAAAGTTTGGCCAGGAGTCCCTAAGTCCCCGGGGCTCACGAAACGCCGTGGAACACTGCTTTTTTGTAAGTCATAGCTACTAGCCGTTATTCGTTTTCTATTACAAAATCTAGTATTTTTTTGTTTGGGAAGATATCAGTGCAGCACAGAATTAAGAACTAGGAGTCCTTGTGTAAGTTTTGTGGTGAAGTTTAACCTATATTGTGTTGGGGAGAATTCAGAATTAGATAAATATCTTGTATTGGAGATAATTCAGAATGAGATAGATATCTTGTACTTGAGAGGATTCAAAATTAGATTTTTTTTAAAGTAAGTTATTCTAACCATATAAAACTCTTTATTTATTTTTATGTCACTATTGGCAGTTACTATTTTAATCATCTAATTTTTTAAACGGGTTACAAAATATAGTATTTTGATGTTTTTTTTGTTTGAGAATATATCAGTGCAACAGAGAATTAACTGGGTGTGCTTGTGTAGGTTTTGTGGTGGAGTATAAGCTATCTTGTGCTGGAGAGAATTGAGAAGTGGATAGATATCTTGTGCTGGAGATAATTCAGAATTAGATAGATATCTTGTACTGGAAAGGATTCAGAATTAGATAGATATCTTGTGCATTCATATTGTAGTGTTGTCTTCCAAACTACTCCAGGTCGTTACGTTATGGACAACCATGAAATAAAAAGGACGGAGAGTACTGCTGAAATCTTCTCTCCAAAAAACACCAACCACACAATTAAATCAAATGCCGAGCAGAAGGCATGTCGACGTGCACGCCTGAGTGAAAAAGGAACCACGCCGATGACCAAATCAAAGGCTGAGGATAAGGGGTACGAAAATGACCTGCAGGAAGAACCGCGCGAAGAAATCAAAGAATGGAGATTGAAAATGCCAATTGGCTGTAGAAAACAGTTACGTGACCTTAGCACATGTTTGGACTCGAAATCTATGGGAGCTGCGGCTGATTGGATATTACCATCTGAAATGGAGGGTTTGGTTGAACTGGCAAAAGCCCTGGGCCATGACAAAGGTGGGCAGACTATTGATTGGTTAGTGCCAACGGGAAAGCGTCTAGTAGGTCTAACACAAGAACTGGGCTTCCAGAATATTGGCGGAGAAACCCTAAACTGGTTAATGCCAAAGGAAACTACGCGTTTAATCGAGCTCACTCGAGAGCTAGGGTTTAACAATGGTGGGCAGACCTTGGATTGGCTGATATCAATGGCAACGAAGCCTATGATAGAGTTAAACAAATCATTAAGGTTAGAAGATAGCTCTAGAGCTATAGAATGGTTATTGAAGCAGCCGATCATCACTGCTGCAGCAAAGAATCAATTTCTTCCCACCATGGACATCCTTTCTCAGTGTCCACAGCAGCAATCTCCGGAAGCCACTTTGCAAGATCTATGTGAAGCCAAAAACCCAGGATCTTCTTCGAAGCAGCAGCCCGTGATAATGGACCAGTTTGTACATCGACCTTCTATCTGTCCGTTTGCAGTAAACCATAGTGTGTCTAGACATGATCAAATGATGTCGCCGCCACTTCCTCCGGCAGAACCCATACAGCAAGACCGGAATGCTACAGGAGATCAGTTTCCACCCACATTATCATCTGCCATGGACATCCCTGTTCAGTTTCCATCGCAGCAATTTCAGGAACCCGATTTCCCAGATCTATGTGAAGCCACAGGCCCAATATCATCTTCAAAGCAGCAGCCCTTCATAACGGACGACTTTCTACATCGACCTTCAGTCGGTCCTTCTGCAGGAAACCCTAGTGTTCCTACTTATGATCAAATGATGCCACCACGTTCTCCTTGGGCAAAAATGATACAGCCAGACTGGAATGCTACAGGCGATCAGTTTCATTGTAGCGGAATAGAGGAAGATTATGAGTTTCCCCCTATTGTTAATGTGCTAGAGAATCACCCATCCCAAGGGACTATCCCTCTAGTTGGAGAAAGCCTGCACGGGAATCAATTTGGCGGCAATATCAGCAGTCTCCAAAGAGGCCAGGCGGCGGACCAGTATTCAGACAGGAATATAGGCCATCCTAATCTCAACAACAACTTTGATTCAAGAATGGAGTTGGACGAGTTAATAAACTACAATCAAAGCAATACAGCTCCTGCCGAAGGTTTAAATCAAATCAATTTTAATTTTCTTGACGTGGGATGTACTCAGGGATTTTCAAACGAATACCTGGAAGACATGCCAATTGACATACAAGTGGAGAGCAACCACAATATTCTCAGAGGAGAGACATTCCAAAAGAATCAAGGTAATCAAACTTTTGATCAAGATCTTATTGACGCTTCAATGATTCCAGAATGCATCAACCCAGGAATTGCTGCACAGCTTGAATTAGAGGATTTGGATGACTGGAACGAGGGTGGGTGTTTGACCCGTGATAAGTTAATTGAGGATCTTCATAACTGGGACCAAGACGAGGTTGAGATTGCGGCAAAGGATGGAGTTGGGAATAGTGATTACTGGAACCAGCACCAGAACCAGGGCGGGACTCAAATGGAAGGAACTCATGGCGGACACGAATGACCGCCATCCATTAAGGTAGGTGATATGCCCGAAAACTAATAGTTTGCGATTATCATACTGTCATTTTTAATTGTATGCATAGGATACCTGAATGTGATTACACAGGATAAACAACGTGACTGATTCAGTCTTTCACTATATTAAATTCAGTTTGTGAGGTATGAATTTTCGTACCTACTCATAGTTTGCTTACATTTTTTACATGTTTTGCTTCAGGTTGGTTTTTGCTATTATATTTCTTATGCATATTGTCAAGCTTTTTTTTGTTTACCAGTATTTTGCAGGTTGGAGAAGGTATGCAATTTTGGCACAGTCGAAGCAGCTTATAATGTAACAAATTTTGAAGCAGCTTATAATGTGACGATTTTTACCTTTGTAGGTTGTAGAAGGTATGCAATTTTGTGTAGGTTGTAGAAGGTATGCAATTTTGGGGCAGTTGAACCAGCTTATAATGTGACAAATTTTACCCAGGAAACAAATGAAGGAGGCAGCTTTCAATAACATTAACATTAGGATAGGTAGACTTTACTGATACTTTTATTGTGGGAGGTATTTGCCAGGTGCAGAGAGCATTCTCTTTATTTATAAGACTATACAAAGGTTGTAAAAGCATGCAGTAAGGATAATTGTATTGTAATAGTTTAAATTATACAGATAAATGTTTTTATAGATGTTTATATTTTATTCTTCGTTTATATGAGTGGTAAAAGTATGCTATAGGGATAGATGTTTATGTTTTATAATAATGTGATAGGTGTAAACTTTTTATACAATTTTAAATTTAGGAGTTGTAATTTTATTTACAATTTTAAATTTTGGAGGAATTTGCAAAAGCTGAAACTGTTGATGGTTTATTGTTGATGGTTTACATTTATGGAAGGAATTTGTAAAACTAAAACTGTTTCAATTTATTAAATTCTATTATCATTAAGAGTTATTTTTATTATACTTTGCATTCCATGTATATTTTGTATTTGTTAGTTACTTATATTTTAAATTTGTTATAATATTGTTGTGTTAGGATTAATTTAAAAGTATCAATTATATTTTAAGTTTATTTAAAATGTTTAGTGATATATTATTTGAAAATGGACTTTTATAAATCTCACAAAGGAGTCTGTGGTGCAGGTATGTTTTTAAAGATCAATGATGACCATAATTTCACATTGTGGATTAGTTATGGTTTGGGATTAAATAATAGAGCAGAATTACCATTTCTATGGGGACTTTTTTTAATTTTCTTCCATAAATGCTATTGCCACTATCCACTTTCTTAGGTATTCAAAGGTTTTTCTAAATTGGCAAAATAAATTGTCTAAGTTAGAGGACTTGTCTATGGAGTAGTGGTGTTATAGAATCAAAACACAACTTATTTCTAGTTTTGGAGATATTAATATTTTCCATATTTTTAGAGAAATCAACTCTCTTGAAGAGGAACCATGGGAAAAATCTCTTGGGGGCCTAGAGTACTTTATTCTTTGAACAATATGTGGAAAATGCGCTTTGCACTTTTGGATTTCTTTACTTCTTTTCATAGAGTATATTTTTAGATGACTGTAATTGATGTCACATTTTGAATCTTATGTAGGATAATTAGTTTTGGAAGGTAGGTGGTACATGAATTACTTGTACACCTATGTTTTGGTGAGTGTGAACACATGATGTGGGGATGTTGGAGTTTTGTAATGTGTAATTGTTCACTTTGATTTGAATGAATATGAAGGTACAAGGTTTTTTTTTATGTTTGGAAAAAAAGCATTTTGATATGATGATGATGATGATAGTTATTGATTTATAGTGAGATCATTTTTTGTTTGTCATATCTTTAAAAGGAAAAAAATTGGGTTAAATTCCTTAATTTATACCATACATTCAACTAGTCAACCATCAATTAGACTCTAAGACAAAGTTGACTCATAAGATGAAAGCCATTAATGAAAGCATTAAGATATATATACATTTCATTCTTTCATATATTTATGGGAAGAACTTAGATTCTTATATATTATAGTTACTTAATATATTAAATAGGAATTGAATATAAAGAATCCCCTATATAGAGAGTCATAACTCAATTTTATTTAATAAATATTAAAACAAGAGTTGATTTATTTGGAAAAATCCATTATTTTGATTTATTACTTAATGAAATTTTTTTTTAAGATCAAAATTTAATTACTCTTTTGATATCTTTGAATTCTATAGGTTTTTTTCTTAAGATTCATATCATTTTTTCACTTTTAAATAGATAGTTTTTAGATTGTATTCTTTATTTAACAAAAAAAAATAGATGAAAAGTGATAGACAATGCACCAATGTTATAAATGATATGATGGAATGAGAGAAAAAAATTTAAATAATGATATGGTCAAAATAATAATTAAGAAAACCTTCCTCAAAATAATAGCAATAGTAGCTAATAATTCATGTCATGCCACTATCCCTTAAAAATGCCCTTACAAATGTCATGGTAGGGTAAGGTGGTGTTGGTTAATGAATGTGCACTATTTTTGCTTAATGAAAATGGTAGGGTAGGCAAAGTGGTGTTGGTTAATGAATGTGCAATATTTTTGCTTCACTAAAATTCTTAGCGAGTATGTCCCAACTATGCACCTTAGAAATGTAGGTAGCTTAATATCCATAACCTTTACGAGAGGAAAGGAACAAGCACACCAAAATGGGTAGAGTGTCAAGGGTGGAATTGTTCTTGGCAAAGAAAATGGAGTTCTAGCACTAATGTAAGAAGGGTTTCTTTTTTATGTTCCGGGTAGAAGGTAGCATGAAGGCATTGTAGATTACTTGACTTGAGCGCCTAGAACTATCTATGGTAGATTTGAAGCGAGATGAACAACTCAGACAAGAGTTGTAGTTGATGTTCATGATGTTTTTGATGATGAATTACAATATGAGAACCCAAAGGAAGAAGTTTAAGTAGTTGAAGTCGGTGAAGAGATAATTATTAAGGCATTGAAAGATTTGATGGAAATCCAAAGGTGGAGACATCTACTTAGGAATTCTAAATCTAGAAGAGCTAATTGACTCAGCTAGAGACACAGATAAATTCATTGATATGGAGCACATTTAGGACCCTCATAGACTGAAAATGGAGTGCATGAAGTTCAAAAAAAAATGCATCCTTATGGTGGGATACTGTGCATCTTGAAATGTAGAGGAAAGAAAATGACAAACTCGGAGGACATAATGGTGGTTAAGATCAAATGTAAATTTATACCTATTGAGTATACTTTGTATATGAATATTCATAATATCAGAGTGGAAATGAATGATATTTAAGGAGTAAACATGGGATTTTTATATGCTATTTATTAGATTAGGCAAAGAGATGAAGGAGAAGAAGTTATGGCTAGGTACATTAATGGGTTGAGATATGCAATACAAGATGAATTGAGCACTATGAGGGTTACAATAGTGGGTAAGCATACAACATATGATAAATTGTCTATCTTGGTACTAGAGGAAGAGTAACACTTAGAGGAAGAAATATATATAGGTGAGGATAGAGTAGTGGATCCAAATGAGAGGAAGGTTGTATAGTGTAAAATATCTAACCCAATAATTTAGAAAGAGTAATGAATCCTTTAGAGGTATATGGACTTATAGAGAAACAAAAACGCTAGAGGTAGAGGAGCACAAAGGTCCCTAATGATTCATTACAAGTGTCAAACACTAGTGCAACATTCCTAGAAGTGTCCTAAAAGCTTGCATACTATGAGAAGGGAACAGAACACAACCCATGTTGCTCAAGGAGTTGCGAGTACAACTACACTTGTATTTGGGGATAATTTTGATATAGCTCAACTAGAAGCTAAGAAAAAAGTCTATTGGAGAAAAAAATCATCTTGTCATTGTTGGTTGTCTAGCCTGATCTTCCAGATCCATATTATTCAGTAGTGTTTGTATCATAGGTTTACTGTACACTCATTCCCCTTGCTTTGGGGTTCGAGGAAGCAACCCAAAAAAGGGGCTCCGGGCATCACACCCGAGAAATGGATTTCCTGAAATTCTCTTTGGGATGTTTGTTGGCTAACATTTTTACGGACCCATGGTATTGGGTTAACCGTAGTATATTCCCATGGTATTTCCCCTATAAAAGAAGAACATTGTAATAAGGTTGTATTGTATTGTAGTGTAAACAATCTCTGTGATTGTGTGACAAAGACTATGATAGTTTGAAAAAGAAGTACAGCCATATTGCTGCAGGTTATATCCCATCTTTCTCACACCCACACCCACACCCACACCCACACCCACACCCCATAAGAAATTTCTTAACGTGGGATGTACTCAGGGATTTTCAAACGAATACCTGCGAAGACATGCCAATTGACATACAAGCGGAGAGTAACAACAATATTCTCAGAGGAGAGACATTCCAAAAGAATCAAGGTAATCAAACTTTTGATCAAGATCTTATTGACGCTTCAATGATTCCAGAATGCATCAACCCAGGAATTGCTGCACAGCTTGAATTAGAGGATTTGGATGACTGGAACGAAGGTGGGTGTTTGACCCGTGATAAGTTAATTGAGGATCTTCATAACTGGGACCAATACGAGGTTGAGATTGCGGCAAAGGATGGATTTGGGAATAGTGATTACTGGAACCAGCACCAGAACCAGGGCGAGACTGAAATGGAAGGAACTCATGGCGGGCACGAATGATCACCATCCATTAAGGTAGGTGATATGCCCGAAAACTAATAGTTTGCGATTATCATACTGTCATTTTTAATTGTATGCATAGGATACCTGAATGTGATTACACAGGATAAACAACGTGACTGATTCAGTCTTTCACTATATTAAATTCAGTTTGTGAGGTATGAATTTTCGTACCTACTCAAAGTTTGCTTACATTTTTTACATGTTTTGCTTCAGGTTGGTTTTTGCTATTATATTTCTTATGCATATTGTCAAGCTCTTTTTTTGTTTACCAGTATTTTACAGGTTGGAGAAGGTATGCAATTTTGGGACAGTTGAAGCAGCTTATAATGTAACAAATTTTGAAGCAGCTTATAATGTGACAATTTTTACCTTTGTAGGTTGTAGAAAGTATGCAATTTTGGGGCAGTTGAACCAGCTTATAATGTGACAAATTTTACCGAGGAAACAAATGAAGGAGGCAGCTTTCAATAACATTAACATTAGGATAGGTAGACTTTACTGATACTTTTATTGTGGGAGGTATTTGCCAGGTGCAGAGAGCATTCTCTTTATTTATAAGACTATACAAAGGTTGTAAAAGCATGCAGTAAGGATAATTGTATTGTAGTAGTTTAAATTACAAGGATAAATGTTTATATAGATGTTTATATTTTATTTTTCATTTATATGAGTTGTAAAAGTATGCTATAGAGATAGATATTTATGTTTTATAATAATGTGATAGGTGTGAACTTTGTTTATAATTTTAAATTTAGGAGTTGTAATTTTATTTACAATTTTCAAGTTTGGAGGAATTTGCAAAAACTAAAACTGTTTACATTTATGGAAGGAATTTGCAAAACTAAAACTGTTTCAATTTATTGAACTCTACCACTATGAGTTATTTTTATTATAGTTTGCATTCCATCTATATTTTGTATTTGTTGGTTAATTACTTGTCTTTTAAATTTGCTGCAGTATTGTTGTGTTATGATTAAAAAGTATCAATTGTATTTTAAGTTTATTTAAAATGTTTAGTGATATATTATTAAAAAATGGACTATTATAAATCTCACAAAGGAGTCTGTGGTGAGGTATGTTTTTAAAGATCAATGATGACACTTTTTTTAATTTGCTTCCATAAATGCTATTGCAACTATCCACGTTCTTGGCTATTCAAAGGTTGTTGTAAATTGGAAAAATAAATTGTCAAAGTTAGAGAACTTGTCTATGGAGAACTGGTGTTATAGAATCAAAACACAACTTATTGCTAGTTTTGAAGATATTAATATTTTCCATATTTTTAGAGAAACCAACTCTCTTGAAGAGAAACCATGAGAAAAATCTCTTGGGGGCCTAGAGTACTTTATTCTTTGAACAATATGTGGAAAATGTTCTTTGCACTTTTGGCTTTCTTTACTTCTTTTCATAGAGTCTCTATTTATTTTTAGATGACTGTAATTGAAGTCACATTTTGAATCTTATGTAGGATAATTAGTTTTGGAAGGTAGGTGGTACATGAATTACTTGTACACCTATGTTTTGGTGAGTGTGAACACATGATGTGGGGATGTTAGAGTTTTGTAATGTGTAATCGTCCACTTTGATTCAAATGAATATGAAGGTACAAGGTTTTTTTTATGTTAGGAAAAAAAACATTTTGATATGATGATGATGATAGTTATTGATTTATAGTGAGATCATTTTTTGTTTGTCATATCTTTAAAAGGAAAAAAATTGGCTTAAATTCCTTAATTTATACTTGATAATTTTTTTGAAGTTAATTATAGGTCCTTCTCTTATTAATAACATGCCATACATTGAACTAGTCAACCATCAATTAGACTCTAAGACAAAGTTGACTCATAAGATGAAATCCATTAATGTAGGAGAAAGCATTAAGATATATATACATTTCATTATTTCATGTATTTATGGGAAGAACTTAGAATCTTATATATTATAGTTACTTAATATATTAAATAGGAGTTGAATATAAAGAATCCCCTACATACACATATATAGAGAGAGACTCATATCATTTTTTCACTTTTAAATAGATAGTTTTTAGATTGTACTCCTTATTTAACAGAAAAAAAAAAGATGAAAGGTGATAGACAATGCACCAATGTTATAAAAGATATGATGGAATGAGAGAAAAAAATTTAATTAATGATATGGTCAAAATAATAATTAAGAAAACATTTCTCAAAATAATACTAATAGTAGCTAATAATTCATGTCATGCCACTATCCCTTAAAAATGTCCTTACAAATGTCATGGTAGGGTAAGGTGGTGTTGGTTAATGAATGTGAACTATTTTTGCTTAATGAAAATGGTAGGGTAGGCTAAGTGGTGTTGGTTAATGAATGTGCACTATTTTTGCTTCACTAAAATGCTTAGTGAGAATGTCCCAACTATGCACCTTAGAAATGTAGGTAGCTTAATATCCATAACCTTGCTGAGAGGAAAGGAACAAGCATACCAAAATGGGTAGAGTGTCAAGGGTAGAATTGTTATTGGCAAAGAAAATGGAGTTCTAGCACTAATGTAAGAAGGGATTTTTTTTATGTTCCAGGTAGAAGGTAGCATGAACGCATTGTAGATTACTTGATTTGAGCGCCTAGAACTATCTATGGTATATTTGAAGTGAGATGAACAACTCGGACAAGAGTTGTAGTTGATGTTCATGATTTTTTTGATGATGAATTACAATGAGAACCCAAAGGAAGAGGTTTAAGTCGTTGAATTCAGTGAAGAGATGATTATTAAGGCATTGAAATATTTGATAGGAAATCCAAAGGCGGAGACATCTACTTAGGAAATCTAAATCTATAAGAGCTAATTGACTTAGAAGAGCACATTTAGGACCCTCATAGAGTGAAAATGGAGTAAATGGAGTTGAAAAGACATGCATCATTATGGTGGGATACTCTGCATCTTGGAATGTAGAGGAAAGGAAATGACAAACTCAAAACATGGGACATAATGGTGGTTAAGATCAAATGTAAACTTATACCTATTGAGTATACTTTGTATTTGTATATGAATATTCATAATCTCAGAGTGGAAATGAATGATATTTAAGGAGTACACATGGGATTTTTATATGCTATTTATTAGATTAGGCATAGAGATGAAGGCGAAGAAGTTGTGGCTAGGTACATTAATGGGTTGAGATATGCAATACACGATGAATTGAGCATTGTGAGGGTTACAATAGTGGGCAAGCATACAACATAGGATAAATTGTCTATCTTAGTACTAGAGGAAGAGTAACACTTAGAGGAAGAAATATATATATATAGGAGAGGATAGAGTAGTGGATCCAAATGAGAGGAAGGTTGTACCCAATAATTTAGAAAGAGTAATGAATCCTTTATAGGTATGTGGACTTATAGAGGAAACAAAAACACTAGAGGTAGAGGAGCTCTAAGGTCCCTAATGATTCATCACAAGTGTCAAACACTAGTCCATCATTCCTATAAGTGTCATAAAAGCTTGCATACTATGAGGAGGGAACAGAACACAACCCATGTTGCTCAAGGAGCTGAGAGTACAAGTACATTTGTAGTTGGGAATAATTTTGATATAGCTCCACTAGAAGCTCGAGAGAGCCTAAGGTTAGGAAGAACTCTATTGGAGAAAAAATAGCATCTTTTCATTGTTAGCTGTGGAGCTTGATCTTCGAGATCCACAGATATTATTCAGTCATGTTTATACACCAGGTTTACTGTACACTCATTCCCCTTGCTTTGAGGTTCGGGGCAGCGCCCCAAAAAAGGGGTTTCAGGGGCAGTGCCCCCGAGAAATGGGGTTCATGAAAGTTTTTTTGGGATGTTTGTTGGCCAACATTTTTGTGGACCTATGGTATTGGGTTAACCGTAGTATTTTTCCATGGTATTTTCCATATAAAAGAAGAGGATTGTAATACGGTTGTGTAGGGTATTGTATTTTATTGTATTGTAAAAAATATCTATGATTATGTGAGAGAGACTATGATAGCGTGAAGAGGAAGTGCAGCGATATTGCTGTAGGTTGTATCCCTTCATCTTTCTCAACGGTAATAAAAGGAATGGAAATTTCTATGTGGATGTATCCCATCGTTTAGGTGAACCACATTATATATGTGTTTCTCTATAATGTGTTTAATGTGTTTTGCATATTGTTTAATGATTTAACTGTATATCTGTTATTTCTCTGCGGTCCTGTTTTCTAACAATTGGTATCAGAGCCAAAAGGTCGATTTGGTTGGTAAACTTGCAGGAGACAAGGGCTCCTGGTTCGAGTGGGAGCAATGGAAGAAGAGGGAATGTTTAGGGTCGAGAAATTTAATGGCCAAAACTATCAGTTATGGAAGATGCAAATAGAGGACTATCTGTAGCAGAAGGATCTGTACATGCCATTGGGAGAAAAAGAAAAATAGTCGACGACTATGAAGGATGAAGAATGGTAGGTTCTTGATAGAAAGGCACTGGGAACAATATGGTTGTGCCTGGCTTTGTCGGTGGATTTCAATATTTCGAAAGAAAAAACAACAGAGGGCATGATGAGCGCATTGGGTAAGCTCTACGAAAAACCCTCGGGTTCGAGCAAGGTATTTTTAATGAAGCGTTTATTTAATATGAAGATGTCAGAAAGTGGATATGTTGTCGATCATTTAAATGAGTTTAATACGCTTACCGGTCAGTTAAGTTCTGTAAAATTGAACTTTGATGATGATGTTAGGGCTATTCTAATCTTATGTTCATTGCTAGAAATATGGAATAGATTGGTCATGGCTATAAGTAACTCTGTCTCTAGTTCAAATACTCTTAAGGTTCATGATGTTGTTTGTGTTATTCTTAGCCAGGAAATGCGAAGAAAAAGAATAGGAGAGACATCAGGTAATGCGTTGACCATGGAGATAAGAGGGAGACAAAAGGAGAGAGGAAAGAGCCCAAGAAACCGTGACAAGTCTGGAAAGGGAAAATCCAAGTCCATATTCAGAAAAATAGAGTTCTAGAACTATGGTAAGAAAGGACATCTGAAGAAAGATTGCATAGCACCAAAGAAGAAAGGTGAGAGGCAGCAAGAGACTACTCAGGAAGAGAATGTAGCACGTGATGTGTTACAAGATGCTTTGATTCTTGCATTAGATAGCACTAGTGATTAATGGGTAGTAGATTCAGGGGATTCATGTCATGCTACACCCCATAGGAAATTCTTTCATGATTATGATCAAGCTGATTTTGGACATCTTTTATTGGGGGATGATGAACCATGTAAAATTGTTGTAAAGGGTAAGGTACGTATTAAGTTAAATAATGGAAGTGAATGGATTCTAAAGGATGTAAGGCACATTCCTGCTATGAAAAGAAATCTGATCTCAATAGGGAAGTTGGGAGATAGCGGTTGTTTGCCTACTTTTGGAGAAATGTGGTGGAAGATCACTAAAGGATCACTGGTAATAGAAAAAGGAGATAGGGTAAGTACGTTATATTTATGTCCTCATAATAATGATTATTCTATCTCTGTAGCTTCCACATAAACAAGTGCGGGGTTGTGGCATCATAGGCTTAGCCACATGAGTGAGAAGGGGATGCAGATTCTCCACTCAAGGAAATTGATTCTAGATATGAAGGAGGTAAGTTTGGAATTATGTGAGAACTGTGTTTATGGAAAACAAAAGAGAGTTAGATTTCTCAAGGTTGGGAAACAAAAGAAGAGTGAAAAGTTAGAGCTTGTCCATACAGATGTATGGGGACCATCTCAGGTACAGTATTTTGGTGCTCTCATTATTATGTTACTTTTATTGATGATGCAACTAGAAAAACTTGGGTTTATTGCATTAGACCGAAATCTAATGTGTTTGATACTTTTAAGAAGTGGAAATCTTTGGCTAAGAATGAGATAGGAAAAAGGTTGAAATGTCTGAGATCTGATATTGGAGGTGAGTACTGCAACAAGGAGTTTGACAGTTACTGTTCACACAATGGGATTTGCAAAGAGAAGACAGTCCTTGGAACACCATAAGAAAATGGTGTGTCAGAACGGATGAACAGAATGATCATGGAGTGTGCAAGGTGTGTGAGATTGCATGCACAGATGCCCTTAAAATTTTGGGTTGATGCTATAAACACTATTGTTTATTTAATAAATAGAGGGCCTTCAAGCGCTTTAGATGGTGGGATTCCAGAGGAGGCATGGACAGGTAAACAGGTAAAATCCTCATTTCTGAGAACTTTTGGTTGTGAAGCATTTTATCCATATTGATAAAGATGATAGAACAAATCTTGAAGCTAAATCCAAGAAATGTACCTTTATTAGATACGGGCTTGATGATTTTGGTTATCGCTTATGGGATTTGAAAATCGCAAAATCATTAGGAGTAGAGATGTAGTATTCAATGAAAAGGTTGTGTACAAAGATTAGTTGCAGGGAAAGAAAGTGGGAAAGGAAAACACAGAGTACACAGGGCTTGATGAAATCAAATAAAATGAAGTTCCAAAGGAACCAGAAAATCAAGAACAACAGCAGGTACCTGAAATTCCTGCAACAGTAAGAAAATATACCAGGTTCAGTATACCCCTTGAATGATTCTCTCCTTCACTGTATTATTTATTGGTGATTGATTTTGGTGAACCGAAATGTTATGAAGAAGAAATACAGGTAGAAAATAGAAAGAAGTGGGAGCAAGGCATGGATGAGGAGATGGACTCATTGGTAAGAAACCAGACTTGGGATCTGGTTAAGTTTGCTGTAGAAAAAAGGGCATTGTAGAATAAATGGGTTTATAGGTTGAAGGAAAAAGATGGAGGCAAGAAGTGGTACAAGGCTATACTTGTTGTGAAGGAGTTTGCACAAAATAAAGGTATAGACTTTGATGAAATATTTTCTCCTGTTGTTAAAATGACTTCAATTAGACCTATTTTAAGTCTAGTGGTGGTAGAAGATTTCCATCTTGAACAGTTAGATGTAAAAACAGCCTTTATTCATGGGGAGTTTGAGGAAGAGATTTATATGTAGTAGCCACAAGGGTATGAGGTCAAAGTGATGGATAATTTGGTTTGTAGCTTGAAGAAGAGATTGTATGGCCTGAAGCAAGCTCCAAGGAAGTTGTATTTAAAATTTGATAAGTTTATGACAGAACAAGGTTAAGATAGATGTCATTATGGCTACTGTGTTTATTTCAAGAGGATAGATAACATATGATATATTATCTTGTTATTGTATGTCGATGACATGCTTGGTGCAGGGTCTAACATGTAGGATATAAATGTGCTAAAAATAAAACTAGCTAAATCATTTGTGATTAAGGATTTGGGTGCTGCAAATCAAATCCTTGGTATGAGAATAACAAGAGACATGAAAAATTGCAAATTTACGTTGTCTCAAGGTGAGTATATAGAAAAGGTGTTGCAGAGGCTTAGAATGCAGAATGTGAAACCAATCAGTACACCTTTATCCAACCATTTCAAACTAAGTAAGGAGACGTATCCAGAGACATAGGAAGAGATAGATCTTACATTTCCAGGATTCCCTATTCATCAGTGGTTGGAAGCTTGATGTATGCCATGGTGTGCACAAGACCAGATATTGCACATGTAGTGTGAGTTGTGAGAAGGTATATGAATAATCCAGGTAAAGAGAACTGGAAAGCAGTACAGTGGATTCTCAGGTATTTGAGAGGTACCACTTCTCATGCATTATGTTTTGGAGGTTTAGACACTATTCTATAGAGAATTTTTTGATGCAGATATGGCTGGTGATAAATATAGCAGAAGGAGCACCATAGGGTATGTGTTTACTATGGGTGGAACAACAACAAGTTGGATTTCAAAACTGCAATAGTTTGTTGCACTTTCAACAAAGGAACCAGAGTATGTTGCTGCTACAAAGGCTAGTAAGGAGATGATTTGGTTGCAGAGGTTCATGGAGGAATTGGGTAAGAATCGGGAGAATAGTAGGATGTACAATGACAACTAGAGTTCCATTCATCTTGCAAAGAACTCATACTTTCATTCGAAGACTAAAAATATATAGCTCAAGTACCACTTCATAAGATCTGTACTAGATGAAGAACTGTTAAAACTCGAAAAGATACATACTATCCAGAATCCTGCAGACATGTTGACAAAGGGAGTAACTAGAAAGAAACTGAGTTCCTGCTTGGTTTTTGTTGCCCTCCAAGCATGAAGGAGAAAATAAGAAATTTTCCAAGTCCAAGGTCCAGAGCATAGTCCAACAAGTGCAGCAGTGGTGGAGTTGCTGTGACGAGTCTCCAAGTGGGAGATTGTTGGTTGTGGAGCCTGATTTTCTAGATCCAGAGATATTATTCAGTCGTGTTTGTACCCTAGGTGTACTATACACTCATTCCCCTTGCTTTAGGGTTCAGGGGCGTTTCCCCTAAAAAACTTTTTTTGGGATGTTTGTTGGCTAAGAGTTTTGCAGACTCATGGTATTGGGTTAACCATAGTATTTTCCCATGGTATTTCCCCTATAAAAGAAAAGCATTGTAATACAGCTGTGTAGGGTATTGTATTGTATTGTATTGTATTGTAAACAATCTATGTGATTATGTGAGAGAGACTGTGAGAGCGTGAAGAGGAAGTGAAGCGGTATTGCTGCAGGTTGTATCCCGTCATCTTTCTAGATGGTAATAAAGGACTGGCAATTTCTGTGTGGACGTAGCCCATCGTTTGGGTGAACCACATTAGATCTATGTCTCTCTGTAATGTGTTTAATGTGTTTTGAATATTGTTTAATAATTTACTTGTATATATGTTATTTCTCCGTGGTCTTGTTTTCTAACAGTGATACAATAACTAGATAAGAGAAAGTCTATTTTTAAGATTAAGTGCAAAATTAGAGGTAAATGTTGTTATATAATTGTCTATGGAAGAATTACTAAAAACATAGTCTCCATAGAAGTCATAGAGAAAATGAATTTTAAAAGTAGGCCACATCCTAATTCTTTTAGATTTTTGTTGTACCTAGATTTTTTTGGTTATTTTGGTTACAAGTTTTGAAGTTCAAGTCAAAGTGTGAATGGATCTGTGGAAACATTTTCAAGGAAGTGGTCAGCTTCAAAGTTTTAGGTGAAGATCAAGGAAGACCAATGGTTTTGATGAAGTCTAACCAAAAGGTTGGTTAGTGGGTTAAATATCTTTTACGCTTACATTTATGGGATCAGGTAGTGGGAACATGAGGTAAAACGACCATTAGAGCCTATAAATATGCAATGGGTTGGTATTTTTGGTATTATCTCTATTTTTAAAGGAAAGTACAATTTCTTAACTTGACAAAGAGTATGTATGGTTTTTGTCGAAGATTAATCTAAATAAGAGTAGCAATGTATGAGATCCATTATTGATCTATAGGCTATGTGTGCATATATGATGTAATGGAGTTTTGTAGAAATGCCTGTAGGCTTTGTGCATAGACTTAAAGTATTCGAGCTGCAACTTTTCATAATAAACAACTGCTTTTGTGTTTTTTTCCATGTTGGGTTTCCACATTAAATCTTGGTGTCTTTTGTGCGTGATGTGTGTATGTGATGAATTTTTGTTCCTTATTAATGCACAAATGGATAACTATGAATGAATGAATCGATGAAATGAAAATACATTTAATCGTGGCTAATGTCATGGATAGTTTTATGGATATATGTCGTAGTCTCTCATGTGTTGTAGTTAGCGTTCCATTGATTTTTTGTATGGCGAGGTTACATTTCACCACTATAGAAACCTGGTTCTTGCAATTCCCATAGGTATTTTGGGTGAGACTTCATCTACTTTACAAGTGTTTCCAAAGGGGATAAACCCCTTTTGAGATGGTATCTTGGGTTTTGTTGGTATTATGTTTTGTGAAGCTAGGTTAGTTTAAGATCATGCTAAGAAATGGTTTTGTTGTCGTGGCTCGAATCATTATGAGGGGGGAATGTTTGGGCATCTGCTGAAGCCTGATTTTGAGGTGTGGTTAGATCATAAGTCGAAGGAATTTGTTCAAGATGAAAATTGAGATCCACGACTCAACTAAGGATAGTGGTTGTGAATTTATGTCTAGTCTAATATTCATGAAAAAGAATTTGGCAAATTTTCTATTTTGTTAAATGAGTGGTTGTCGAGGTTGACATTTTGGAAGAAAAGTTTCCAAGGAGGTGATTCTAAGACATGGACACCTTAGTTGATATATTGACTAAAGTGTGTTGATAACAAGATATCAAGCGGTATCAATTTTTGGATTGATATCATTTTAGATGGATATATCACTGAATTTATGGTTGATAATCTCAAATCATATAGCGAATTAGAATGAGAGTTCTTCCGAGGCCCATTAGGTAGGTCCCTGAATTATTTAAAATTGTGGATTAAGATGTTATTATGTGAAAAAGGGATTTTGAAGAGAAATATGATTAGTAAAGAAATTATACGCAAAGTTCATGGGTATCGATTGGAAGAAGGTATCAGTAGAATGTGAGGGATAAACTAAAATGATCCAAGGATAAGTAAGCAAGATTGATGAAGAGTGTGGCTTCTTGATGAGTGGGAAAAGATTATGGTCAAATAAAAGGAGAATAAATATGATAGGAGAGAGAGTTGTAGTGCGACAAGAAGGGGAAATGGAAATGGGTCATAGGATCTAGTGTATCGTTGGTTTCTTTGTGAAGTTGTATGGATTGTTTGACAAGTACAAAATGAACCCATAAAAAAGGCCTAAATGATAATGACGTTCAGGGGTGAGGTGCTAGATTAGTACATGAAGTTTTCTAATGTTTCTATGGGAGATGATCAAAAGACGTTATCATAGATCAAGGATGGGTTGATAGATGAGTTTAAGAAACTAAAGTCTAATTCATAGTGCATCACATAATTAAAGGAGATTAAGTAGTTTCTGATTAAGCCGGTGTGGGATTTTAAATTTTCAATATGCTTGACAATTTTCAATGTACTCGACATGATTTGTCAATCTCATATATTTCTATCCGGTATAAGACATATTTTTTCCAAATCTGATTTCTAGAAATCGTTGGTATTGAGTCCATTCTAAAATAGATTTCTTATGAACAACCCATGTAATGTCCCCAAAATTTGAAAAAAAATAAAATTGTATGCTAGTTAATTACTGATTGTTCTAGACATTAATTCATCTTCTATGGAATATGTCGATCATTGTTTTCTTATTCAAAGTGTTGTAAGTTGTCCTTACCATTTCTATGTGTTCCCATATGTAGTTACTGATGTAATTATGTACTATGTTTATTTTACTTGAACTAGTTTAAATGATTACTCTTCTTATTGATTACTATTTATCATGTATGTGTGTATGCTCATTCAGTTATATCTTTCTTCCTCATTATAAGTTGTGTTCATTGTTTATGGAAAGCCCTGAATTATATTTAACCGTCAAAGGGTGAAGTGGCGGGATTTGTATCCCTTATGGGACCACTTGGAGAGGTAACTGGTTCTACCTGCTGTTACGAGGTTTACTTAGTTCATGTTGAACTAATGCAAACTTCTCCTTTCTTGGTGTAGGTTGATTAGATGTAGTAAACTTGCTACGAAAACTAACCTTGGCATCCTACAACATGTTATCCACTCTACACTATCCTATTCCTATCAATGACAAAAGGCCTAAAGTCATGGCCTAACTATTCCTACTACTATTATTTACATAGAGTTGGGTTTATCAGAACTGAATCTATCTCGTTGACCTTATTACTATGGATTGGGACTATGATACCTTTTGTTCCTATGCTATGAATTTATAACATATGGTTTGTAATGTGTTAATGCCTCGGGTTATAGGATTGATTCATAAGACTTAACCAACATTATATTAAAGTTTGTATATATTATGGTTTATATGGTAATCCCTTCATGGCATATTCCATTATCCATGAAACCATGGCTTAACTATGACAACGAGGGTTTTGATGGGGGTTTTATTACAAAGTTGCATTGTTGGGATTTGGACTATATGCATCTAGGTAAACATTATGTTGTTGGTGGTGGACAGGGTGGCGCAATTAATTATCCTTGGGATGGCGGGGAAAAAACCCCTATGCTTGGGTATGTCGTTGTTTGGGATTCATTCGTCACTATTGTGGGTTGTTTGCACTGTTCAACTCTCTGGGTTCATCGTGACATGGGGGAACAAGCTCACCCTGTGCTTGGAAGGTATGTTCTCTGCCTGGTTTTGAAGTGTTATATTATTGTTGCTTTGGGTGGTGGTTTTAACATACTCTTGGTAGTTCTTTGTTTCGTATTACAGGTGACAGGGGGCTTCCATTCGTGGGTCATGGGTGTTTGTAAGACTGTCCATGATGCCCTTCCACGGGTAAGCCTTGTGATAACTTAGGCTTGTTACCTATGCATGTGAATATTTAACAAAGCTTCGAGCTCTATGTTTGAAAGGTTTAATGTTGTGAATATTTGGTTATGCGTTCTACTGTATGGTTCTTCTTCATTAATGGGAATCTAGAGATGCGTATGAAAATATGATTTTTATGGTGGTTTAAGTGTGGAGCCTTTGGGCCATGTCTATCCATACGAGACTCATCTCTATAATCGCTTTGATGTTTTTAACTAAAACATATGGTTTGATATGTTAATGGAAGCTCTATGTTTTGGTTTTAAATGATGAGTTTAAACTATGGTTGTGCCATTCCTTACAATGACACCGTTGTCGAATTGCGACTTGTGTGTAGTTTACTTGTAAATTTTTATCACGGTGAGATATATGATTTATTGAACATGCATGGGTTTATTATTGTGATGGTTGTAATCTTGGCTTAGTGTTGCGTATTTGTAAATTATGTGGTTGTGATAACGCATACAATAGGGTTTTAAATGGTTTCTGTTGGCATTTAAATGATTTGGGTTTTGTTTTTAATGTTGATTACAATGGGGTTTAACTCTCGTCCATGCGCCTTGATATTGAAATGCAGTGTGTATATTCCTATTGTTTGTTTTAATGTGGAACTTTGATAGAGTAGTTATTATGGTTTTTGAGCTGGGGTTTATTAATTGAGCTTTGATAGCTATGGATCGACCCTTTGCGAATATGTAGTATGTGTATGAATTTATGGACATTACTCTGTGCATTTTAGTTATGTTAGCATAGTTTATATTAGATTTATGTCTAAACTTGTATGGATTTACATCGTTGTCATTTTTACAAATTGAATCCTACACGAGTTGATTCTTGGCATGTTTTCGATATAGTTATTGTTTTGTAAACAAAAGGTGAGACTACAGGATTTGATCTTGGGATGCGTGGGTTGGTGGTTCAATATCGTGTGTGTGGGTTTTGTTTTGGTAGAGATGCCAATAGGATTCAATCTTGAATCCTTTAAATGGATATGTTGTTTATTAGTGGATTTATATTATGTATAAAGTCAATTCTTATCTTGGTAGTAGATAGTAGAGGTATTTGATATAATTGTTAGGCCTAAGGCCGAACCTTAATAGGTTTGATGGTTGGCCTATTATGCAGAGATTTATAAAATGGAAAATACTTTTTGGGGTTTGTTTAATAGTTATCTTCGTTATGTTATTTGGTAGTCTTAAATGTGTTAACTTTGTTTATCTTGTTTATGTTATAATGGTTTGAGTTTCAACAAAAGTATTTAATTTGTATTTTATGCATAGAGTTTATGCCATAGCTATATGTAATAGTTTTGATGGTTATAATAATAGACTTGCTGGCAATATGTAATTTGGTAACAGTGTAAGATGTAGAGTAGAAGTTTATCTAGATACTATCTCTGCTTTACTTTTCTATAATTTTGACAATGATCAGAAATCTAGCTAACCTAAAATAATATGAACAGTGTTAAAACAAATACGCACTTAAGAGAAGACTGAAAATAACATGTAAATGATGAAGGAATAATGCAGAAAATAACAAAAACCAAATTCTCCTATAGTTTTGAAAATTGATAAAACTATAGGAGCTAGTATATCGTTACAATCATGGATAAGATCTATATATGAAAACTGATAAATCTATACCAGATAGTATATCATTTCAAACATGGATAAGATCTATATTTCCCTAACTAGAAAATCATGTTTGAGTAAATGAAATAACCTAGCTATAGCAAACAGATACTATTCAACCTTCCAGAATTTAATCTCCTTATTAAATAAGAAAACTTGTGTACATTATAGGGAAAATCAAGAAACTACATACATGTAAGTTGAAGCTATTTTAATGGTTGGAAACCCTGCACACTCAAACACCCAACATTAACAAGTTCATAGATAGTTATGACCTCTATACGAATAACCGAATAACTTGGGAACTACCATGTTCCACCCAACCATGAGCTCGAACCTTTCCTGATATCAATCTGGATCCCCCCGAGATGGTTCCAACATGTTTGTAGCTTAGAGATCCTAAGATAAGGTTTCCCTATCTATCATAATAGGTTCTGTATCATTTTGCTTTTTCCTCTTAGGAAAAATGTTCTCCAAGAAATCTTTTGAGAATAAATCAGGTAGAATTTTGGAATTATCAAAAGACCCCCAAGCCTCTGTTTGGCCTGGGTTTTTATAAACAGAATTTTCAAGAAAAGGGGTAGTTAAATCAAGTATCATTTGTTTTCTTGAAATGACCCTTTTTATTTAATTTAGGTAATTTTAATATTTATTTAAATTTAACTTAGGAACTTTTGACTAGTTCCTACTTTGACTCTTGTAGGTATTTAATATTTGATTATCATTAGTAATAATTATAATATGTAGATCCTTTCTTTATTATTCATACTTACTAGTATTATTACTATGCTTACTCTCTTATACATATCAAGTATAAACTATCCCCGTCTATCCACAACTATCCCCGTCTCGGAGATAATGTGACCTAAGTACTGTATCTGTGGTTTGTAAAAATCACATTTACTAAACTTAGCGTAAAGTTGGTGTTCTCTCAACACTCGTAGTACTATGCGAAGGTGCTCTTCGTGTTCTTATTTATTCTTGGAATAAACTAGTATGCCATCTATAAAGACCAAGAAAAACTTATCCCGATACATACTGAATATGTTGTTCATCATAGACATAAAGTTCGCGGGTGCATTGTTTCACCCGAACAGCATCACCATGAACTTGTAGTGCCACTAGTGGAAAATGAGAGATTAGTGACCAGGAGACCAAAAATTTTGGTCACCACAGTTGTTTTCAAGGGATAAATGACCAAAAATAATAAATTTAAGTGAGATAACTAAAAAAGACCAAGATAAATGACCACTTTTGGTCACGGGATAAAAACCAACTAAAAACGACCAAGATAAATGACCAAATTTGGTCATGAGATATCTAGACTAAAAATGACCACATAACAATTGGTCATTTTTAGTTGTCACTTCGGCAATGAAAAAATTACAAATTTGACAATGAATTTGTACATTTAAGGGGGTCTCTGAATCCATCTGCAGTGTTAGAATTTAGTAAATTAATAATGTATTGTCACAACTCAACATGAATTGACCAAATTAATATAATATATAAAATACAGATTGGTGGCCCTGAATGTGCATCTCTGGGGTCTCTCAATCCATCTGTAGGTCTAGAATTTACTAAATTGTAGACCCCCTCATGTACACAACTCAACTATTTTACTTTGTATGTAAATCCTAGGAAAAAAGTTATTACATTTTTTTTAATAAGTAGCAATTCAATGAACTAAACTTTCTATTATTTGTTGAAAGAGTTCTCAATATTTTAACTAAAACAACTGAACCCGTGACCAGTTTATGATTCAACATTATTATGTAATGTGATCCCATTTTATTTGCAGCTATAACTCCTTTCCTCTATTGAAATTCTACTGATTTGGGGGTTTAAAGTCTCGAAACCTTTGGCCAATTCGAACCCGTGACCTTTGAGCTTCCTGTTCTCAGTTGGACTACCAATGATGAATTTAGTGTAGCTTAAAGCCTTAAATATTCATTTTCTGACCCTCTTGATGGTTATTTTATTTGCTATTTGGGTTTTTAGGCGGCAATCCTTTCTTCTCAACATATGGAGCCATTTCTTAGGCCCTGAGGCCTGGGGTATTACTATATTTTTGTAGAGTTGCTTTTTGGCATTGGGATCATGAAGTTTGGCAAACAATTGCAAAGTCAGATCGAGGAAACATTGCTAGAATGACAGGATAAGTTCTTGTCTTACAAAGACTTGAAGAAGCTAGTTAAATTTATATCGACTGCAAGGGAAGCTTCACCTTCTTCCCTTGGCAGCGATGAGATCAGAAGCGGCTCCAATGAAGTTCCCAACAAAAGGTGGAAGATCTCTGGTGGACCTTTTGAAGCAGGTGATGCTTCAACCCTTGGCAGCGATGAGATCAGAAGCGGCTCCAATGAAGTTCCCAACAAAAGGTGAAAGATCTCTGGTGGACCTTTTGAAGCAGGTGATGCTTCAACCCTTGGCAGCGATGAGATCAGAAGCGGCTCCAATGAAGTTCCCAACAAAAGGTGAAAGATCTCTGGTGGACCTTTTGAAGCAGGTGATGCTTCAAATGACAATCTAAGTGGTTATCTCTAAATAGGGTTGTGGGGATCTAGATTTCGATTGCAGTAAAGGAAAAATGACCGCGAAGGAAGTTTTGGAAGGGGTTTAACAATTTTCATAAAGTCAGGTCGGGCAGCTTTACATGAAGAATCAAAGACTAGTTTAATTTCATATATTCAAAAGAATCAACTTACATATTCATTTCCCTTGGGAAAATAGTAACGGAAGGTATCACACATTTAAATAGTATCACGCACATCATTTATTTCTTTATTCATCCTGTAATTAATTCTTTGTTGCACACAGATTTCTTACTGGTTGCACTATTACGTCATAATCTCAAATAACTTTATACAGATTCACACCCATTTATATTGCTAAATTCAAGCCCAACAATAATGATTCATACTTGGCAATATTGTTAATGTAATCAAGCTAATTAAACACAAATAACTTCATTAAAGGAATCCTTTAAGTCTTCAACATGATACCTCATCATTTGCTTTCTGTACAGCTTAACATGTGTTGTCAATAGTAGTTATAGTGTTATATGATCAATCTAGTTCCATTCCCTACTCATATTTATTGAAATCCTTTACTCCAATGCTTCTATTCTTGGGAGGAATGATGAGGAATTAGAAATAGTAAATAAGGATGCATCATCGCCTTACCCTTAGATTTCTTATGCTAGACACCCAAGATGATGGAGTCACTTCAATACCCTTTATTTTTACCAGGAAGATCAGATATTTAGGGGACAAGTATTAGAACAACTTACCTTGGATAAAAACTACTAGAAATACATATTTACTAGCCCTAAAACATTGGGTCTTTGGCTCTGGATGGACTGCTATTAGAACGCATCCTTCTATTCATACAAGAGGAACCCTACGATGATGGATTGATTTACTTACCCCTAAGTAGACCAGGAATAGCACTAGGGAATGGGACAGTCTTAAAATCCCTTGGAAACCTCACACTTACAATATTTAGATATTGATAGGCCCTATTAGGTCTTTGGAGGGACTTATATCAGACCTTAGAAGCCCCAGGTGGATGGAATGGATGGACTTGCTAGACTTGCTGGTCTTACTGGTTGGATGGGCAATGCCATCTTTTCATACTTAATTTTCCACTTTTACAGGGAGCGAGGTACGAGGGCAAGTAGATTTACATGCCTTGGCCATACCCGGAGGCCTCTGCAAAATTTCTTGGTATATTCTTTGTGTGAACCAAACAAAAGGAATTTTAATAGTATTACATATTTTACATGCCTTGGCCATACCCAAAGGCTCCTGCAAAATTTCTCGATATATTCTGTGCTAACCATTATTGTTTTTGTTCTTCAAAAACAACATTCTATGCAAATCCCCATATCTCCAACTTGCCTTTGCAATAACCAAGTCCCTGAATCATTGGTGAGCATGGATCCCTATATTTAGCACATGCATATCTAAAGTTTCTTGTAGCTCTTGAGCACTCCCGGCCACTTGCTTTTAGTTAAATGGGAAACTCTCAGTTCAAGTCATAACAATGTAAAATATGGTAGAATATTGATATATCAATTTATAGAGTGTATGGGTGCATTCCATACAAATTTGATAGATTTTATGAACCTAGTTGATTAAAATTGGGCATGTCACCTGATTATCAAAGAGGGGTGTAAAGCATGTTCTCCCACTTTCAGGATGCAAAGTTTTTCTCATTTCATTTAGACTTGGTCATCTCCCTCAATTATGCATAGAAGAGAGCATTACTACCCATTCAAACCCCCATAAATCTGGCTTGTAGTGAATCTATCAAAGAGCACTGGGTACTCTCAATGATCCCACTACTTAGCTTTCCAACTTCAATTATTTCTGTAGGCTAAACCAAGTATTACCTAAATCCATGCGATAAGGGCGGGCATGTGGTGAAGAGTTCGTTGATTTTGGAATGGGTTTAAAAATTTTCATAAAGTCAAGGCGGGAAGCTTTACATGAAGAATCAAAGACTATTTTATTTTCATAATGGTCATGGAGAAACCTTGGGCTTTTAGCTGCTTTTGTTTTCCAGGATGCAACAGGAACTTGCACTATGCAAGTGTTAACTAGAAGTGTCTTAGACATGTGACATTTTGCAGTAACAATGTTTTATTGGTTAACTTGCACCTTTTGTATAGGCTGGGACCAGTGAATAATGAACCAAAGGAAAGAAAAGTTATTGCACAGAGAAAGCAGGCCAAGCCTACAGAAAGAACATGACCTGAAGCATTAGGCTATTGCAGATCCTTAAGCATTTTTCTAGTAGGAATGTGTAAGTAAGTGGCCCTGTGTAATAGATAGATACAAACTGTACAATGTTCACCCATATAGGCTAGGCATGCAATTTTTTCCCCAGTGCATTGAATTAGTTATTCCCCATGATCAATTTCATGATCTTTTGAGATCTTAGGTGAAAGAGTCCCCATAAGATGAAAATTCAGAAACATACAAGAATGTGACAAGCATGTTTAACATTTTGCAAAAGAAGCAAGCCAGATTGTAGGCTTTGGTTCTAGATCGATTTTTATTTTCCCAGACAATAGAAAGCATCTTTTCACTATCATTTATAATGCGTTTCATTGCAAATTCACCCTCCCTCTACTCATATGAGACCCAATTCTTAATGATGATTTCATTGCATTCCATAATGTCAATCTAATACCGGTTAAATTTAGATGGTGAAGGAGCCTTTTTATTCTCATTCCTCAAATATAGAATGACTATTGCAAAATCCATTCCACCATATGTTATTGTCAAGGATCTGTACTCCCTCACTGAGTTAAGGAGTTCCCTTCACCAAAAATATATCCAAATACTTTCCATTAAAGTGTCCATAAGATATTTTGTTAGTCCAGGTTGGTGCAAGGTTGATAGGTTCCACATTGATTAACCTAGATTCCTTGATCTTGGAAGAATTCAAATAAATGGTCATTTCTGGCTGAAGGCCCCCATCTTTTTCTATTTCTAATTGTTATATTCATTGCTCCAATATGATAAAAGACCAAGGAGAATATAAAATCCCCCTATCCCTGATATCTTCCTAAGAACTCTATCTATACTCCAAAATTCCATAAATATTTAACAGATCTAGATACTATTTTAATTCTTTAAAGAAAACCATGACTAACATAGCACAATCAGATTTTATGCTACTTAGCTTGTCAAATTTTGTTTCCATATGGTCACCAATCCTTCTGAATTCCCTTGAGACTCTAAGAGTTCGTAGTACGTACACTTGAATTGCTAGTTTGGAAAGTTCTTTCTCAAAGATATCATGCAATTCGTCTCCTATATCCTTTTTTATCCCACGATTTGGTATCAACAGAAATTCATAGTCCTATATATGGATTTAAAAATGACTCAATAATTTAGATATGTTCAAAATATATTATGTGAGAAATATTTTATTATAATATTTATGGAAAATAATATATGAGATATATTTTATTTTAAAATTGATGAAATGCTTCTGTCAATTTGCTTTGGTTTGTACCGGTCATTTTTTATATCATCATTTCCTATACATGTGCAGAATGAGCTCTCAGCGATTCTGAGGTTTGGTGCTGAGGAGCTCTTCAAGGAAGATAAAAATGAAGAGGAAGCAAAGAAGAAACTTGAGAACATGGATATTGATGAGGTAATTGAAAGAGGTGAAAAGGTTGAGTCAAAGGAAACTAAAGAGGAGGGTGAAAGTGAACTCTTAAGTGCATTTAAGGTAGGTAGTATGTCTGATATTTTAGACTGTTTGTTTCTCTTGACATCTTTAAATTTGTAATAGTGCATTACTTAAGTGAAAATAAGGGGTATCAAAAGAGAAAACATCTAGAGGGATAACTTTTTGTAAAATACTGCATAGTATTAATATTGGGTTGTTGATCACTGAAGCTTTCTCATTAATTAAAACCAATGATGACAACATTGAAAGTCTGTGGGATCAATTGGCCAATGAAATCTATTTGTGATTTAGTCAATGGGAGAATGAATCATGGGTAAAGAGAATGCATGGCTAGTTCTTTGTCAATACCCATTTTTCAACCCATCAACAATACACTGCAGGGGGAAGCCCAATTCCACTGGCCTGGAGCCTATGGCTGTAGGTGACAATGCCTGTTAAATGACATACTCCGTGTTCTGTGGGTACTTATTCTAACCTTAACCTGATTATATAACATGTGCACTGCATCCCTCCATTTCGTTGGCACCCCCATCTCTACCAATCTCACCTAAATTTTGTGTTGTGGGACGGATTCAAATACCTTATGTAAATCCTCAAAGAAGTACCATAGGCCTTCCTCCTTATTCTCCAAGTTTTTCAACCATGTGCCTCAATTTTTAGCAATGATCAACAGTTGATTTGTAAACAAGAGACTTATAGCCCTCTTGTTTTATCAACATGGATTTTCTGTATAAATTATATTTTTCTTTGTGCTTAGTGCAACTATGAGTGCAAAACTTCTCAGCTTTTGATCATGAACAGGAAGAAACAAATGTTTCTATATTTGGTTTTACTGCTTAGTTTACTATCTTGCAATGGAAAAATAAAAATCAATTCCAAATACAACATTCAAGTGCACTATGTCAATCCCAGTAGTTAGTGAATCACAAATCTATTATGCTAGCTGAAGGCACTCAGATTCAAAACCCAAAAAGGTAGATTAGCCTTTGCTGCTAAATTAAACAAGGCATAACATAATGGTTCTACTATTGGCCAAAGGTTTAGTCTGCTATTTGCATGTGCCTACACAGCACTCTGTTTGGTGGAGGTCAACTCTGCTTATTGAGTTGGTTGTCTCAACCAAACAAACCATGACAATAATACATCCAATGCAAAGACTAGAGTTAAATGTGCCCCCTTGCCATTAATTCTAACCATTAGAGTCACAATACTCACAGTGTATATTGAGTCCATACTAGTACATTTCAGAAGACAATATTTTATACCAATTGCATAATATAATTTGGTGGCCTAGCACAACTGCTATTTGAAAGAGGGATAGTTTGGATTAACGATTGGTGGTTCTTTCTTTCCATTCAGGTTGCGAACTTCAACACTATAGAAGATGATGGAACTTTTTGGAGTCTAATTCAACCTGAAGCAATATCAAAAGCTGAAGTATGTATGAGGCAACTGTACAATCCAAAGTATGTTGTGACAACTTCATTGATTATGATAAATAGTGCATGATATATGTGTATAGGATGCCAAGAGTGTTTAGGTTTTATTGTGACAACTTCATTGATTCTGCTAGACAGTTCATGATACATGTTTAGGATATATATTTTTTTAAATTTACTTTCCTGTTAATTTTGGGCCCAGCTTTTTAATTAGCCAAATATTCTGGCTTGGTTCCTTGGTTGTAATCGTTTCAATTGTGTTTAGTGATTGGGATGTTAAGTTGTAGAAAGACACCATTGACAGAGGCTTATTTTTGAAGGAAGCATTGGCACCACATGCTGCAAGAAGCACCAAAATTTATGTCGATGTTTCTCAACCTGACAGAAATGGAAAAAGGAGGAGGAGAGGAGGTGAAGTGCAAGAACGGTTGTAGAAATGCTCTGGAAACATTTCAGAAGCACCTGTGCAAACTTTGCTACCTCAAATAGAGGGTGATGCAGGTTATGTTTGTGAATGGGCAGGTGGTGGGCTATCAAATAAGGATGCCAATAATTTTGTAAAAGCGGTGAGATTTCTGACTGAAATAGATGGTTTTCTTAATCTATCCTAAATGATGACTTGGGATAATTAATGACAGTGATTATTGTGTTTTCTAACTGTCTTGTGAGTTTAGCTGATGCATCTTTTACAGATTGCACAACTTGTTTCTTTTCAAATTTCTTGCCTTTGCTTTCTCCTAGATATACCAAGCATGTTTATTAATATTTCAGTGGCGTTAGTGATTTTATCTCAAGCCTTATCCAGGTATTATTTTAAGAGTGAAATTGTATGTACACAAATTGTTTTCCTTTCTCGCTTTCTTCTAAATGTAACAAACACGTTTATTGATATTTCAGTTGCCTTGTTGATTTTATCTCTAGTCTCATCTAGTAATATTTTAAGAGTGTGAAGCTTAGTCATACGCAAATTACTGGGCCTTTTTTGCTTTCCTCACATATGGAATGCTTGTGAATTATAAGTTGCATTGAATTTTTATTTGTTTTTTATTTAGATTGAAGCATCATTGACTAAGAATTCCGATGATGTTTTTCTCAACTATCAAGGCTAAGGTTGAAATTATAGTCACGTGTATCTAGTCCATTCTTCTTGGAAGGATCATGTGACAGTAGAGAGTGAAAGAAGCCATATTATTTCTTCAAGTGTTTCAACTGAGCATATTGTTTCAAAAATTTGGAAATATGGACATCTACCCTTGAATGAGCTGCTCTTAACTCTTCTTTGCACGCAACCAGATCATCCTTGATTGTTTGTATCTCATGGTCACTTTCTTCTTTTACTTCCCTTTTTTTCGTTCATAAGTGCTAAGATTTTGTTTTCTGCATCTGCTAGCTCACTCTCAAGGGACTGCAACCTTTCAAAAACTTATCCAACTTAGTAGCTTGTATGTTAGCTTCTCCTTTGAATTTCATAGATTCTTGTTCTGCAAATCCTATCTTTTTCTGTAGTTCATTGACTGATTTACCAAGCCAATCAATTTTCTTGACTGGATCCTGGGATAAAGCTTCACCTGTAAAGTAAATAGCACTTAATGTCTTTATTATACTCTGCATTATACTATTGTTGTCAAGTAACCGCTTCTCTAGCTCAACACAATGATTTTTTACGGAAATTGCATATGCTTCTAGACTTTCAAAGTGCTCCAGCTCACTTGACAACTTGTTGATTCTCTACTTATGTTCAGTAATAGCTAAGCCACATAGTTGTAACGCCATTTTTAGCTGCTCCTGCTCTACTACTTTTTCATCCATAGATTGCTTCCAATTGTCTTGTTGTTGAGCTAACCTTTTTTCACTGCCATAGTCAATTTCTCCCTTATTACTGCTGATCTCTCTTCTGCCTCCTCAAGCTGTTCCTGTAGAGCATCCTTTTTATTTTTTACCATCTCTAGCTCTTCAGTCATTATTCTATTTTGCTGCATAAGGATT
>LPNX010560321.1:92251-188784 GCA_001517045.1 Pseudotsuga menziesii
ACTTTTATGATGATCAACAAGTTCATCAGATAAACTCTCTTACTGGGATGCCTCTTGAACTACTTGCTCAGTTAGAGATTCAAATTTAGAGTTAAGTTCCTCGAGATTTTTCACATATTCCTCTTTTTTGTGGTTTACTTTCAAGATATTTTCCTCTAGGATTTAAATTTTCTACTGTCCTCTTTGACTCCCCCAATTCAAAGGTAGATAGATCAACAATTCTTTGATCATTCTCAATTTCATGCTTAAAGTGAGCTTCATCCTGTTGGGCCTGAGTTAGTGCTCTGCTGAGCTAAGCAATCTGAAATTCTGGATCAATTGATTGCATTGATGTTGGCATATCAACATTCTCAAGAATCTGTTCCCATCTTTGAATAAGATGGTTCCTTTCAAACAAAGACTTCTGTAGTATATCTAACTGTTCAACTACACTACATGAGGAGCTACATATGTAGGATGTATGAGAGAGGGTCAATTTTACATTAAGAGGTGACCAAAGTGGCATTTTAATTGGATTTTGTTGATTACAACAAAATATTTATAGGTTGTTTGAGCCTCTCACGGTATTTGGCTAGCCCATCTCCACACTTTGAGTTCACCTTTTCCATCACCAGTGAAAACCAATCCACTAGGTCCAATCTGAAATGCCCACACCTCATTCCTTATGAATACTCTGCCTCGTTCACTGAAACTGAGAAAAAAACTATCATTGTTATTGTACCCATATCTATGAGAACATTCATGCACAGCATGATTGATGGTCTGCACACCAATTAAAAAACTAACACAATGAATTCCATAAATGAGTGCATGAAATATTTCCTAGTGCCCAAACTATTTTTAAACCCAGCAGAAAATGACCCTGAAATAGCCTATAAGCATTCTAGATTCCAATCTAATGCCTTCCCTATGCAAGAAAACAGAAAACCATTTCCATTTTCCAGTATCTTAGTGGGTGTTCCACTGTATTATCATATTTTGACACTTTTGCAGGTTGGTAAAGCTTGTGGCGATAAATGGCGGTAAAGTTGAATATGATGTAACCATGACAGCATACAATAAGAAAGAGGTAAGATGGTTTGTTATGGTAGTATGAGGAAGAATATGTACTTAAGGAGAGACATTTATGGAGCCCTAATTATTGAACTACGCTAGGGTAAAAAGAAGGAACAATAGCAATAATTAGTTATTATGTTTTTCCATCATTGAAGAAAGTATATGTCTTATAGGAAGTGCTGTATAGAGATCTACTTTGTTTTTGGAATTGGAGGTCTTAGATCAAATGCAAACAATTGAGGGGAGATACACCACAATTAGTGATTTCTTTGAAGGGCCCAATGGTAAACATTACTGCATATTTTTTATTAATTAAAATATGAGGGTCACTCTACTACATTTACTTGAGAATCCATAGGGAGAGGGATTTTTTGTTATGGGAAGTTGTAGGTGTTGGTCAAAGTCATGAGGTATTAGGTTCTTTTGACTACCATTATCAAGCATCATGATGGCTAGCTTGTCTTTTATCTGGAATTTATAGGTGAAAGGAAATTTGGGAGAATGAAGACAGTTTGAGAATATGTACATCATCTAGGTCAGGAATCTAGGGCTTGATCCAAATTCATGGAATGCCTCGATATATACAATTGTATTTCCTGACCAACTGCTTGACGAAGTTGTAACCACCTACACATGAGATTTGACATATGGCATGAGGGATAAATTCATTGCATGATAACATGGAAACATGTGGCTATGGACTTTGTATTTGGTCTTGAAGTATATGTCTTATGGCCTTTGTTATGGATCTTATTATATGATCCATATAAAGTGGTATTGACCATTAAGTAGTACATAACAGGAGGGATCTACATAAGTGTCTATATAAGCCTAGGGAATTCTTATATACTTATGTTTAAGTGATGTTGTTAACCTTATGGGTTACCCCTGCCACTAGATCCCATCTAAACATCCCTTTCTTATATACTTATGTTCAGGTGATGTTGTTAACCTTATGGGTTACCCCTTCCACTAGATCCCATCCAAACATCCCTCCCACCCAAACAACCCATAGAACCCCCCTAACATCCCAAACCAGCCCCTACCCTTGGTGGTGGTATTAAATTTGATAAATAAAAAACCCTTGTCATACTAACAGCCCATAGAGACCTCCTAACAACCCCTCCTAACAGCCCATAGAGCCCTCCTAATAGCCCATGCAAATAGCCCACCTAACTAACAACCCTCCTCCTTCCTTCCTAACAGTCCATAGAGCCCCTCCAAACAATCCCACCACCCTCCAAACAGTCCCACCACCTCCAACAGTCCCACCACCCTCCAAACTATGGATATTATTTAACATCGTAACTTCATCTTAATCTATTTTACTGAAAAAAAACATCACCCTTCTTGGAACAATTATACTGGAATTTGGTGGTGGTTAAAAAATATCTACTGTATTCTCTCTTGCCATCCTAGTACCTGATGATTCCCCTAAAATTAATAGTAAATTATAACTTTATTTATAATATTTTTATCTTTTGTTATGTTTTTTTTTAATGAGTCTGACCAAAATCTTGGGTGTACTTTTTATCATATTCACTGAGATCAATGTATACTTCTCATGCTGTAAATCGAGACTACCGCCAAGTTTGAGAAATCCTTTCTAAATTATTGTTGGCATGGATTAATCAATTGAGTCTTTGTGATATTAGGATAAAGTTTATACAGACATCGTATTTGAAGTTTTGAACCGAATTGTAACTATCAAGAAAGCTTATTACTCTGATATAATTTCTTTTGGGAGACAAATAAAGAAGGTTTTCTTTTCTCTCGGCTTTGCCTTTATTAGTCACATGTAATGGTCAAGAGGTATCAAAACTAGTATTGTTTGCCTTATATCTGACAGTGATTTCTGCCATGTGTTGTATGATGAACTGAAAATGTTGCTCTTATTCTTCATGTGGACTGGATATGTTTAAAAGAAGATTATATATTTTTTAATTTTTGATTTTTTTCTGTTACTGTTGCAGTTGTATTTGACAGGTCTCTAACATGGCTGGCAGAGGTGGTTAAGATTTACAACTGTTACATGGCTCTTAGAGGTGTGTTCCTTACCCTAAGATTATAATTCTGGTAGTATTTTGTTTCTGTACGTTGATTCAGAAGGTTATATGAAAGATCAAACTACTTAGTATGCAATTGAATTCATTACTCGGTGATGTGTTTGCAGATAAGAAGGAAATGTGTGTCCCCAACAAACTTTTATGTCATCATGAGCTTGGATTGAGTAACTATAAATTTACAAGAAGAAATTTTAGGGCTGCATATGGAATGGCACAGAATCTTAATTAGTTTGAGATTAAAAGATCTTTCGTGATAGAAAGGGAAATTGTACATTTTTCAGTCTTTGCTAAACCATGGTCCTGTAAAATTCCTATGAGCGAGGGATTTTTTGAACCTCTTTGTGACTTGTATGCTACAGCTAATAGTGAGAGTTAACATTGGATAAGTTGATTGGGGAGAGGGGCAGCTGATGTATGGTAAAGTAAAAACTTATATAAATATTTATATTCCCATTCAAGAGTTCTTTATCTATGGGGAAGGTTCACAATGTTGGAAGAACAAATCCAATGATCTGTACTAACCAAAAAACCCCGTGCTATTTGTTATTCTCCCTTTAAAGCATGATCTGGTCACAAGTTGGATGCCAGGAATACTTAATAGGAAGGTCTATGAGTTAAGAAACGATACAAAAATCCTGCAAGTGGCTACAACCTGCAAGTTATTGAAGAAAAAAACTAGAATTCATGTCAATGGAATATATATCAGCCCTTCCATATGCCAAAAAGCATTGCCAACAAATTCCATGTCATGTAATATTGGGCCTGAATCTACTCTTTTGCCAGGGCTTCCGGATGATGTTGCTAAGCATTGTCTGGCACTTGTGCCACACAATTATTTCCAGTCTATGGGGTCTGTTTGTAAGCTATGGAGGAAATTCCTTCAGAGCAAAGAATTCTATGTTGTGAGAAAACTGGCAGGTTCCCTGGAAGAATGGATTGAATCTATACTATTGTAACCACGGTCTGTATATTATGTTATTTTGTATGTGGCTCTTCCTACTTGTTTATAGTCTCCATAATAAGATATGCCAAGGTTCTAGAAATAAATGAGCTTGTCGAGCTGAAGTTTTAGTCAATTTGGTTATCGGCTTGACTTTTAACGTGTTGAGCTGTGCAGCGTGGTAATAGCGGGGGAGATGCTGGGGGTGCGGCAGACAGAGTTTTGAATCAGTTCTTGACTGAGATGGATGGCATGATTGCCAAGAAAACTATTTTCATTATTGGGGCTACAAATCGACCTGACATTATTGATTCAGCTTTATTACGACCTGGTCGCCTTGATCAGTTAATATACATACCTTTACTTGATGAAGCTTCCTGCTTTCAGATCTTTAAAGCATGTTTGCGGAAGTCACCTATTGCAAAGGATGTTGAAATTGCAACTCTTGGTCAATACACACAAGGATTTAGTGGAGTTGATATTACTGAAATTTGTCAGTGTGCTTGCAAGTATGCTATTAGAGAGCACATTGAAATGGTAAGCACTTCTTAACATCAGTAGACCTTCCTACTTGGAAGATGTTGAGCAATTCATGTTCCAATATATGATGATCAATTTTGTACATTAATATTTTTCCTTAGGGTACTTTTGGAAAGCAAGAAAATGCAAAATCTTTGCTTCAATTATCAGTGCCTTGGAATATTTGAATGAATTTTGCTCTTCTGTTGTATGTAGGACATTGAAAAAGAAAAGAAAAGAAAAGAAAACCCTGAAGCCATGGATGAGGATGAAACTAAAGTTGCAGATATAAAGGCAGCTCATTTTGAGGAATCAATGAAATATGCTCGAAGGAGTGTTAGTGATGCAGATATACGTAAATATCAAGCATTTGCTCAAACTTTACAGCAGTCTCGAGGTTTTGGGTCAGAATTCCAGTTCACATATCGAGCAGCTACTACTACAGTCAGTGAAGGAACCACAGATCCTTTTGCTACACAAACTGCTGTTGATGATGATGATGCATACATGAAGTAGTGTATGCATTTTATTGTTCCTGTCTTGGTTTGAGTCCACTTTGCTAGCAAGTCTTGCTCCGGATTATCTGATTGTTGATCACCTCCGATACTCTCATTATTATCTGACCAGTTATAACAGGGATGATGAGAAAAGTCTGCTATGATCAGACTTTAGTTGCTTCTATATGGATGCAGCAGTTCGCATGATTACATTTGTTATTTTGTGATGCTATGATCGCTGATTATGCTCAGACATTTGATGCTATGTAAATGATGTCTTTTGATTCTTTTGAATAACAAAGGCTGGTATTTTTTCCTCTGAAAACTAATTAATATGACATTACATGATTTACATGTGTATTAGATTTTATTTACAAGTGTTGTAATTAATTATAATGTGACTGCATAATTCGCATGTGTATTAGATGAGAATAAATGTATGATTTTTTTTTATTAATTTAAACATAATATCATATTAAAAATTTATATTGATTAATAATGGACACCATTCAAACTACTAAAATATAATGACCATACATAAAGCGACTAAAAATGACTAAATTAGTGACCAATAAATGAGATTAATGACCAAAATTCGCAAATAAAATGACCAATAATTGAGAGATACACGACCAAACAATGAAATACAAATGACCAAAAAAATGACCAACATTCGCATATCAATGACCAAAAATCAATTTTGGTGGCTAATTTATCGTCTTTTATTACGCGACCAAATTTGGTCATATTTTAGCTTGTCATGTGATCATTAATTTGGTCACAAATGTGGTCATATATTTGGTCATTGATTCAAATATATGACCAAATTAATGACCAAATATATGACCAAATTAATGACCAACCGACAAGCTATAAATGACCAAAATAAAAATGACCAATTTTGGTCATGTAATAAAAGACCGCAAATTAGCCACCAGCGATCGCCAAACCAAAAGTGGTCATTGATATGTGGATTTTCGTCATTTTTTTGGTCACTAATCTCTCATTTTCCACTAGTGTGCCCATACCTTGTATGAAACATGGTTTTGTGAATATCCTCGTCGCAAATCCATACCTGATGAAACCTGAATTGCAGGTCAATCTTTGAAAATATCCTAGCTCCTCCCACCTGATCGAACAAGTCATCGATCCTAGGGAGTGGGTATCGGTTCTTGATAGTCATTTTGTTCAACTAATGGTAATCGATGCACATACGCATCGTGCCATCTTTCTTCTTTACAAACAGTATCGGTGTTCCCTAAGGGGACACACTGGGTCAGATATACCCTTTCTCTATCAACTCCTGCAACTGCAGTTTGAGTTCCACAAACTCAAGTGTACTCATGCGGTAAGGGGCTTTCGAAGACGAAACTGATCCTAGGGTCAGTTCGATGGAAAATTCTAGGTTTCATTTCGAAGGTAATCATGGGATTTCCTCGAGAAACACATCCTTGAATTATTCAAGAATGGGGAATTCTTCTATGTGTTGTTATCTTTCAGACTCTATGTCTCAGATGTTTACTGCAAACATCTTGCATCCTTTCCTAACGCATTTCTTTTCTTGTAAGGAAGATATTTTCCTTACGAAAAATTTCTTTGGAATGCCCTGAACCTTTACTTGGTTCCCTTGGCTAGCTATACACAAGATTGACTTGTGTAAGAAATCGAGCATGACATGGTGTTGCTCCAACGAGTCCATGTCGATAAGTATATCGTACAAACCTAAGGGTAGGATGTTCAGGTTTACTTTCATTGGAAACCCATTCAGGTTCCTCACATTCTTTAACTATTTCCAAAACTTTATGTTTCGTAGTTGTGGCCAACTAAACCAGCCAAGGTTTATCATGCTTTACTTTTCCTAGTTTGCATACATAAAAATTTTTAGGTGAAACATAGCTCCGGAAAGCACTGGGATCAATAAGTATTGAAATAGAAGTGTTCAAGATATTACCTTCTATCTCAACCATAGTAGCTTGTCGGTATGCTTGTCATCCATCCAATGCTGCATAGGTCTGTGGTGTTCCCGCTATGTCCTCGATGGTTGGTTCTTCTTATAAGTTATGCAATACCCCATTGGTCTAATTCTTACAATCTTGGGCATAATGAGGCCTGTTGCATTTCTGGCACTTGATCAGTAGTGGAGTAGAATTCACCCCACTTGCTACTGGCTTGTTAACATTGGAAACTGGTACATAAGGCTTCGTATCAGATTTACTGAAGTTCTTTTTGGCTAGAAAGTTGTTATTCTTCTTTCTGTATGGTTATGGGTTATGTTATGGAGAAAAATTCCTATGGCTTGGGGTACCACAATAGATAGAGTAACTGCAGAAATCAATCCCTTCCCAATATGCAAGAGAAATAAACATCTAACACTAAAGGATCTAGAAACATACATTATTCCAGATGGTTGATGTAGATCCCCGTTGAGATTTTCCAATCTCGCTTGTGTTAGCAATTTGCTCTCTCAACAATCAGCAAACAAGACAAGCATGCTATATAATGATGTGTTGCAGTTGCAACTATTTCCCTAAAATTGAATTTTCAATTTTAGGGCACCCTTTTTATTTGTTTTATTAAATTTGGTCTAGGAGTATTTTGTTATTTCCAAAGTTGCCCTAAGTTCATAAATGTCTTTTAAAAACTTGGTTTTTTCACTTTTCTGTATCAGAAGATTAGTCAACTATTCTTCAAATATCGGAAGCATAGTGGACTATCCTTCCAACATTGTGGAAACGAAATCATCTAGCTTGTTGAGTGTATTTGGAATGTGTCGTCGATGCATCGGAGTTAGTCTGCTTTATTCTCAGATTTGATTTGCCAAAGTTGCGACCCCTTAGTGATGGACTTATCCGACGATCTTGTTTTCCTTCACCCTAGTGTTCCCATGATCTGAAAACAAGATCTTTGCTACTCTACGATGTTAACATGAATTTCATAAAGAGCATGAATGAAGCTCATAAATCCATAAGAAGAGAACCAAACAGCATAGACAATACGCACATAAAGACAACAAGTTGATAACGGAGTTCGTCCAGGGTGGAATACGTCTCCGGGACTACTTCTCAATAGGAGGGTCGATCTATAATCTCAGCATAAGGCAAAATACATGGCAATGATACAATGATACCTTGGCGACAATGGTCAGGAAGAGAACCACTGCCCAAAACACAACAAGACTTATTCCAGCAACTCCGAAGCCTGAAGAGGGTGTAAAACGAGTATAAACACTCGTACCTTCCTCCTGTAGAGCTACGCAATCTCCCTTATCTCCTTTAGCTACAAAGTCTCCACTCCAAAGCATGAGTGGCAAATGGAAACTAAGGGGGCTTATATAGCCATGACTTTCCCCTCTTCACATTTTCCTCTTGTTTTCTTTGGTTACAACAAATTTTGCCCAAGAAGGCATATGGTTCCAACTCCCCACACTTGGTTAGGATATTTTTAAATTATGTAGTTGACATAATTACAACTATGCCAACCACATTTTATATTTTTAGAATATTACAATAAAATTCTTTTCCCCCAAAACCACATAGTTCATTGAACCCACAATATGGTTTTTTTTAAAACAAATTTGTTATAATGTAACTTGTTTTTAGACCCACTTATAACCCATTTTCTATAGTTTATAATTAAACATGTGCTGAAATAGAGCATGGGCTCCCATGCTGGTCGGAGCTCCCAGTCACGCTGGAGGAAGAACCAAGGTCGGGGCTAAGCCCCGGCTCCTTTGGGGCTCGAAATGCCACTGCATACTTTAAATAAATTTATTTCCATACATTATGCAAGGAACACTACCAGCGCAGTTGGTAAAGGTGCAGAGACAGGGTATGGGAGGTCAGGAGTTCAAAACCCATGGAGCAACAACATTTTAGTGAACTTCAATCAATATTGGCCAATCCGGTGCTGCAACGTGGAAGTTCCAGATTGGTCCACCTCAATGCCCGTACATGACACGTGTCGCATTCGGATTGGTCCAAATAAATGCCTAGTTAGCTGCCAACTCATCTTTCATACTTCCAACTAAGTTGCGCAGTCACCTCTGTACTGACATGTGTCACATTCGGATTGGTCCATACTGCTGACTAGATTTCCACCTCATCGTCTGTACATGATGCCACATCATCCGTCTTGTTGAGGCCTGGAAATTCGCAAGCAACAACATCAAGGGATTCTCCCCAGTCAACATTCCCAACTAGCCCATGACTGTTTGGTGTAGGGAATCCGTCCGGTTTGCGATCTGGAAGCTGTAGGTCAAGTAACAAAACAAAGGTTTTACCGGTTGCGGCCCAGTCCACCGTGTATATTTTTGTATTTTTTGACTTAAGTATGAGATGCAAGTGCCTAATTAACCATGCAGGGTGATGAAGGATGCAAGGAGCATTCACAACATGATGCGCAGGTTCTTACCTCTCGTCTTAGAACTCGCAAGCATCTAAATCACATATGCTGAAATAAAGTAAAACTAACTAACTATCTATCTATCTATCTATCTATCCCCGGGGAGCCAAATTATAATTTATTTGTGAGTAATGTAAATTGTGCATGTATCATAAAGAGAAGTTACAGATAGCTAATATTTCTTCCTACAACACATGAACGATTAAAGATATCTCAACAATCAGATAGCTATTTGTTTTATGAACAACATACATCACTCATGGTGGTAATTCCACAAAATAAACCAGAAATCATTTAAACAAGAACATAGGCTCTAAGAGTTAGAACGATCTCACGGTTAATGGACAAAAAGATGGAAAAACAAAATAGTTCATCTTTCTGCCATCCACAGCATAACATTTGAAAGTGCCACCAATCTTTCTCCAACATGCAAACAATACTTATTTATTGCAAAGAGAAATAGTTCTTCTTACAATATCTCTTTTTATGTCTAACTGGGAAAAAGCCCTTGTTCCTTCTAAGCCTTCTACATTTATACAAAAAGGGCGAGACTGTTGGGCAACCCAAAGTAACCTTTGGGATTCCCAACTCTTCACCTCCAATGTTTCACTTTTCTCAAATGTTTTTACAAAATCGTTACAAATTACAAAAGTGACCAATTGTTTACGAGGAGGGTCCCACTTGGGTGTATAGAAACTTCTTCCACGCCAAAGCTTCAGAGGCGATGCCTTCAAAGGCACAAGGTTCCAGAAACTGAATGTTGATCTCAAACTTTGCAGCCTGGTTCTTTATAGCCTCAATTCTGGCTGTGCTCAACCGAAGCTGAGCCTCCAAAAGTTGCACACTGATGGATGAATGATCTACTTCACTCCTCAATATCTTATCATCCAGGGATTTAATATGTTGTACTTTCACTTCCTCCTCCTGATATCTCTTCTGCAACATCTCCACAAATGAGTTGTGGTCCGGGAAAACATCAAGCCTTTGTTCAACCTCTATTTGGCACCGATTGTAGGTAATAAGGAGCCTCCTGAAAAACTCTGTGCATGCTCCTTTCATCTTTTTAACATCTTTTTTGAAATCCTTTGTGGTATTAATAGCAAATTCTAGTAAGTCATAATCCCGCTTGAGGGCCTATTGATCCTTTGATGGAAATTCTGTTGGAGTTTCTTTATTGTTTTCCATCCTTTCCATTCTTGCAGTTAGAACTTCAAGGAAGTCCTGAGATCTATCAATGAAATAAGAGGAGGTCTCCAGGATTTCCTCTAATCGGCCATCTACCTGTAGCACTTTGCATCTCTCTTCTTCTATAGTAGTCTGTAGCTGCAGCATCTTATCCTTTTGCACCAACACATGCTCTTTGAACAGTTGGAGATTGACTTGGTGCTCCTTTGATTTCTCTAAAGCAGTGTTTAAAGAGGAAATCTACACTTGAAGCTTTCTCTCTTGTTCTTGAGCTTGCTGCTCATTTTATTCTAAGGTGGTATTTTGCTGCTCTAAGTCTCCTATCTTTCCCAGCAGCTGTTCTTTCTCCACTCGGAGCTCTTGATACTCTCGCTGCACTCTCTCCAGACACTCCTGTGTAGTTTCCCTAACTTGTCTCTCCACTTGGAGGAGTCGTAGTTCATATTTTGAAGATCTCATTTCTTCTTTCATGTCCTCATATTTCCTTTTCATCTTGTTGCTTTCCTCTCTCTCCTTCCTCAATGTGTCCTTCAGTTGAGCAGGGGACTTCTTGGATTGCTCCAAGTCTGTCATAATCTTGTCCATATTATCCTCTGAGGCATGGATTAGTGTAGCTCCAGCTCTAATGGTGAATCTTGGATCTCAGTATGTTCCAAATACAATGGGTGTATCTGTTCTCATTTTTTCGGACAGACCTCCTATTTCAACCTTCTTCTCTGTTCTCTTCACTATTCTCTTTGTCTCCCTATCATAGAAAACGGTATTGAAATCAGGGATTTCTTCTCCTTTCTTCTGTACGAAAGGGACTAGATTCAGTGTAGGGACCACAGACTATCCAGGTGTGCTAGCAGTCGGTACTTTTGGGTCCTGAACCTTAGGGTTCCCCATGTCCTGGGTCTGTCCTCCGGCTATGTCAGAGGCTGACTGTTCCATCTCTGTTTGTGTTAGCTTTAGCCTCTTTGCTTCTTGCTTCTGTAGCTCCTCATCAAGCTTCTTTTTTCTTTCTTCCTCTTCTTTTCTTGTGTCTTCTTCTGCTTTTTGGGCTGCTTCTTGGGCAGCTTTTCTTTTTCTTCTTCTTCTCCCTACAGCCACCCTATAGCTTCCTATTCCAACCTTTGGGCATCTTCAATTTTCTTTCTGGATTCTTCATCAGCTTTGGCTTGCTCATCCGCTCCCTTCCCACCTTTTGTGGTAATCTTCTTCTTCAACCTTCTCCTTAAGGTTGTTATATTCAACACACTGCGGAAGACGGATTCTTCCCTATCCCAATGGTGGGTGTATTCAAAATCTACGTTGTTTTCCCTGCAATGTTCAGCTACTTTACTGCGGGAGTCATTTCGATGGAATGGCATCTCGCAAAAATGAAACCTTTCTAATTCTTCTACAAACTCATCAGCTTTTTTCACTCTGGTAAACCTGTAACCTCCTAACTTGAAGGACAAAGTAGGATAGGAGGTATTCTTATGCTCAAACAAAAATCTCCCTATTCCATCCAGGAAGACTTGCCTGACGGCCTCCTTATGGATGATGTAATCTGTGGCGTATTGGGGTAATAGGGAGGGTGCTCTGGAACCTTCGAACATTCTGAAGTAGAGGCCATCCTTGGTCAAATAATACTCCGCATATTCTTCAATCATTTGTAGTGCCTCTTCTGACATGCAGTTACATTCCTTCAGAAAAATGAGGCCGTACAATGGCCTGATGAAGTGTTCACATACTTCCCGGCAATGACTGTGGTACTTGTGTGCCCATAGTGGCTTATATGCAGAATACACAGGCATCCTTTCCCTATCCCAGATGCACCTTAGTCCAGGGAAAGGTTGATTGCACAATATGCAATCGACAAGTATGGAACTCATATAGAATTCAAACCTCTTTTGGGACTCCTCCCAAAGCTGAAGCCAAGCAGGCAGAGAGACTGTTTGATACTATGCCGACCCAGTTGAAAATTGTCCCCTAGGTTGCAACATAAAAAATAATAGGCATCCATTCCAATTTGAAGAACCTGCCATGGCCTCTCCCAAAAATCATGTTAATTATTAAAGCTATGAACCTATATGGGGTCCTTAAGCTTGTTGTGTCATAATCACCTGTTGGCCTAGTTCTGAAATGTTTTCCAGGCAACAAAATTCTTTTAAGAGTTTCAACAAGGTCCATTCTAACGTTGTTCATCCAATCATCAGATAAAAACACTTGTGCTTCTGGAAGGTGGTAGGCCAGGGCTACATATCCTAGGCTAAAGGCAGCATAGCCCTGTTTGTCAACGTTTTCAAGGATCATTGTGGTTACATCTGCCCGGAGCAGAATCCAACCAATTACTTAAGAGCATGGGAATAGCTCTGGTCTCGTAGCGATCTTCATCAGTGAAGATCTCTCTATGTTGGCATAAATGCTTTCTTCCTCCAAGCCCATATCAGGCACTTCCCTGCATGTGATTAACCTATATATCTCCCCCCACTAGTATTCAGGTTTGACACCAGATATACACTTGCTGTCCTCATATATGTATTCAGTTTTGGCGACAACTTCCACTTCTGGGTCCTCTTCGACCACAGGGGCCTTCTTCTTCTGTCGCTTTGACATTCTGAATTCAGAGTCTTCCTGTTATACATACAATTCATCATCATCAAGACTTTTTCGCCTAAGTTGCAAATATTGGGACACAATGTGTAATGTTTAGTTACTTTTTCTATGTTTAACATGATGGCAATCAGTCAAATGAAGCACATATATGCAAGATAACAATGCTTCTCAATACCAAAACAATTCTAACAATAAAAATCCAGTGGGAAGCAAATCTAGATAAAATTGAAGAAAACTCGGGCTATTCATGGGCGCCATGATCATCGTGCTCCGCAGGAATGACAGTGGAAACTATTCAAGCTTTTCAGCAGTGCTTTAACAAAATACTACCCATGCGATTATGACCAACAAACTAAAAGCAGTGATATATCCCCCTCCACTAGCTCGGGTTCAAAACCGACCGTGTGCGGAATCACCGTAGCAAAATACGGCTGGGGTTTGATGAAGTGGGTAGCACGAAAACAAAGGGGGAGAGGGAAACCATTTCAAGTTCCACAGGAAGGCCATGAAATCCTCCCCCTGCAAAAACACCATCACACAGGGCGGATTGGTGCAGATAGTGTAACGGTTGTCTGCACCAAACCCCCCCACTCAATAAGCATAGGGTCACATAGAAAAATCCGTGGGAAGAAACTACCCTGTGGGTCAAAACGCCTCCCCCCCGCGGAAAATAATGCTACAAAATTCCACAATATATAGGAGCGTAACTAACAGGCCGAGGGAAAATAGCCGCAACAAAAACCTGACCATGGGAAAAAACCACCAAATTCCCAAACGGAACAGGAAAATGCAATAGAATCCTATCTGGCACTGATGTGTAATCAATGGGAAGAAAGGCGGTCAAGCTTCCACGGTTTAGCCACCTGGACGCGGGTACCGACAAAGGGGTCCTTCGCTAGCTCTAGAGAACGACAGCGCGATAATGACAGTTCACAACAGATGGAATGGCAACAGTTTGAAAAGTGATAGAATAATCCCCAACGACCCAATCTATATATATACGCAAATGTAAGTAGTGGGGAAACATTAAAAGATCGGATGGCAGAGAGAAATGGATCGGACATCGAAAGCATAACTCCTTCCGCAATGTCGGGTGGCCAAATCATTACTCTATCCATGGGGATAACCGAGAGATAATCCATAACATGCATCGGAGCTTTAAAACCTCGAAGTGAAAGCAGAACGGGAGCCGCAATGACGGATATATAAAGGACAAGTCATTCTGCCACAGGCAAATCTTTATTGGAGGAGAAAACCACTAACTGACCGGAAGGGTAATGCTTTTCGCAACAGCAATGACAGAAGAACAAAGGACATCACGCCCCGCCAATAAAATCTTTATCGAAAGAGAAAACAGCTAAAGGCTCGGAAAGGTAATGCATTTGGAAGCCGCAACGACGAAAAACCTAAGGCTTAAAGAGCGGCAAGAACAATGACGCGGGGATTGGAAAATCAAAGCAATGATTGGGAGAGTTCAGAGTTTGTCATCCGTAACGGTGGAGAAAGAAATAACAACATGTTCCGCTTCGAAACCAAAAACTCAGCTGATTGAGAGAAACGTATCGGAGAAAACATCGAAGCCAAGACCTGTCATTCTTCCGCAATGGCGGGAGCACCAACCAAATAAACTTCCGATTCAAACATGTTGAAAATGCATTTAAAAGCAGCGATAAAGTTTGAACAAACAGTGGATTTTTTCAAGCGTTAGAGGAAGAATCAAACAAGTGATAGATCAATCCAAGCATTAGAAAATCATTCTAAAAAAATCATTAGATCAAATCAAAGAAGAAAATCAAACTAATCCAAGCAAAAGGAGGGTCCTGAAATTTTTTGGAAATTTGGGAAAATGTTGCAGCTGCAACAAATGGCGACTACCTGGTGAACCCCATATTTCTGACTTAACTTCTTCCCAGTGCAAGACCGTCTAGATAAAAAGTTGAAGTCTTCTAGATATTTGTATCCCTAGTCTAGCCAACCTATGCATTTAAATCATTGAGAAGTAGTCCATTCCTTGGGAGATGGTAACATCAGAAATATTTGCAAGTCTGAATAACTCTTTTGAGGCCAAATAAGTGAGATTCATTTTACCCTTGTCCTTAGGTAGCTCCAGGATTGGACAACACAGGATTTTAACATGTAGTAAACAATATTATCCCTTTGTTCCTCATTCCCATGCCAACTGCACTTTTGTGCCTTTTGAACTTTAGTTCTTGTGAGTCCTCCATTTTCCTTTCTTTCTGAATTTTATTCAAGCTCCTCTATCCAAAGTCTACTTTTGTGTGAGAGAAGAATTGGCTTTTCATCTCACGGACGGAGAGGAACTTTTGGAAATTTGAGATTCATGCTTTTGATACTTTGCTTTGATGTGTATTGTTTCTTTTAGGAGTTTTAACTCTTGATAGCTTTTAGCTTTTCTAAAATCATGGCATGGGATCATTTATATATGATATACTATTTACTTAGCTTCCTTTCCATGGTTCCTTTGCTGTCACTCCCTTGTACATTTTAGATGTGGAATGGATGGAGCCTCGAAACGGTATTCCAGACCTCTTAATTCTGAGTTATTTACAGGGGTTAAAAACAACTTCAATGAATGCGTGGCTAGTTAGGAACACTGCTACTGGAATACGTTATATGTTTCAACAGCACAGTCTTTTGCTCAAGATTTCAGTTAATTAAGAACCCTAATGTTTCCCTTGCAACCAAAAGTTTGCCTCTTTATTCAAAACCAAAATAACTAATAACAAAGCAGAAAAGAAAACAGCATCAAAGCAATAAACCAAAATAAAGCAGCCTCAAATCAATAATCAAATAAAATAGCATGAAAGCATTAAAGAAAACAACATCAATTTATTTATGTACAAAGCAAAAAGAAAAGAAAAGGTGTGCCCGCCCTAAAATTCTTCAGTTTAATGAGTTAAAGGGCTAAGCTGTAATGTAGGCCAAAAACCTATCCATGGTCTAAGTGTACTATTTTTGAAATTGAGACCATGTCTACTAGTCTACATTCATCTATATCAGCCTGAGGAAGTTGAAGGAGCTCAGGCTAAGTGTCAATCGTAGCACTGGATTTTCCGGAGGCATGGTATCTTAGTTTAAGCTCTGTAAAATAATTTCCCAAGACAGAATCGGCAGATTCATTACCCTCTTCCAGCCCAGTGACATTGTGCTTCATGTAGGGCTCTCTTAAAATCTTAATCAGGTTTGGGCTTCCCTTCTGAGGCAACCACAAGTGTGACCAGTCTGAAGCAAAGTACCCATTTAGTCGTGCTGACCAGTCTCGGTTCAAAATCAATCCATAGCCGTCAGGTATGTCTGCTACTACAATATCAAGGTACTGACATATCTTTTTATTTGCAGACAATCGAATCAGAACATTTTCCATCTCCCCCACTACTTTGACACTAGTCTTGTCTACTTGAGTGACGTCCCAATCAGTAGGTTTTGGTTTCCCATTAATTTTTTTGCAGATTGCAAGAGGCATAACATTCACTGATGATCCAGATTCTACAAGACAATTATGCACCTTATGGTTCAAAATTTCTAGAGTCAAAAGGAAAGGTGGGGTTTTAGTTTTCCCTTCTCCAGTCGATTCAACCTTTTCCTCCATAGGTTGGTTTTCGGTGGGTATCTTCTCTTCAAATTTCTTGATTTTTTCAGTGTCTCCTCCATCAGCACCTTCCACAGGTTTGACAGGTTCAATGATTGGCTCTGTTTCCTGGCTGACAGTAGTAATTTCAGGTGTTTTATCTTTAACATTCACATCTATCTGTCTCTTGACCTTCTCTTGCAATTTTTTAATACTCGAAATTATTGCATTGTCTTTAATTGCTAAGTCGGTATCTTTTGTTGCTGTATGTGTGTATTCAGATTTGAGAGCATTCTCTTTTGTGTTGAAAAGTGAGACACCATTCCATAAGAACATGGTAGCATTATCTTGTTCTTCTATGGTCTAGTTATTCTCTTCTTCTTTACTATTGTCTTTAGTTAATTTAGAGTCCAACAGCTTATTCATCACCAACGTTACTGAATTCAACCATTGAGGACACTTATTTTCCGAATGAGGTTGTTGGTGAAAAGTGCAGAAATTACCCCCCTACCTCTGATATGTTTATTGATGCTGAATTAGGTGGAGGGATTTTCCATTGGTTGCTATCCTCCCTTTTTTGGTAGTAGGGTTTGTAAGTTTTCTGAACTTCCCTTTCTTTCTCCAGGTCTATTATTCGGTTGGATAGTTTCTGAATCATTTTCAACATTCCCTGATAATCATGTGATTGTTCATCTTGAGGTTTAGACAGCAATAAGGCTCTCCTCCCGATGATTCTTACCTCAGGTTGCTTGGGATAATCTTCTATGCTTTCCCTCTCAGCTTCTACCCTTTATGCTTCTTCATAAGTCTCTACCAACGTAGGTCTGGCTTTCATTTTGGCGAACATGACCAGCTCCGATCCTAGGGATGAGGTATAATATTCAATTAGGACCGTGTCTGAGGGTCTGTCAACTTCAGAAAAGTTATTTAGATAAGCAACAAACCTCTGGGTGAAACCATACACTCTCTCTTTTCTTTGTTTCTTCAAAGTGCATAACCCTTTCATTAGTGCTGCATGAGTTTTCTGTGCTGCATATTTATTTCTGAATATTCTTTCAAAAGTATTCCAATCTGGGATCAAGTTTGCAGGCAGATCAAAATACCATGAAGAAGCTGCCCCTTTCAAGGTATGAGGGAATAATCTACAGACAACATCTTCGTACTCCCCAGCCCTTAACCCTTCTACTGCCAAATAGAAACTTTGCAAGTGGTCATCTACAACAATCCTTTCCTCGGGGTCAAACTTAGGCAGCAACTTATCAAAAGCTTGAGGTAGGTTATGCAATGGAGGTGTGAGATTTAAAGGTGATCTAGCTCTCCAAGCTGGTAGAGGGTTGGGTTGATTCACATTTACACCAGCCATGAACAAGTTGAATAGACAGGAGTCTGAGTAAGGAAAATCGTAAGATGAAACTGGGCTTACTTGTTTCAAAGTTCAAACCAAAACCTGTAAGTACTAGGGTTAGGTTGAAAGCTTCCAACTATTTGCTGGTGGGGTAATATTGGGAAAATAATTTTCCATGGCCATCCATGCACTGGCGGCCCTCCTTCTAGCGCCAGAAACTGTTGAGGCTTGGAAATTCGTAGGCAACAACAACATGGGATTCTCCCTAGTTAACGTTCCCAACTAGCCCATGACTGTTTGGTGTAGGGAATCCGTCCGGTTTGCGGTCTGGCAACCGTAGGTCAAGTAACAAAACAAAGGTTTTATCAGTTGCGGCCCAGTCCACCGTGTATATTTTTGTATTTTTTGACTTAAGTATGAGATGCAAGTGCCTAATTAACCATGCAGGGTGATGAAGGATGCAAGGAGCATTCACAACGTGATGTGCAGGTTCTTACCTCTTGTCTTAGAACTCGCAAGCATCTAAATCACATATGCTAAAATAAAGTAAAACTAACTATCTATCTATCTATCTATCTATCTATCCCCGGGGAGCCAGATTATAATTTATTTGTGAGTAATGTAAATTGTGCATGTATCATAAAGAGAAGTTACAGATAGCTAATATTCCTTCCTACAACACATGAACGATTAAAGATATTTCAACAATCAGATAGCTAATTGTTTTATGAACAACGTACATCACTCATGGTGGTAATTCCACAAAATAAACCAGAAATCATTTAAACAAGAACATAGGCTCTAAGAGTTAGAACGATCTCATTATTAATGGACAAAAAGATGGAAAAACAAAATAGTTCATCTTTCTGCCATCCACAGCATAACATTTGAAAGTGCCACCAATCTTTCTCCAACAGGCAAACAATACTTCTTTATTGCAAAGAGAAATAGTTCTTCTTACAATATCGCTTTTTATGTCTAACTGGGAAAAATCCCCTGTTCCTTGTAAGCCTTCTACATTTATATAAAAAGGGCGATACTGTTGGGCTACCCAAAGTAACCTTTGGGCTTCCGAACTCTTCACCTCCAATGTTTCACTTTTCTCAAATGTTTTTACAAAATCATTACAAATTACAAAAGTGACCAATCCTTTACGAGGAGGGTCCCACTTGGGTGTCCAGAAACTTCTTCCACGCCAAAGCTTCAGAGGCGATGCCTTCAAAGGCACAGGGTTCCAGAAACTGAATGTTGATCTCAAACTTCATATCCTGGTTCTTTATAGCCTCAATTCTGGTTGTGCTCAACTGAAGCTGATCCTCCAAAAGCTGCAAACTGATGGATGAATGATCTACTTCACTCCTCAAGATTTGATCATCCAGGGCTTTAATATGTTGTACTTTCACTTCCTCCTCCTGATATCTCTTCTGCAACATCTCCACAAATGAGTTGTTGTCCGGGAAAACATCAAGCTTCTGTTCGGCCTCTATTTGGCACCGATTGTAGGTAATAAGGAGCCTTCTGAAAAACTCTATGCATGATCCTTTCGTCTTTTTAACGGATTTTTTGAAATCCTCTGTGGTATTTATAGCAAATTATAGTAAGTCATAATCCTGCTTGAGGGCCTGTTGATCCTTTGATGGAAGTTCTGCTGGAGTTTCTTCATTGTTTTCCAGCCTTGCCATTCTTGCAGTTAGGACTTCAAGGAATTCCTGAGATCTATCAACGAAATAAGAGGAGGTCTCCAGGATTTCCTCTAATCGGACATCAACCTGTAGCACTTTGCATCTCTCTTCTTCTATAGCAGTCTGTAGCTGCAGCATCTTAGCCTTTTGCACCAGCACGTTCTCTTTGAACGGTTGGAGGTTGACTTGGTGCTCCTTTGCTTTCTCTAAAGCAGTGTTTAAAGAGGAAATATGCGCTTGAAGCTTTCTCTCTTGTTCTTGAGCTTGCTGCTCATTTGCTTCTAAGGTGGTATTTTGCTGCTCTAAGTCTCCTATCTTTCCCAATAGCTATTCTTTCTCCACCCGGAGCTCTTGATACTCTCGTTGCACTCTCTCTAGACACTCCTGTGTAGTTTCCCTAACTTGTCTCTCCACTTGGAGGAGCCGTAGTTCATCTTTTGAAGATCTCATTTCTTCTTTCATGTCCTCATATTTCCTTTTTAGCTTGTTGCTTTCCTCTCTCTCCTTCCTCAATGTGTCCTTCAGTTGAGCAGAGGACTTCTTGGATTGCTCCAAGTCTGTCATAATCTTGTCCATATTATCCTCTGAGGCATCGATTAGTGCAGCTCCAGCTCTAATGGTGAATCTTGGATCTCGGTCTATTCCAAATACAATGGGTGTATTTGTTATCATTTTTCCAGATAGACCTCCTGTTTTGACCTTCTTCTCCATTCTCTTCACTATTCTCTTTATCTCCCTGTCATAGAAAACGATATTGAAATCAGGGATTTGTTCTCCTTTCTTATGTACGAAAGGGACTAGCTTTAGTGTAGGGACCACAGACTGTCCAGGTGTGCTAGCAGTTGGTACTTCTGGGTCCTGAACCTCAGGGTTCCCATGTCCTGGGTCTGTCCTCCGGCTGTGTCATAGGCTGACTGTTCTGTCTCTGTTTGTGTCAGCTTTAGCCTCTCTGCTTCTTGCTTTTGTAGCTCCTCATCAAGATTCTTTTTTATTTCTTCTTCTTCTTTTATCATGTCTTCTTCTGCTTTTTGGGCTGCTTCTTGGGCAGCTTTTCTTTTTTCTTCTTCTTCTCCCTACAGCCACCCTGCAGCTTCCTGTGCCAACCTTTGGGCATCTTCAATTCTCTTTCTAGATTCTTCATAAGCTTTGGCTTGCTCATCCGCTCCCTTCCCACATTTTGTGTTAATCTTCTTCTTGAACCTTCTCCTTAAGTCTATTAGATTCAACGCACTGTGGAAGACGGATTCTTCCCTATCCCAATGGTGGGTGTATTCAAAATGTACGTTGTTTTCCCTGCAATGTTCAGCTACTTTACCACGGGAGTCATTTCGATGGAATGGAATCTCGCCAAAATGAAACCTTTCTAATTCTTCTACAAACTCGTCATCTTTTTTCACTCTGGTAAACCTGTAACCTCTGAACTTGAAGGGAAAAGGAGGATAGGTGGTTTTCTTATGCTCAAACAGAAAGCTCCCTATTCCATCCAGGAAGACTTTCCTGACGGCCTCCTTATGGATGATGTAATCTATGGCGTATTGGGGTAATAGGGAGGGTGCTCTGGAACCTCTGAACATTCTGAAGTAGAGGCCATCCTCGGTCAAATAATACTCCGCATATTCTTCAATCATTTGCAGTGCCTCTTCTGACATGCAGTTACATTCCTTCAGAAAAATGAGGCTATACAATGGCTTGATGAAGTGTTCACATACTTCCCGGTAATGACTGTGGTACTTGTGTGCCCATAGTGGCTTATATGCAGAATACATAGGCATCCTTTCCCTGTCCCAGATGCACCTTAGTCCAATGAAAGGTTGATTGCATAATATACAATCGACAAGTATGGAACTCATATAGAATTCAGACCTCTTTTGGGATACTCCTCCCAAAGCTGAAGCCAAGCAGGCAGAGAGACTGTTTGATACTATGCTGGCCCAGTTGAAAATGGTCCCCTGGGTTGCAACATAAAAAATAATAGGCATCCATTACATTTTGAAGAACCTGCCATGGGCTCTCCCAAAAATCCTGTTAAGCATTAAAGCTATGAACTTATATGGGGTCCTTAAGCTTCCTGTGTCGTAATCACCCGTTGGCCTGGTTTTGAAAGGTTTTCCAGGAAAAAACATTCTTTTAAGAGTTTCAACAAGGTCCATTCTAACTTTGTTTAGCCAATCATCAAATAAAAACGCTTGTGCTTCTAGAAGGTGGTAGGCCAGGGCTACATATCCTGGGCAATAGGCAGCATAGCCCTGTTTGTCAACGTTTTCCAGCATCATTGTGGTTACATCTACCCGGGGCAGAATCCAACCAATTACTTCAGAGCATGGGAATAGCTCTGGTCTCGTAGCGATCTTCATCAGTGAAGATCTCTCTATGTTGGCATAAATGCTTTCTTCCTCCAAGCCCATATCAGGAACTTCCCTGTGCGTGATTAACCTCTATATCTCCCCCCATTGGTATTCAGGTTCGACACCAGATATACACTTGGTGTCCTCATATATGTATTCAGTTTTGGTGACAACTTCCACTTTTGGGTCCTCTTCGACCACGGGGGCCTTCTTCTTCTGTCGCTTTGACATTCTGAATTCGGAGTCTTCCTGTTATACATACAATTCATCATCATCAAGACTTTTCCTCCTAAGTTGCAAATATTGAGACACAATGTGCAATGTTTAGTTACTTTGTCTATGTTTAACATGATGGCAATCAGTCAAACGAAGCACATATATGCAAGCTAACATTGCTTCTCAATACCAAAACAATTCTAACGATAAAAATCTAGTGGGAAGCAAATCTACATAAAATTGAAGAAAACGCGGGCTATTCATGGGCGCCATGATCATCGTGCTGCGCGGGAATGACAGTGGAAACTATTCAAGCTTTTCAGCAGTGCTTTAACAAAATACTACCCATGCGATTATGACCAACAAAATAAAAGTAGTGATATATCCCCCTCCACTGGCTCGGGTTAAAAACCGACCGTGCATGGAATCGGCGCGGTGAAATACGGCTGGGGTTTGATGAAGCGGGTAGCACGAAAACAAAGGGGGAGAGGGAAACCATTTCAAGTGCCACAGGAAGGCCATGAAAGCCTCCCCCTCCAAAAAAACCATCACACAGGGCGGATTGGTGCAGACAGCGTAACATCCATCTGCACCAAACCCCCCCACTCAATAAGCATAGGGTCACATAGAAAAATCCGTGGGAAGAAACTACCCTGTGGGTCAAAACGCCTCCCCCCCGCGGAAAATAATGCTACAAAATTCCACAATATATAGGAGCGTAACTAATGGGCCAAGGGAAAATGGCTGCAACAAAAACCTAACCGTGGGAAAAAACCACCAAACGCCCAAAGGGAACAGGAAAATGCAATAGAAGCCTACCTGGAACTGCTTCGTAATCGATGGGAAGAAAGGAGGTCAAGCTTCCATGGTTTAGCCACCTGGATGTGGGTACTGACAATGGGTTCCTTCGCTAGCTCGAGAGAATGACAGCGTGATAATGATAGTTCACGACATACGAAACGACAACAGTTTGAAAAGTGATAGAATAATCCCCAACGACCCCATCTATATATATACGCAAATGTAAGCGGCGGGGAGACATTAAAAGATCGGATGGTGGAGAGGAATGGATCGGACGTCGAAAGCATAAATCCTTCCGCAAAGTCGGGTGGATAAAATCATTACTCTATCCGTGGGGATAACTGAGAGACAATCCATAACACATGTCAGATCTTGAAAACCTCATAGCGAAAGCGAAACGAGAGCCACAATGACAGATATATAAAGGACAAGTCATTCTGCCACAGGAAAATATTTATCGGAACAGAAAACCACTAACTGACCGGAAGGGTAATGCTTTTTGCAGCCACAACGGCGGAAGAACAAAGGACATCACGCCCCACCAATAAAATATTTATCGGAAGAGAAAAAATCTAAAGGCTCGGAAAGGTAATGCATTTGGAATCCGCAACGGCGAAAAACCTAAGGCTTAAAGAGCGGCGAGAACAACAACACGGGGATTGGAAAATCAAAGCGATGATCGGGAGAGTTCAGAGTTTTCCATCCGCAACAACAGAGAAAGAAATAACAACATGTTCCACTTTGAAACCAAAAACTTAGCCAATTGAGAGAAACGTATCGGAGAAAAAATCGAATCCAAGACCTGTCATTCTTTCGCAATGGCGGGAGCACCAACCAAATAAACTTCCGATTCAAACATGCTGAAAACGCATTTAAAAGCAGTGATAAAGTTTGAAAAAATAGTGGATTGTTTCAAGTATTAGAGGAAGAATCAAACAAGTGATAGATCAATCCAAGCATTAGAAAATCATTCTAAAAAAATTATTAGATCAAATCAAAGAAGAAAATCAAACTAATCCAAGCAAAAGGAGGGTCCTGAGATTTTTTGGCATTTTGGAAAAATGTTGCAGCTGCAACATGTCTGTACTATACGGATGCCATGTGTCACCCCCTCATTGGTTCATACACATTCCATGTCATCATGTCCGTACAATACAGATGCCACATGTCACCCTGTCAATGGTGCAATGTGGCACCTCTTTTGCCAATTTTGCTTGTTGACCTCATAGAACAGAACGCGATAACTTTGTCATACGGAGTCCGTTTGAGGTGAAACGAACACCGTTGGAATCATCTCGATGAGCCCTTCGATCTAGTGCTGGTTTTGATAAGATTGGAGGACTTAAAAAAATTCCGTCTTGGATCCTCCTGGATCATTCCTCCCCACTAAGAAGCTTTTGGCCTCCAAAAGCCTTTACTAATCAACAGATAGGTGAGGGAATTGCTCCCTCACTTTCTTCTTCTCTATCCACTTGGCTTTGCTTGGATGAGTGCCTCTGATGTCCACTCGAAGATAATCAACATCACCTCTGCGAGAATTCCTTATCCTTCTGTCCAAGATGACATCTTCCTTTAGCTCATCCATGTACTCAGGAGAAAATTCATCAATTGATGGCAATGAGACATTCTCCATTTTATCCATGATCATGGGAGGCTCATAGAGTTTCAAGTTATCCACATTCACCACTGAGTAGATCTGCATGTATGGCGGTAGCTCTAAGTGAAAGGCATTTGTCCCAATCTTCTCCAGGATGGTGAGGGGACCATATCTAATGGGCTTGAGCTTCTTTCCTTCTCCTTTCATCCTCTCCTTGCTGATGTGAAGCTACACTTGATCTCCTACCTGAAATTGATGATCAACTCTATGCTTGTCATGGCGAGCCTTGTACTAGGCTTGACTCTTCTCCAACTGCTCTTGCACTACTTGATGTACCTGTTGAACTCTTTGAATGAACCTGTTGGGCTAAATGGGAAAACCCGGGTTTCACCTCTTAACTTCGCACCAACAAAAGACCCACAGTGTTGGCCCTTTCGGCAGCATCCTGCGAATAGGCTACAGTCTCACCCGAAATAGCTATGGGGTACCACAGAATCAGGTTTCTGCAAGCAGAAGAGAGAATCTTACTGTACCTTTAGTCTTTAACTATTAATAATCACTTAACATAATGCTTGTATTATCAATTATGCAGCTTCGGGATTAGATAAATAAACAATTACTTGCATAGCCCTTATCTGGGAATTCATAGCGAAGCTAGTTATTAACAGCAATCTTACTTTATCAGTTATTTACTTAACAGTGCATAAAATATAATAACAAATCACACAAATGAACCACAACACCAGATGTCACATGGTTCACCCCCAGTGTAGGGGTTACGTCCACAGAACTGTGCTTTATTTAACTCTTTACAACTAAAATGACAGTTCTAATCTGCGCACTCAGCTACAGATCCCTTCAGTCCTCAAAGCTGCGCACACAGCAGCAGTCCTTTGCACACACAGCTGCAGATCTTCCTTTTCACCAAAACCCCTCTGCACACACAGCTGCAGAGGTTGTCCATGCACACAGCTGGGACTTAACCTTCTTACAAAAAACCTTATACAATCTCTTATCTTCGCATTACATTAGCTTCATAAGATAATCATTCAAGACCTAACCCTACTTCTTTACATAAGTGCCTATTTATATAGCGCACTGTTACAAAACCATGGATTTACACCATGGGCGCCCAAAACCCTAACCCTGGATTTAACCCAAGGGTTAATTACAAAAAGGGGGTTCGACCCACCCGCGACACCCCTAAGACTATTTTAGGTTGTAACTCCGCTTACACTTCCTCAAAGACCGCGGAGTTACCAAAACTAAGGACCTTTAGGGTCGGAGCCCCAACAGGCCCCTAAGACTTACTTGTGGCCCGTCCCGGGGCACTCTGCTACTGTTCTGATGGTTGGCGAAATGTAGTGCGCTACTTACTGACACCCTCCCTATTACTGTTGGCTGCTCGCTTCCGTCCTTCATACTTTTTATGCTGAGGAAGGTCATCCGGATCCATCTGCAACCCCACTTGTTACTCTGTCTGGCGAACACTTGACCATCCACAACTAAGGGTCCCGAAAATTGTGTGTCAAGCTGCATAAGACAAACAGCCTCCTTGGCTCTGTCAGACTAGGAAGAGACATGGCGGGATCCTCCAGAGTCTTATTATGAGGCCTTGTGCCTTTCGTTGCTCCTTGTTAGAGCGAACTTCTGCCTGCCTTCGTCCAAATTAGAGCAAACTTCTGCCTTCCTTTGTACCTTAGTCGGATAGGACTGTACTGGTGAATTACTCAGAAGGTTCTGCAACCCTCTCTGTTTGAACTCTCGTACTAACTCCTGGACTTCATAATTGTTTGACATGGTTCCAACTAAGCAACTCAAAGAAGTGCTTAATGCGGGAGTCACAGGCCGATGCAGTGTTTTATAGAATCCTGTAATAGAATCTGTTATCATGGTGCATTAATGACACCAAATCTGACGGGATGTCAGAAATCTTGTCCACACGGCGCCAGGATTTCCCCCAAAATCTCATTATTACAGGTATGGAGAGCGGGGCTCGTGCCGACGCCGCCGAATTTACTTTGTCCCATCCATCGCATTTTAAGCTGCGATGCACCTTGGACCTTCGACCTAACAACTACCTGTAATTGCGGCACAATATTAACCCTTGCTCCTTACTACCCCATGCGGTACCCATTATTCAACTGTTCATGGGGTTCAGACTTTCGTTCTTAGAGCTACTGCTGGTTAGGGGGTCTCAGCCTGTCCCTATACTTCTTCAGACGACTGCCATTTACCATCGAGGGTAAAATTTCTCCATTCAACTTAGCTAGCTGCACTGCGCCACCATCAGTAACTTTCTGTACTATGTATGGTCCTTTCCAATGTGTCTTGAAATTACCTAGGAATTTCATGAATTTGTTGTCGTATAAGAGCACAAGGTCACCTATCTGGAATTGCTTCTTTTTAATATGCCTGTCATGCCATGATTTTTCTCTAGCCTTCCGCACTTGCTGCTGGAACCCTGCAATGAATCTGTCTTCTTCTAGTTCTGTTATCTGGGCTAGCCTTTTATTCAACATACCTGTGTCATCCATTTCTATGAAAGCAACTATTCTGAGACTAGGAACAATATACTCCATTGGCATAACTGCTTCTTGCCCATAAACCAGCCGAAAAGGTGTGTGACCTGTCAACTTCTTGCAAGTGGTTCTATAAGCCCATAACACTGCCAGGATTCTAAGATCCCAATCATTTCTATTAATATTACAAACCTTGGTCAGAGCCTGCTCAAGAATATTATTGAAGGCTTCCACAGTTCCATTTGCTTGAGGATGGTACGCAGTACTCTTCTGGTGATATACCTGAAATTCTTCGGTCAATGCTTCAATAGTCTTATTCAAAAAGTGTGACCCTTGGTCACTCATAAGAATTCTAGGACATCCAAACCTTGTTAAAATATTGTCAAAGATGAACTTCGCAGCTGTAGCAGCGCTACAGTCTTTGACTGGTTGAGCTTCAGCCCAACGAGTAAGGTATTCAGTTGCTGTAATGATATACCTTGCGCCTGATTTCTTTGCAGGGGGATTTATAGGTCCGACAAAATCAATAGCCAATTTGTCAAAGGCCTGTAGGGTTACCTATGGAACGAGAGGCATCTCATCCCTCCTGGATGGTTTTCCTGTCCTCTGACAGATGTCGCAGCTGTGGCAGTACTCCCTGGCATCCTTATGAAGTGTAGGCCACCATAACCCTACTGCCAGAATCTTCTGTGCTGTAGCTTTCCCTGCATAATGTCCTCTCGCTATGACAGAATGTACCTTAGCCAAAATCAAGGGTTTTTCATGCTCCAAGACACATCTGCGCAAGTTTTCATCTGGTCCCATCTTGTACAGTTGTCCTGCTATTAGTGTAAAATCAGCAGCCCGAACCACCAACTGCTTCTTCTGCTGTGTTGTCATCTCCAAGGGTGCAAACCCTGTAGCCAAATACTGAACAATGTCCTGAAAGTAGTCATCGACCATCTGGATAGCGAATAACTGAGCATCAGGAAGACCTTCATCTAATCCAGTAGGATCTTCCCCTAATTCGAGCCTCGATAGATGGTCAAGGCCCAAGTTAAGTCGTCCTGGATTAACTATAATCTCAAAGTCATATTCCTGGAACAATATTAGCCATCGACATATTCTTCCTTCCAACACAGGCTTGTTAACCAAGTATTTCAAAGCAGAGTGGTCAGTGAAAATTTTAAAGTGAGAACCTAACACATAATGTCGAAACTTTTGCAAAGCATATACCATAGCTAAACCTTCCCTTTCTATCGTAGTATAATTTTTTTCTGCTGTGGATAATTTGCGACTTGCAAAGGCAATAGGGTGGTCAATATTACCTTGGTCTGTCTGAGCCAGTACTATGCCCAAATCAATCGAGGAAGCATCGACATGCACATGAAACTCCTTATTCCAATCAGGAAACACTAGGATAGGGGTAGTTACCATCTTTTCTTTTAGGATGTCCAATCTTTCTTGACACTCAGGTGTCCATTCAAACTTAATCTCTTTCTTCAACTGTTTCTCCATCGGGGTTGTGATCTAGGCGTAACCTTTAATAAACTTCCTGTAGTACCCTGTGTGACCAAGTGTAGTGCGCAGTTGCTTAACTGACTTCGGAGGTGGCAAGTTCACGATAATTTCTATCTTCGCCGGATCCACCATCAATCCTTGCTTACAAACAATATGACCCAACAGGATTCCAAAGGGTGCACAGAAGATGCACTTTTTTAAGTTCAAGGAAATCTGATGCTGTCTACACTTGTCCAGCATAAGTCTTAAACTAGTTATGTGGTCTTTTAGTAACCCAAAAACAGTCCAGTCATCAAAATACACTTCTAAGAATTTATTTATAGTCTTTAAATGCACAAATTACGACTCGAGAAAACATGGCAGGTGCATTTTTTAATCCAAAAGGCATAACTGTGTACTGAAAGGATCCCATTTCTGTAGCAAATGTTGTCTTATGTCGATCCTCTGGAGAAATTATGATCTGATGGTAACCTGAAAATCCATCAGTAAAAGAGTATACTTCCTGACCTCCAACATTATCAAGAACTTCATCTGTAAAAGGAGTAGGAAAGGGGTCATGTAGGCACGCATCGTTCAGCTTCCTTAAATCAACACAGATTTGGATTTCACCCTTAGTCTTCTTTTCTTGGACTACCATCGGACTAACCCATTCAGACTCTTCAACAGGCTCAATAATTCCTGTGGCAAGCATCTTATCTAACTCCAGTCTAACTTTTTCCTTATACTTGGGGTTCAGCCTATAAGAGCGTTGTTTCACATGCTTCACATCAGGTTTCAATGGGATCTTTATGACTCCTATATCACCAAGGATACCCTTCATCTCAGAAAACTTCATTGGAAATAGGTCTTGATACTCGTGGAGAAGTTGGGTCACTTTGCTTACCATTTCATCATCCCAATAATCTCCAATTGTAGCATACTTGGGGTTTTCTTCTGAACCAATGTTTACGGTCCGTGTCTTCAGAGGCTGAGTCACTTTGGGTGTTTCGACCACTGGTCCGCGTACTTCAAAGTTTCCTTTTGACTCTGGAATATTAATGTTACGCGGATCGTCATCCTCGTCAATTGCGAGGTTGTAACATTCAACTGCATTAGCTTCTTGTGCTTCCCAATCGGTTTGGTATTCCCCTTTTTCTTGGTCATCAAATATCTTAGTATGGATCAATCTAACAGCTGCATCTAAAGCAGGACAAACTTCATTAATAGAAAATGTAAGCATAAAACTATCAACAATATCATCCCAACTTACAGTACCATGTCGAAGCTCAACCTCTGTGTACCAGTTTTTTGCTATAGGTTCCAAAGTGTGCACAAACTTATGCACCCATTCCTCGCGAGGTACATGTTCCCATGCTGCATAACATTGCTTAAAATGTTCCTGAGGACTGTTTTTCCCATTGAACTTGCTTCGCACCTCTTGAGGTTGGTCTAGGAATCGGAGGCATAGAAATTTCTGGCAAGCTTCCCAACTGTGAATATACTTCCTGTGGCCTTTCCACCATCTCGCTGCTATAGCTCTTAATGCTGCTTCCAGAGTCTGCATTCTCTGTGATTCTGGCACTTGTTCTAAGAACTGCGCAATGAATTTTCCTGGATCTGTCAACCCATCATATGTAGGCAACTCTCTGGCCTGTGCACTAAGGCATCTAAGAGATTTGGTAATTCGTGTGCACCGATGGCCATGTAGCTCGTATAGTCGATTCTGCCAACTCTCTAGACCATCATCTGAGTCAGACATGCAGGAGATATCACATTTCCAATCCATTACACCTTCAGCATTAGGCTCGACATAATCTTCTTCTTTAGCTGTGATATTATAGATGTGGTCCAGAATATCTTGATCTTCCTCTCTCACTGGCTCCATATATCTTTCTCCTTGAGAAGGATCCAATGGTAGTATAGCTCTCAATCCCTTCCCTTCAAAAGTCATTTGTCTCTTTTTAAGATTGATAACTGCATCACTATCTATTTCCCACTCAATTCCTAGCAAAGATGGATAGGGGTTATTGTCATCAATAATCTCAATAACTTCAAAATCTGCTACAGTACTGACTCCATCTATATCCACTGGTACCCGAGGAAATCTTCCTAAGGGTACAATCCTCTGCTGATTGGCTAGTCTCAACTATATAGGTGACCAATCGAGGGTAGGTTTTCCCATTTGTTCCCATGTTTTCTTAGTTAAAATATTGACTTCAAAACCCAGATCTAAAATAATATCCTTCATGTCATACTCTCCTACCTGAGCATGTAGTCTCATCTCTCTTCCAGTTCTTCTAACTCTACTAATAGCTCTTTCGCTATCAGGACTTTGATGAGGTTCACAAGACTGAATAAATTTTTGTAATTCATTTAAGGCATTCTGATTTCTTCACAATTTGATGCAACTCTGTAAAAACGATGACAGAGTACTTACTTGGCCTTGTGAGTCTTCCTGGGATTGCAGCTGCTGTTGCTGCTTGTTTGGTGCTGGTAAATTTGAATCAACAAAGTCTTGTCTGGACTCTAAAAAAATTTCTTTTTCTCATCGAACATCAAATGCTGGAGTCTTCTCTACAGCCTTGCGAACCCAAGCTTCGTCAAGCTTCCTTGCCTGACACCGCGCCTTTGTCGTAGCTCCGCTTCTTGTAACAACATTAACAGCTGGGATCGGTCGTGGCTCGACAACAATCAACTGGACACTCGGACTAGGTTTGCTGTTTCTTTCTTGGATTTTAGCTAGTAACTGTGGGCATTGCTCGATGACATGATCAACTGCTCTGCAGTATCGGCATGTCGTGGTTGGGTTTTGACAGTCTCGAGCTAGATGTCCTGCCTGATTGCAGTTATAGCAAATAACTTGAACTCGACCTCCACCAGGAATACCATGACCACGGCCTCTAAAACTGCCTCGACCACCTCAGTAACCTCATCCATCATTTCCTTGTGCATCCAGGTAGATCCTATAAGTGTCGTAGGTCCACTCCCTCATAAGGTCGAAGCTACGACATTCATCTTCATTGTGGCCTACTGACTTATAGAATTTACAGTAAGGGTTCTTCGAGACTTGAAAGTACCTCTGTAAAAAATAGCAGTCTTTAGATCGATGCTGGCCAGTAGTTCGATAGATCTCATAGTACAAAACACTAGGATTCAGTGGGTTTGGTGCGCCAGTATTCAAATAGTTTCTCAGCACCGGGCACTGATCCTTGTCATGGCCTTCTATGCGACAACGTATACACCATACCTCTTCATGAGTGGAATTCCCTTTTTTCATGTCGCGAAGCTCTAAAGCCATCTCCATGAGCTGCGCTTGAATTTGAGCTATGCCAGAATTATCTTCGACAGGTGCAATTTCAAGCTTTATGGCAATCTCTAAGGCCTCTTGCTGATCAGCAACCTTCTGTTGCATGAGTGGAGCTCTGATGTGAGGTAATAATGTGGCAATAAACCACTCCTTATGTTGTGCTGGTCCAATCGTGAAGCTAACTTGGTCGAGCAGAACTTTGAATCTCTGATCAAAGTCCCACACAGATTCGCCTCCCCGCTGCTGAATCTCTTTTAACTCAGTGATGCACTGCGACTCTGATTTAGGTTTCTTAAATTCTCGGATCAGTGCTACTTTGATGTCAGCCAGGACAGGATTCTGCGTACTAGAAAACTTCATAAACCAAGTTAGGGCTTGGTCTCTGAAAGAAGTGATCAGCTGCGCTCGTCGAACATCTATGTCCGTAATGTTCTTAGCGGTCCACACAGCTTCGCACAGAAACAAGAACTGTTCAGGGTCTTCTGACCCAGTTCCTTTAAAAACCGGTAGTTTGATGTCATCATGAACATGGGCCATCTGGGATCTAGGGGATGAGGAAGGTTTTGAACTAGATTGGGAAGACTGTCCTACGACAGGGATACTTGAGCTAGGGTTACTTTCAGACTGCGATAGGTTCTCGGGGATAATAGGTCTTTGCTGCGGGGTTATCGGAGGGTTTCTAACAGAGGGAACCTCGGTGGACTCAGAGGCTTCAGAGCTTAAAGGGGTATACTCAGTGGAGGATCCAAGATCTCTCTTATATCTTTTGTCATTTCACAGCAAACCACTTTGCTCGTCGCAGTCCCAGTCACTTCCAATCATAGGTTAGCAATACTAGATCTAACAATCTGATTCGATAACAAGATTCCTTTTTCAGCCAATAGTATTTTAATATTCAAACTAAATAGGTTCAAGTACTTACCCCTTTGTCCTTTGAAAAATTGTCGTTCAGCTTCACTAAAGGAGGTACTTGTGTCGACGGCAAACTCCGTCACAAATGCTTCGAGAGTTTGCGCAGTCCAAAAATCCACGGCTCGCGAGATCACGTTGTTCACTCTTTTCAAGATAGTGATTCTTGCGGGGGTCCAGGGAGGAAACTGGTTTTCTTGGAAGTTCGTCCTCATTTCTGTTAACCTGGATAACCACTGGTGCAACTCTATGTGTATAGAACCAAAGAAAATTTCATGAACATCAGAAAAAATGTACCTTTGCAAAAATTGTTCCGCGCTACGACGAGGATCTTTATTTTCCTGTTTTGCAAACTTCAAATAGGTCACTTCGACCCAATCACCAATTTCTTTTACAGAGGGTCACCAAAACATAGCCCTCGAGGTACGACGTAGATCCCTCTTCAATAGATACTGAGTTCAACCGGCAACGAAACCAATTTATTGGGCTAAATGGGCAGACCCGGGTTTCACCTCTTAACTTCGCACCAACAAAAGACCCATAGTGTTGGCCCTTTTGGTAGCAGCCTACGAATAGGCTATAGTCTCACTTGAAACAACTATGGGGTGCCGCAGAATCAGGTTTCTGCAAGCAGAAGAGAGAATCTTACTATACCTTTAGTCTTTAACTATTAATAATCACTTAACACAATGCTTGTATTATCAATTATGCAGCTTCACAATTAGATAAATAAATAGTTACTTGCACAGCCCTTATCTGGGAATTCACAGCGAAGCTAGTTATTAACAGCAATATTAATTTATCAGTTATTTACTTAATAGTGCATAAAATATAATAACAAATCACACAAATGAACCACAACACCAGATGTCACGTGGTTCACCCCCAGTGTAGGGGTTACGTCCACAGAACTGCGCTTTATTTAACTCTTTACAACTAAAACGACAGTTCTGATCTGTGCACTCAGCTGGATATCCCTTTAGTCCTCAAAGCCATGCACACAGCAGCAGGCCTCTGCGCACACAGCTGTAGATCTTCCTTTTCACCAAAACCCCTCTGCGCACACAGCTGCAGATATTCCTTTTCACCAAAACCCCTCTGCGCACACAGCTGCAGAGGTCGTCCACGCACACAGCTGGGACTTAACCTTCTTACAAAAACCCTTATACAATCTCTTATCTTCGCATTACATTAGCTTCATAAGATAATCATTCAAGACCTAACCCTACTTCTTTACATAAGTGCCTATTTATATAGCGCACTGTTACAAAACCATGGATTTACACCATGGGCGCCCAAAACCCTAACCCTGGATTTAACCCAAGGGTTAATTACAAAAAGGGGGTTCGACCCACCCACGACACCCCTAAGACTATTTTAGGTTGTAACTCCCCTTACACTTCCTCAAAGACCGCGGAGTTACCAAAACTAAGGACCTTTAGGGTCGGAGCCCCAACAGAACCTGCGGGCTTTGTCTTCATCCTTGGAAGCGCTTGAATCAACCTCTCTCCCATAAGTCAATTCCAATGGAGTCTTTGGAAAGTACCCAAAGCATGTCTCAAATGGCGAGCTCTGAGTGGAAGAATGCATAGCCCTGTTGTAGGCATGCTGCACATACTGGATCTGCTCATCCCATAACTTAGGATGCTTTTTGCAATAACCTTGAAGCAAATGAACAACTGTCTTGTTGACTACCTCTACCTGTCCGTCGGTCTGTGGATGGAAATTGATGCTCCTCTTTAGCTTGGTGTCCATCGTACACCATAATTTTGTCCAAAAATCTCCAAGGAATCGGGAGTCCTGATCTGAGATAATGGACGTAGGGAGTCCAAAGTGAACCCATACATGTTGAAAGAAAAGAGAAGCAGCCTGCTCTGCAGTGACCTGCCTTTTACATGGCATAAGAATACACATCTTTCTAAACCAACCCATGACCAAATACAAGTAGTCATGACCCCTCCTAGACATAGGAAAACCCCCCACAAAATCCATGGAAATGCTTTCCCAAGGATGGGAAGGAACAGGAAGTGGCGAGTACAACCCCAATTTTCTATTAGTGGGCTTACAAGTAGAGCATATCACACACCCCTTTACATATTTTGTTACAATGTCTTTCATGCGAGGCCAATACACAAGTCTTTGCAAATGAGCCAAAGTCTTACCTACCCCAAAATGCCCTGATACAAGAGAAGTATGAGCTTCTCGTATTACATGGACTCTTTCACTGATAGGAACACATAGCTTGCCCAAATGATAGAGCAACTTTCCCTGCAAATAGTAGTCTTCCACATGTGTGCCATTGGTTAGCTTCTCATAAATATCCTTGAAATCATCATCAGTAGCATACTGATCAATATAACTTTTGTGGGATAAAGAAGCATTTTTCAAAACAATAGATGCAAAAATAGGAGGTCTAGAAAGCATATCTGCCACTTTGTTACTAGTACCCTTCTTGTACTTGATCACTAGATGGAATTGTTGAAGAAATCCCATCCACCTAAAATGACGATATTGCTGGAGCTTAGTCTGGGACTAGAGATACTGCAAGGGCTGATGATTGGTATGGATGATCGTCTCCTTACCCATCAAGTAGTGCTTCCACTTCTTGACACTCTGAACCAAAGCATACAACTTTTTGTCATAGGTGGGGTACTTGATCACTGCTTGTGTAAAAGTCTCTGAATGGTAGCAAATAGGATTGCGGTGTTGCATCAATACTGCCCCCATGGCATATCCATTGGCATCTGTCTCTATCTCAAATGGCTGCTGCAAATCAGGAAAGGCTAGGACTGGGGCGGTGCTGATCTTTCCCTTCAATGTGTCGAAGGCTTTCTGCTGCTTACCTCCACACTGGAAGGATTTCTTCACACTTGTTAAGGCATGCAAAGGAGATGCTATGTATGAGAAGTTCTGAATGAACCTCCTCCAATATTGAACAGCTCCTAAAAATCTTCTCACTTCAGTAGCGTTAGTAGGCTTAGTCCACTTGACAATTACATCAACTTTTGAAGGATCAATTTTTAAATCCTACAATATGACCCAAATAAACTAATGAAGTTTTTCCAAATTCACACTTCGAAAATTTTACATACAATTTCTCCTTTTTCAAAGTATCTAATACTTGCTTTACATGCCCCACATGTGCTTCCCAAGTTTTCCTAAAGACCAAGATATCATCTAAGTATACAATGACAAACTCATCTAAGAATGGCTGGAAAACATCATCCATTACCCGCATGAAGGTTGCAGGTGCATTGCAAAGCCCAAAGGGCATCACCAACCACTCAAATAGACCTTGCTTGGTCTTGAAGGTCGTCTTCCACACATCACTTTCTGCAATTTTGATCTGGTGGTAGCCACTACGCAAATCCAACTTGGTAAAGAACACAACATCTTTCAACTGGTCGAGCAAGTCATCTATGCGAGGAAGTGGGTATCGATTCTTGATCATGATCTTATTGAGGGCCCGATAGTCAACGCACATCCTCCATGTGCCATCTTTCTTCATCACCAACACAATCGACGAACCACATGGAGAGGAGCTGGGTCTGATCACTCCTTGGTCCAACAAGTCTTGAACCTGCTTCTTAATCTCTGCCATTTCAACTGCGGACAACCTGTACATGCCCACATTAGGAAGAGGGGCATCCTGCTGGAGATGGATCTCATGTTGAATCTCCCTTTTGGGAGGAAAACTTGTAGGTTCCTGAAATATTTCATCATAGTTAGCCACAATATCAATCATAGCCTTTTATGAGAAGGATCACAACCTCTGAAAGCATCGGATGCTTCAGCATCTTTTGCTCTCACAACCATGAGCATGTATCTCTTATTAGTGTTGATGAGTCTCTTCATCTATCCTGCACTAACAAGAGTGGTGTTATCCTTCATATTATGAGCTCTCATGATGTACTCCACCCCATTTTTGGTGAGATGGTACTTATTCTCGAGACAGAAGAATACTGCTTTTCGATCATACAAGTATGGGATTCCCAATACGATACCGCAGATGTCAAGAGGAAAAACATCTAAGTCCACCTCATCGATCAACTTTGAAGCAATAGAAAACCTTAACCTTCATTGCTTAGTCACCTGCAGCTTAGCATTATCACATACCCATCCAAGAGGATAAGGCTTGGGGTGAGGCTTAGTCTGTATGCCCAACTTCTTAACAACTGATTCTGAGATCAAATTTACTTGATAACCCGGATCAAATAATGTTTCAATATTTGTATGCTTAGACACAACTCTGATGTGAAACAGCTCACTTCTTCTTTTATCATTTTCTTTATAAACATGAGTAGAACTTGAACCAGTATGAGGAGTTTTGTTACCTTGCATTCCCACGGCTGTAATCATGGTTTCATCACCTGAGTCGGAACCCAAATCTCGTTGCACTATTGCAATGGTCTTTTTCTTCTTTTTGCCTCCATAATGCCTTGGCCTCTATTCAGGATGCAACTTCCAACAAATTTCTTCATCATTCCCATTAGTGTTGCAATGTTTGCAATGGAGCTTTCCTCCTTCCTTCTTGGTAGTAGCTCTCTTCTTGCTCTTGTCTTTCTTTTTGGACTTGTGGTTGTTGTTGGGATCAAAAGGATTCTTCGGATGGTCTTCTTGCAAATGCTTCCCCCTGCTCTCAAGGTGAGTAGCCTGAACAATTGCTTCATCCACACTAGTAGGATTCAACAACAGCAAAGTATGACGTAGATAATGATGAAGAGCACCAATGTACTTCAAAAGAGTGTTAGGAGAATATAAATAAATATTCAACTCTAAAGCTTTCTTTCTAAATTCTTCAGTAAAATTCTAAACACTCTAACCCTTGCCTTGCCTAAAACTTTTCCAATCCATCATAGCCTTTTGAACATAACCCAATGGATACAATTTATTACATAAAGCAGAAATGAAAGCAGACCACGATGAGAGAAGATTACCCACTTGTTTGCTACCTTGCTGAAGCTTGCTTTCCCACCATACAAGTGCGGTGCCTGTCAGCTGAAGTGAAGCTAACTGAATCTTCACATCTTCTTCTTTGATCTGCTAGACTCGGCAATAGACCTCAATTTTCCTTATCCAATTGTTCAACTTCTCTGCATTCGCTTCCCCATTGAACATGGGAAAATCAAACTTCACATCGAGCTTCAATAAGGGCTTCTTTTGAGGCTCTTTGTGAGGAACCTTAGAATGCTGAGAATGAGATGAGGAAGAAGCACTTGAACTTGTGCTTGAAGCTGAAGGTGAAGAGGGAGGCTTAGGAGGCTCTTCGCCACCTCCTCCTTGGTTAACTGAAGTGTTTCCTTCGTCCTTCACTTCTTTGTCTTCCTTCTTTACTTCACTTCCTTTTCTTTCTTTTTCCATGCGTTCTTCATAGTCTGAAAACAACTTTTCTACCTTGTCGACCATCATGTAGAAGACCTTGTGAAAGTTTGCCTCCATCTCGATGCAGGCATCATTAGCATCCATCTTCCTCCTTCGGTGTGCTTGTCCGATCTCGGAATTGTAAGGCTCTAATGTACCCTCACCAGCTTGCAGTTTATTCCTCGTGAGCATCCACACTCACAATCCAACGTCACATAGACCTAATCTGATACCACATGATCTGAAAACAAGATCTTTGCTACTCTACGAAGTTAACATGAATTGCATAAAGAGCATGAATGAAGCTCATAAATCCATAAGAAGAGAACCAAATAGCATAGACAATACGCACATAAAGACAACAAGTTGATAACGGAGTTCATCCAGGGTAGACTACGTCTCTGGGCCTGCTTCTCAATAGGATGGCCGATCTATAATCTCAGCATAAGGCAAAATACATGGCAATGATACAATGATACCTCAGCGATAATGGTCAGGAAGAGAACCACTGCCCAAAACACAACAAGACTGCTTCCAGCAACTCCAAAGCCTGAAGACGGTGTAAAACAAGTATAAACACTCGTACCTTCCTCTTGCAGGGCTACGCAAGCTCCCTTCTCTCCTTTAGCTACAAAGTATCCACTCCAAAGCATGAGTGGAAAATGGCAACTAAGGGGGATTATATAGCCATGACTTGCCCCTCTTCACATTTTCCTCATGTTCTCTTTGGTTACAACAAATTTTTCCCAAGAAGGCATATGGTTCCAACTCCCCACACTTGGTTAGACTCTTCTTAAATTATGTAGTTGACATAGTTACAACTATGCCAACCACATTTTATATTTTTAGAATATTACAATAAAATTCTTTTCCCCCAAAACCACATGGTTCATTGAACCCACAACATGGTTTTTTTTTTAAACAAATTTGTTATAACGTAACTTGTTTTTAGACCCACTTATAACCCATTTTCTATAGTTTATAATTCATCATGTGCTGAAATAGAGCGCGGGCTCCCATGCTGGTCAGAGCTCCTGGTCACGCTGGAGGAAGAACCAAGGTCGGGGTTAAGCCTCGGCTCCTTTAGGGCTCGAAATGCCACTGCATAATTTAAATAAATTTATTTCCATACATTATACAAGGACCACTACTAGCGCAGTTGGTAAAGGCATAGAGATAAGGTATGGGAGGTTAGGAGTTTGAAACCGGTGGAGTAGCAACATTTTGGTGAACTTCAATCAATATTGGCCAATCCGGTGCTGCCACGTGGCAGTTCCAGATTGGTCCACCTCAACGCCCGTACATGAAACATGTCACATTTATATTGGTCCACCTCAATGCCCAGTCAGCTGCCAACTCATCTGCCGTACTGCCAACTAAGTTGTGCAGTCACCTCCGTACTGACATGTGTCACATTCGGATTGGTCCATACTGCTGACTGGATTGCCACCTCATCGTCCATACATGATGCCATGTCATCCGTCCGTACTGTACAGATGTCATGTGTCACCCTCTCATTGGTTTGTACACATGCCATGTCATCATGTCTGTACAATATGGATTCCATGTGTCACCCTGTCAGTGGTGCCACGTGGCACCTCTTTTGCCAATTTTGCATGTTGACCTCATAGAACAGAACGTGATAACTTTCTCATACGGAGTCCGTTTGAGGTGAAATGAATGTCGTTGGAATCGTCTTGATGAGCCCTTCAATCTAGTGTTGGTTTTGCTAAGATTGGAGGATTTCAAAAATTTTGCCTTCTTGGATCCTCTTGGATCATCCCAATATCCGATGATGTTTTTTTCACTGACGGGTTGATTGACCAGAGCAAGCCGGATTCATAATACTTATCTTTCCCAACGTTGTGGGAGGCTAGTCCTGAAGAGATCCAAAAGCATCATGTTTTATTTGCCAACTCCATAGAGCTTAAAGTTGTTGAGCTCCAATACTCATTCCCAAAGTAAAGACCGCAATGATAGAGCAGTCCATAGCTGACGTTGCGGAGGGTTATCAGCTTTTGGTTCTGAGGGTAGTGATTAGTGGTTTTGACGTCCGACACTAGTAAGTAATTCTGGGTTTGTAGTCTATTTCATGCCCTCTATTGCGGTCATCTTCCAACCTATTCTTTCGATGGGTTTAATTTTTGTCCACCAATATTTTCCCGCCCGGTCATAGGTATATATATGTGGCCATGTGACTTGTCATTAACATTGGGATTTGTTGTTTGTACAGTGGAAGCAATATAGAGGATTTGTGTGCACGTGTAGCTATCAAAACCGTGTTCGCTCTGCTCTGCACCCGTGGAGTTTCATCTCATCCAGTTAGTTGCATCGTTATTTCCAGGTAGGTTACCCATGGTTTTGTTACTTTGGTTGTTATTGGTTGATTTTGAACTGTTAGTTTTCCGCAGGTTAGGTTTTACCACATAGGGGGTTAGGATTTTTCATGCCTACGGTGCATCTTGTGGTTATTTTTCATCATTAAGGGCATAGCCCATTGTTTTAGGTCTCATTTTCATGGGAGTTTGAGTCTGTACGCCATCGAAGCGTTATGGATGCGTCTGCATTTTTTGCGCAAGTTCTTAGGGCATGGTGCAGACGGGCAGCTCACCATCTGCACCACCCTTTTATTGATCATTTGATGGTTAGCCAAAGGTTAGGAAGCCATTTTTTCCTCAGTTACAGTATCCCGTGGGATTCAAGAGGGTTTTCGGTTAATTAGGGATTTTTTCGAAGACTGTTTCTGCGCAGGTTTTAGCTCTTTTGTGATTGAGAATTGTGTTGAGATCCAGCGGTACAATAAGCCTAATAAATACCTATGTGAGACGGAAAAAAAATTCGGTCGATTAAGGTTTTGAGATAGTGGAGCTTAGTTTGATTTAGGAAGCAACATTATTCTAGGTTTTTTCTTGTTAAATCATTCATTCATAAAGACTGTGTTGAACCTATTTTAACAGCATGCATGTTGAAGAGGTGAACAAATTTGTATATTTTCTTGTGTATTTCTATAAGAACTTGCTATAGATTTATTAGCCTAAAACATGTTGTTTGACTATGATAGGTTGATTGTTATAACAACAACATGCCAAAGAGATAGAAGAAGAAATATTAGGTGGTTGAAGAAGAGCCTAAGGTAGAAATAATCACCAAGGTAGAGTTCATCTATGAAGACACCAAAGCCACCACTAGAGTTGAACCAGATTACAAATGGGCAGAAATCTTCAGAATGATCTCAAACCAAAATGTACCTGATGATAGGTTTGAAGAACTAACGATCTATGCTAACATTGAAAATTCATCTTTGATGAAAGCAGCTACAAGGCACGAATTATTTCCATGCTCAGAAGTAATAGGTTGGATTCTACCCAGGGCAGATGTGATGAAAATGATCTTAGAAAACACTGCAAAGCAAGGCTATGCTGCATACAGCCCTGCCTATGTGTCTATGGCATACCATTTACCTTCACCACAGGTCTACCTAACTAAAAGTTGGCTAAAGGAGGCAGGACTGGACCTAGTAGAGACGGTAAAGAGGATGATGACCCCAGGAAAAAATTTCAAAACTAGACCTTTCGAAGAATATGACACCTAAACTCTACGAGCTCTGTACATATTTATTGCTTTGATGCTTAACAGGATCTTTGGTCGAGCAAATGGCGAAAGTTTCAAGATAGGTTGGATACTGGTTATAATTTTTGTTGCTACACAAGGAGCCATCTTCAACTAGGCCAGTATAGTGTCGAACAACCTTTCAGCATGTATAAATGCATCCTTAAGAGGTGTATCTTAGAAGAAATCTAAATTTTATATGAGCTCTATTCAAATTCATTGCATATTGTGCACCCAGGATTTCCCTGCTTTGAAATGCAATTGGGAGAAGGACAAAACCCCAGTATACACGGCTTATAATTTGTTTTGGGCACATAAGTATTACAGTTATTATAGGGATATTTGTAAGCATTTGATTATCCCCTATATACTCTGATTTTCCTAACTTAATGTAATTGCATGTCCGAAGAAGCATTTAAGGTCATACAAGAATTCGTGGATTATTATTTAACAGAGGATGGATTATATGTAATGATGTATGGTGGCTCCAGAGCTCCTTCTCTGCTCCCAAAATATGCTACAGATTATGTACTTCACAAAGAGGTATTCAGACAGTTGTACATAGATGGAGTAGGAAATTTTTTGTTTGAACATAAGAAGGCAACGTACCCTGCAGTACCTTTCTTCATTGGAAGCTATACGTTTTCAAGGGTAAAGCAGGAAACAGAGTTTGTTAAAGAGCTAGAATATTTTCTCTTTGGAGAAATGAATTTTCATAGAAATGATTCCCATAACAAAGTAACTGACTACTGCAAAGAGGATGGAATCCATTTTGAGTACACTGACCTCTGGGACAAAGATGAGGATACATTCCGCAATGCAAAGAACATAACATCCCTCAAGAAAAGGTTCAAGAAAAAGATAACAACTATGGGTGGAAAAGGCAAGACTTTAGAAAAATCTAAGAAGCTAGAAGAAGAAGAGGCCAAGAAAAGAGAAGAAGATGCCAACAGATTGATATAGGAAGAAAAAAATTGGTTAAGAATTGAAGAAGAAGAAAAGAAACGAGCTACTGAAGAAGCAACTAGGAAGGAAGAAGAAGAAAGAAAAATAAAAGAAGAAGCTGAAATAAAGAATAAACTAGCAGAAAGTGAGGGTTTCAGGCTAATAGAATCCCAAAAGTAGAAGCATCCCACAGAGTAGGTTGATGTACAAGAAGTTCAAGATCCTACAGATCAAGAACAAGGACAGTTCGAGCTTGATACCTTGGAGCCTGTTGTCCCTTCTGGCAGTATGTTAGGAGAAGTTTCAATATCTAAAGTTTTGACAAGATGTTACCCAAGTTTGAACCAAATGAAGGAATTCTGGTAGAAGATCATTTATAGAGTTTTTACTTGGCTGTAGAAGGACTACGAGCTGGAGAGCATGAATATGTGGTCTGTAGATTGTTTCCTCGCACTCTAAAAGGAAAAGCAGCCTCATGGTATTTTTCCCTACTTGCAAATTCAATCACAAATTGGAATACTTTTGAGAGACTGTTTAGAAGTAAATATGCAGTCCGGAAAACTCATGTAGCTTTAATGAAAGGGTTATGTGCTCTAAAGAATGAAAGCAAGGAAAGAGTGCATAATTTCACTCAAAGATTTGATGCTTACCTAAACAATTTCACTGCAGTTGACAAACCATCTAAAAATGCCCTAATTGAATACTATACCTCAGCTCTTGGACCTGATCTAGCCATCTTTTCCAAAAGATCGGTTTGACCTAAATTAGTAGAAACATATGAAGAAGCTTAGAATGTAGAGGCAGAGATGGAGAGTATAGAAAATTACCCTGTGCAGTCAGAAGAGAAGAGTTTTGGAAACAAGAAACCTTTATTTCTGACTAAGCCTAAGGATGAGCAATCATAGGATTTTGAAGGCATGGTGAAGATGATGCAGAAATTATCCAACAAGGTGATAGATTTAGAAAATGAAAAGGAGGCTCATAAACCATACAAGCCCTATTATAAAAAAAGGGAAGAAAACAGTCAACTTAAACCTCCTCCACACATCCCTTCAGCAATGAATTTAACCAATGTAGGCATCAACAACTTTTGTACCTTTCATCAGCAGCCTCAATTTGAGAAGAATTTCCCACAATGGATTAATTCTATGACATTAGTAATGAATCAATTATTGGACTCCAAATTGATAGAAACTGGTGAGGAGGAAGAAAAAAATCATGAACCTACGAAAAAAGAAGAGGAAGATACCTTAGTTTTATGAGACTGTGTCTCTATGTTTGATACGGAAGATGAAGATTTTCTGATACAAGGAGAAACACCAGAAACTAATGTAACAACAAGAAGTCAGAATCTGTTAAAAGAAGATAATTCAATACTTCCTAAGATTAAGAAACTTCAAGAAAACATGAAGAAGATAAAGAACAACCCTTCGACTGTTGAAATACCTGAATTTGTCATTTCAAGTCAGGATCCTAAGAAAATCGACACACCTCTAAAGCCTACTAAAAGTAAGATTGATAATGGAACATGAGATGGGATATGATATTGTGGAATACATTAAAAAGGATAAAGTGAATATCTCATTCTTTCAAATGTGCAATTTACCTCAGCAGAAAGAGAAGCTTTTAAAAGCACTTGAGACACCAGACGAGGACCCTCCTAGTGATAATCAACCTGAGGAAGAGATTGGTGAGGCAAGTTTAGGAGGGAAATCTAAGTATAAAACTCCAGCATTTCTCCTAACTTTTGAAATTTTCAACTATAATGTGCATAAGTTTTTAGTGGAATCAGGAGGATCAGTCAATGTTATGCCACTTTCAGTCTGCAAGAAAATCAATGGTCAACCTAAACCATCCACTTGGCAAGTTATTTAATTAGACAGAACAGTTGTAAAGATAAATAGGAGAAATGGAGGATTTTCTGATTCACTTATCCACTGATGAGAGGGTATGTCAATACATCGACATTGTAGTAGCAGACATAGCAGATGCTTATGGTCTGGTTTTGAGTCGAGACTGGTCAATAAGGTTAGAAGGATATTTTGCATCAGATTGGTCACATTTGTGGTTATCTTTTAAAGGAAGTCCAAATCAGATAAAAGTGTTAAGAGAGACTCAAATGAAATATAATGTGACACAGTTAGAAGGGGAAAATGAACCAGTAAACTCTGTGTTGGGAAACTATTTCATTGAACTGGAACCAAGAAATTACCAAACTGAAGAAGCCAGCAATATACTTGAGATCCAGCCTGACCTCCTTCGATTTTCACGGGCTGATGAGATTGACTGTAACATAGTAGATTTAGTTTCAGATGTAGTTCATAATTCAAATTCAGTAGAAGTAGATAGTTTTTGGATTGTTTATTTTGATGGTTCTAAAACAATGGAGGGATCAGGGGCTGGCTAAGTCCTAATTGATTCAAAAAAAAAAAACATTTTCTTTCATGTAGGTTAGAATTCGAATGTACAAGTAACACGGCCGAATATGAAGCACTAGTTCAGGGACTTAAAAAAGCAATAGAACTGAAAGTAAAAAATATGAAAGTATATGGAGATTTTGAAATCATTGTTAAGCAAGTTCAGAACAAAATACACTGCATTTCACCACATTTGAAAGCTTACCCAAGTGAAGTTTGGGATTTGTTGATAAATTTTCATGCATTCAATATTGTGTCCAATCCTAGATTAAAGAATGCAGCAGCTGATTTACTAGATTCCTCAACTGCAAGATTAGTACCTTCAAATAATAAATGCTCTATTGGATTACTTTTCAGGCCTTCTATTCCAGACATGATCACAAATATATAGGCTTTTGACAATGATCAACAAATTTTGGAGTGTTTGATAAATGATGATACTTTCAAAGGAGCAATAATATAGGATGAAGAATATCAAGCAGAATTAAAGTCGGGAACTTTATTCCTAAAGGAGTTAGGACCTTGGAAAGAATGTTTGATTTAGATAACAAGTTCAGAAAGCCAACGAATGTCAAGACTCATAGTTCGTCTTTACCATTTGAGCTGATAAATTTAGGGACTGAAACTGAACCCAAATATGTAAATTTGGGGAAGTGTTGTTCTCAAGGTGAAAGGAGTAAGTTCATTAATTTATTAAAGCAGTACAAGGGTGTGTTTGCTTGGACCTATGAACATCTAAAAACTTATGACACAAGGATTATACAACATGTTATCCCAATCAAAGGTGGAATCAGGATTTACCAACATCCTTTGAGAAAGATGCATCCTAAGCTGGAACCTTTAATTCAAAGTGAGGTAAAAAAGTTACCGAATGCTAAAATCATATTTAAAGTCAGACATTCAGAATGGGTTTCTAATTTGTTACTAGTACGAAAAAAGTCCAGAGAAATCAAACTTTGTGTAGATTTCAGAAATCTTAATCGTGCATCTGATAAAGATAATTATTCGGTCCCACCCATGGAGAAAATACTACAGATGCTTTCAGGATCTGAATTGTTTTCATTATTAGATGGATTCTCCGGCTATAATCAAGTATTAGTAGCTGAAGAAGACGGGCTTAAAACCACTTTCAGAACCAAGTGGGGAACTTTTGCGTATAGGAGGATGCCCTTTTGACTTATGAATGCTGTAGCTACATTCCAGAGGGCCATGGATATTGCTTTCCGCAGTTTGATTGGCCGTAGTGTTGTGGATTATCTAGAAGATGTCACAATATTTTCAAAAAAGAGAGAAGAGCATGCATTTCATTTAAAACATATTTTCGAGCGTTGCCGGAAATATGGTATTTCACTAAATCCCAAGAAATGTGTGTTTGCAGTCACAAAAGGAAAGCTACTGGGTCACACCATTTTTAAGAAAGGGATCTCCATAGACCCAGAGAGGATTAAAGACATAGAACAGATCCCTTTACCCCATAATAAAAAGGGTAAGCAATCTTTTATGGGGACAATCAATTTTGTGCGAAGGCTTGTACCAAAATTTGCTCAAATCGTCAAACCTTTGCAAAAAATGGTTAAACAGAGTGTGTAGTTCAAATGGACTGATTTGGAGAAGAATGCATTCAGCAAAATAAAAACATCTGTTGCTCATGCACCATCACTCAAAAGTCCAAATTTTGAAAAGAATTTTATTATGTACACTTTTGCATCCCATGATTCATTAGCAGTTGTGCTTACATAGAAAGAAGATGGGGGAGATGAGTAACCCATATCATTTATGATCACTGGTCTACAAGGGGCTGAATTGAATTATCTAGTGGTTGACAAACAAGCTTATGTAGTTTTTAAAGTAGTAAAACAATTCAGACCATATATACTTAAGAATCGCACCAAAGTAATAGTTCCACACCCAGTCGTATGATCTTTTTTTGTACAAAATGAATTAGGAGAAAGAAGAGGCAACTGGGTGACTGCTTTACAAGAATATTATCTTGAGTTCAAACCAACATCCCTAGTTAAAGGACAAGGATTGTTTAAACTAATGACTGAAGGTCAAAACAATGAAGAAAGCATCTGGGATAATAAAGTTGAACTACATATGGTGGATGTATGTCCTCTATTTACATCTCCAGACTCCTGGTATCGGGACCTATTCCATTACCTCCAAGAAGGATATTTGCCAGAGCATTGGAGTCCCAAGAAAAGAAGAGCATTATGTCTGAAATCAGCTTAATATCAGATCGTTGATGGAGTACTATTCAGAAAGAACTACGATGGAGTTTTTTTCAAGTGCTTAGAGCAAGAAGATGCAAAGAAGGTTGTAGTAGAATTGCATGATGGACCTGCTGGAGGTCACTTTTTGGGTGACACAACAGCACATAAGATTCTCAGAGATGGAAATTACTGGCTTACATTGTTTAAGGATGCTCATGCTCATGTTAGAAAATGTGAATCATGTCAACGATGTGTTGGAAGACAAGCTAAAGCGGCAGGACCATTGCAACCAGTAATTATATCAGAACCATTTGAACAATGGGGAATCGATATTATTGGAGAAATAAAACCAAATTCCTCCTTGCAGCACAAGTATATTCTGACAGCAACTGATTACTTCACTAGATCGATCGAGGATATTCCGTTACGAAAAGTAAATGAAGATGCAGTTATGGATTTCTTATAGAACCACATTATGACCGGGTTTGGGGTTCCAATTTCCCTGGCTTTTGATAATGCTACTTACTTTTCTTATATTATATTAACTGCATTTGCTAATGAAAGAGGAATTAAGTTGCATTATTTTGCAAATTATTATCCACAAGGAAATGGTTTGGTAGAATCCACAAACAAAAATCTAATTAGAATTCTGAAGAAAACAGTGATAGAAAATCAAAGGAGATGGCATTTAGCATTAACTAATGCTCTCTAGCCTGATAGAGTAACACCCAAGAATTTCTTAGGTGTGTCACCCTACACTCTTGTTTATGGAAAAGAATATGTCCTCCCTCCTAATATTCTATTGCCATCTTCCATAATATCCCAAGAGACTAGGGGTACTCATAATGAAATTCTACAAATCAGAATCTTTAATCTGTTGAAGTCATAAGAGTCTAGGTCCAAATCCAAGGAAAGGTTTAAGCATCAACAAGAAATAGTGAAGCGATGGTTTGACAAGCACAAAGCTAGGGACAAAGAGTTCGAAGTAGGAGATCTAGTTCTTAAGTGGGATCACCCACACGATGAAAAGGGAAAGCACACCAAGTTTCAGCAGTTATGGGTAGGCCCTTTCCAGATTGCATCAAAGCTAGGCCCCTCGACTTACAAGTTGCAAGACTTACAGGGGTGGGAAGAGAACTTACTAGTAAATGGTTTAGTTCTCAAGCCTTATTTTTCTTGATCATTTTTGTTTTGGTTTTCTTGTACATAAATAAAGATTTGGTTTATTTCTTACTTTAGAGTATTTTTAGTTGTTCGCTTTATTTTCTTAGAGTTTGATTGATTGTGATTTTTGTTTTTCTTATGATCAATAAAACAACACGACTTTTGGTTGCATGGAGTTCATCAGAATTTTGGATTAACTAAAATCTTTGACTACAAGACTGCCTACTATTGATACATATAATATTTGAAAGAACTTCTTCAAGTTTAGCATATTTCCTAAATGGTTATGAACACATTGAAGTCTTGTTTAATCCTTGTGAAATAACTCGGGATAAAAAGGGTCCAGAATACTATTTTGAGGCTCCATTCATCTCACATTAAAAAAATTTGTCCTAGGGGCTAACAGCAAAAGACCCATGGAAAGGAATCAAGGTAAACAGTGTATTTTATTTAAATAATCCCATGCCATGAATTGAAAGCCAAAAGGTTAATAAGAGTCAAAATCTTCTAGAAAAGCAATATGTATCAAAGCAAGTACTGAACCACATCAGTATGTATAAGATTGCCAAAGTTCTTCTCCATCCATGAGCTGAAATTTAAAAAAAAATACCTCTCACACAAAGGGACACTATAGATAGAGGAGCCTGAATTAAAATTTAGAAAAAAAGGCAAACAGGAGGACTCAAAAGGGGACAAAAGTACAAAAGCACAAAAAAGTGCAAAATGGCATGGGAATGAAGAACAAACAGATATATATGTTTACCATATGTTATGATCCTGTGGTGTCTAAATTGGAAACTACTCAAAGAAAGAGGTAAAATGAAACTCATACTCGTGGCCTCGAAAGAGTTATCTAGACTTTTGAAATCCTGGTTCCCCTTTTTCCTCAACTTGGAATATAATCAATGATTAAAGTGAATAAATCTTGCATTTTGGAATTCATATATCGTGAAGAAATCTAGTAAGGTGGCACCATCGAAGCAATCTGTTGATCAAAGAGGAAATTGTTCAGAGATCTGTGCTCACCAGGTAGTCTCCAATTGTTGCAGCCACAACTATTTCCCCAAAATTTTCAGTTTTAGGGCCCCCTTTTTATTTGTTTTATTAAATTTGGACTAGGAGTATTTTGTTATTGCCAAAGTTGCCCTACATTCATAAATGTATTTTAAAAACTTGGTTTTTTTCACTTTTCTGTATCAGAAGATTAGTCAACTATTCTTCCAATATCGGAATCATATAAACTATCCTTCCAACATTGCGGAAACAGAATCATCTAGCTTGTTGAGTGTCTTTGGAATCCATTGCTGATGCATCGGAGTTAGTCTGCTTTATTCTTGGATTTGATTTGTCGAAGTTGTGGCCCCTTAGCGTTGGACTTATCCAACGATCTTGTTGTCCTTCACCCTAGTGTTCCCGATATCCGTTGATTTTTTTTTCACTGACGGGTTGATTGACCAGAGCAAGCCGGAGTCATAATACTTATCTCACCTGGCGTTGTGGGAGGCTAGTCCCAAAGAGATCCAAAAGCATCATGTTTTATTTTCCAAATCCGTAGAGCTTAATGTTGCCAAGCTCCAATACTTGTTCCCAAAGTAAAGCCCGTGATGATAGAATAGTCCATAGCCGACGTTGCGGAGGGTAATCAACTTCCGGTTCCGAGGTAGTGATTAGTGGTTCCGACGTCCGAGACTAGTAAGTAATTCCAGGTTTGTAGTCTGTTTTGCACTCGCTATTGTGGTGATCCTCCAACCTATTCTTCCAATGGGTTTAATTTTTGTCCGCCGATATTTTCCTGCCCCATCATGGGTATATATATGTGGCCATTTGACTTGTCATTAGCATTGGGATTTTCTGTTTGTACTGTGGAAGCAGTCCGGAGGAGTTGTGTGCGCACACAGCTGTCAAAACCTTGTTCACTTTGCTCCACACTTATGGAGTTTCATCTCATCCAGTCAGTTGCATCGTTACTTCCAGGTAGGTTACCCATGGTTTTGTTACTTTGGTTGTTATTGGGTTATTTTGAACCGTTAGGTTTCCACAGGTTAGGTTTTACCGCATAGGGGGTTAGGGTTTTGCATGCCTACGGTGTGTCTTGTGGTTATTTTTCATCATTAAGGGCATATCCTGCTGTTTGAGGTATCATTTTCATGGGAGTTTGATTCTGGACGCCATCGAAACTTTATGGATGTGTTTATGTTTTTTGCGCAAGTTGTTAGGGAATGGTGCAGACGGTCGTTTCACCGTCTGCACCACCCTTTCATTGATCATTTGATGGTCAGCCAAAGGTTAGGAAGCCATTTTTTCCTTATTTACAGTATACTGTGGGATTTAGGAGTGTTTTCGATTGATTAGGGATTTTTTCGAAGACTGTTTCCATGCAGGTTTTAGCTATTTTGAGTTTGAGAATTGTGTTGAGATCAAGCGGTAGAATAAACCTGATAAATAACTGTGTGAGATGAAATTTTTTTTTAGTTGATTAAGGTTTTGAGATAGTGGAGCTTAGTCATATTTAGGAAGCAACATTATTCTAGGTTTTTTCTTGTTATATCATTCATTCGTAAAGATGTGTTGAACCTATTTTAACAGCATGCATGTCGAAGAGGTGAACAAATTTGTATATTTTCTTGTGTATTGCTATAAGCACTTGCTAGAGCTCAGTTAGCCTAAAACATGTTGTTTGAATATGATAGGTTGATTTCTATAACAACAACATGCCAAAGAGACAGAAGAAGAAAGCTCAGGTGGCTGAAGAAGAGCCTGAGGTAGAAATAATCACCAAGGTAGAGTTCATCTATGAAGACACCAAAGCCACCACTAGAGTTGAACCAGATTACAAATGGGGAGAAATCTTCAGAATGATCTCAAACCAGAATGTACCTGATGCTAGGTTTGAAGAACTAACGATCTATGCTAACATTGAAAATTCAGCTTTGATGAAAGCAGCTACAAGGCACGAATTATTTCCATGCTCAGAAGTAATAGGTTGGATTCTACCCAAGGCAGATGTGATGAAAATGATCTTAGAAAACACTACAAAGCAAGGCTATGCTGCATATAGCCCTGCCTATATGTCTATGGCATACCATTTACCTTCGCTACAGGTCTACCTAATTGAAATTTGGATAAAGGAGGCAGGACTAGTCCTGGTAGAGACGGTAAAGAGGATGATGATCCAACGAAAAAATTTCAGAACCAGACCTTCTGGAGAATATGACACCTCAACTCTCTGAGCTCCATACAGATTTATTGCTTTGATGCTTAACAATATCTTTGGTCAAGAAAATGGAAAAAGTTTCAAGATAGGTTGGATACTGGTTATCTTTTTGTTGCTACACAAGGAACCATCTTCAATTGGGCCAGTATAGTGTTGAACAACCTTTCAGCATGTATAAGTGCATCCTTAAGAGGAGTATCTCAAAAGAAATCTCAATTTTATATGAGCTCTATTCTAATTGATTGCATATTGTGCACCAGGGATTTCCCTGCTTTGAAATGCAATTGGGAGAAGGACAGAAACCTAGTATACACAGCTTATAATTTGTTTTGGGCACATAAGTATTACAATTATTATAGGGATATTTGTGAGCATTTCATTATGCTCCTATATACTCTTTTTTTCCTAACTGAATGTAATTGCATGTCTGAAGAAGCATTTAAGGTCATACAAGAATTCAGGGATTATTATTTAACAGAGGATGGATTATATGTAAGGATGTATCGTGGCTCCAGAGCTCCTTCTCTGCTCCCAAAATATGCTACAGATTATGTACTCCACAAGGGGGCAGTGAAAGAGTTGTACATAGATGGAGTAGGAAATTTTTTGTTTGAACACAAGAAGGAAACGTACCCTGCAGTACCTTTCTTCATTGGAAGCTATAAGTTTTCAAGGGTAAAGCAGGCAACAGAGTTTGTTAAAGAGCTAGAATATTTTTGCTTTGGAGAAATGAATTTTTATAGAAATGATTCCCATAAAAATGTATCTCACTACTCCAAAGAGGCTGGAATCCATTTTGAGTACACTGACTTCTGGGACAAAGAGGAGGAGACATTATGCAATGCAAAGAAAATAACAGCCCTCAAGAAAAGGTTTAAGCAAAAGATAACAACTATGGGTGGAAAAGGCAAGACTTTAGAAAAATATAAGAAGCTAGAAGAAGAAGAGGCCAATAAAAGAGAAGAAGATGGCAACAGATTGATACAGGAAGCAAAAATTGGTTAATAATTGAATAAGAAGAAAAGAAACGAGTTGTTGAAGAAGTAGCTAGGAAGGAAGAAGAAGAAAGAAAGAGAAAAGAAGAAGCTGAAATAAAGAAGAAATAGGCAGAAAGTGAGGGATTCAGGCTAACATAATCTCGAAAGGAGAAGTATCCCATAGAGCAGGTTGATGTACAAGAAGTTCAAGATCCTACAAATAAAGAACAAGGATGGTCCAAGCTTGATCCCTTGGAGCCTGCTGTCCCTTCTAGCAGTCTGTTAGGAGAAGTTTCAATCTAAATTTGATTTGATTACTTTCATGCCTACCGAAGGAGAGGAAGTACCTGATTTTAATACCATATTCTATGACAAAGAAAACAAAAGGATAGTCAAGAGGACAGAGAAAAAGGTAGATACTAGAGGAAATCCAGGTAATATGGTGATAGAGAAGACAGTGGTATATGGTATGCATAAGGATCCATGGTTGATAGCAAGAGTTGGGGTAGCTTTAACCTTAGCAACCAAAGACAACATAGACAGAATCATGACTGATCTGGAGTAGTCACAGAAGAGTGTATCCCAACTGAAAGAAACCTTAAAGAAGGAAAGGGATGAAAGCCAGAAGCTAAAGAGAAGATATGAAGACATGACAGGGGAAGTCAAGGTTTCAAGGACAGAATGCCAAACTCTACAAGAAGATAAGGATGCTTTAGAAATATCTGCATAAAATACAAAGAGGAGTTCTCAAGTTACATTGGCAGAGTTACAAAAGCTATGGCTGGAACATCAGAGTTTAAAAGACTTAAAAGGATAATTTTCAGCTATCATGTGGAAATTTAAATAAAGAAAAGAACAAGTTGGAGAGCAAGGTTACTGAGTTGGAATAGAGAAGGATGCTACAGAAGAAAAGGAGAAGCAATATCAGATGTAGATAGCAGCCTTATAAGAAAAAAAAATTTCATTGACCGCATCACTAAAGGGTGATATGGAATAGAAAGATGATATCCGACCCTTAAAGGAGCATGTTATGATTCTTAGGAAAAGGATCCATCAAATACAAATACAAATAGAAGATGAAAGATGCAAAGTTTTATAGATAGACACTAGCATGGAGGAGATTGTAATTACCACTTCATATTTCTTGGATAGGACTCAAGATATATTGGAAAGTCTAAAGGGAAGAATGGTTTGGGTAGAAACCAATAAAGAATCTCTTGCAGACCTAGCCATTAAAGACCAGCAAACATTGCAGCAATAAGATTAGTTAATGGAATTTGCTAGTAATGTTGCAGAGGAATTTAAAAAGACAGTAAAGAAGACAAAGACTGCTTGTGTCGAATTTTGCAGGATAGTACTCTTTACATTTAATCAGTGTCAGAATTCTGTTGAGAAAAGATTGGAGTTGCTACCTGAACATGAGCTGTTTATAAGGCATTTACAGGATAGATACTCAGAAAATGAACAAGAAATCCAACAGGTCAAGGACTTGGATGAATGGATATTGAAAAATGCAGTAGCACATGCAGCCATGAGCATACACTTATTAGAAGACCAGTTGCACCTGATTCTTGCTAGGATAGAGGGGGTGAAAACCCAAGATGCTAACTACAAAATTAACATTTGATTCCTTGAGCCTTCTAGGTTTGAAAGCATAGCAGCAGATGCTAATGCATGGAAAAAGTTCACGAATGAGCAAGCTGGGCCTCCTTCATAAAATGTTTTGGGAATATTGGTTAAAATGTAATATATTGTATTAATTATGTGCACAAGCTACATGACAAAATTTTGGAAAAGAAAGGTTGGGGAATCTCAAGAGACAATGAGGGCTAGCCCAAGAAATTTTGCTTTTGTATAAGTATAGGAGATTTTTAGATAGGAGAGGACATTTTTTCCAGACCATCTTGAGGAAGTATTGTTAGAAGAACTAATTCATTTTACAATAAATATTTATATGTTTCTACTGGAGAAAGTTCTTTGGATTTTCAAATGTTTGCTATGGGCTAGTTGGATATGAACTATTTCTTTTTCAGCTTGTTTCCATGAACTGTGAGACCGTTCTAACCTATTTAATTATTTCATGTTATGAATGTGCTCGTGTTTATTCTGTGAAATTTCCACATTGAGTAATGAATGTTTTAATTAACAATAATCTATCTTGTTGTTTATATTTCGATTGATATTCATGTGTTCAGAAACATTAACAACTATCTGTGATTTTCTTTATGCATGCAATACAATACATTACTCACTATTAATGACAGTTTTGCTCCATAAGGAGAGGTTAGTGAGTTTTAGTTAGCTTCTTGCTATTTGTGATTTAGAAGCGAGAGAGGTAAGACGAGAGGTAAGAACCTGCGCATCACATTGTGACCCTCCTCATTATCTCTATCGTTTGCATTTAGTTAGGCACTTGCACATCATACTTAAACATTAAAAAAACAAAAAATATACACGGTGGACCGAGCTGTAACTGGTAAAACACTTTAATCATTACTTGAACTATGGTAGCCGGGCTGTAAACTGGACGGATTCCCCATACCAAACAATAATGAGCTAATTGGGAACGTTTATTGGGGAGAATCCCTACTATTGTTGCCTGTGATTTTCCAGGCCACAACATGATGTTAGACCTACTCTAGCATATATAATCAATAATGTATAAGCAATTAAAAGCATCCATGGATTCAATATTCATTTAAATGCACATCATTGGATAGGAAAAGATATTTCTATTAATATAAATCAAATATTACAAGAATGACAACCTCTGTCGGCACGTCTACGAACCGGAGAAATTGAGTCCTCCACCTGGACCTGCACCACCTCAATCCTCCATCTCTCGATAGCAATCTCACAAGCAAAGGAAAGCTTGGGAAGAACAAAAAGTGCTTGAAGGGACAAAGGGATTTATACTCAAGTATAATCAAGCTATGGCAATAATGGACTATAGTTTTCTTTCTCTTCAATTCCTCCTCCTTCAATGTATCCAAAGAGTTCCTTATATAGTGCTTCAATGGGGTAATGGAAGGTCAAATCTGAGCGATCTCAAAGCATATGGAAGGCCAAGAGACAAGTGACTCAGATCCACATCAAGGAAAACTCCAAAACTATTTGTCCTTTTTCACACATCCCGATGTACGTGGGTTTAACGGTCATATCTGCGTATATACGCGAGAATGGGTTAAAAAGTCATGTATGGAAAATAATGCATGTTTTTAGGGATGATATTGGAAACATCAAAGGTACAAAAATGGTCCATGGGGTCCAAAGAGTTTGTAGAGGGATAGGGAAGGCCATAAATATGTGATCTACCATGTGTGGTAAAATCAGCTGTAACAGGTTAAAATCAGGACGACGACTATCATAAAAGTTCTTAGACTTGTCTCTGTTTTGGTTCATATTCTCTTGTCATATCTGCCCATTCTCATAGCAGATCCTGGCCTTGTACAGCATGGTATCGAAATTTTTTGGCATGTCAAAATCAATCCTTTCCTGAAAGTTCGGAGGAATACACCCTAAAAACTGTTGGATCTTTACCTTTTCATCCTTAATGTATGGTACATAATGTAACAGATCTAGAAATATGTTAATAAAAGCATCCATAGTTATGGACCCCATACGTAGCTCATGGAACTCTTTCCCCTTTCGGTCAAAGAACCTTTCCGACATATACTTTTCTTGGAAAAAATTTCAGAAGTTATCCCAACGTATTTCTCTTAGCTCATATTTATTGGTGTGTTTCAAATCCCTCCACCATTTGGCCGCCTTACCATTCAAATTATAGATGGAAAGTCAAGCCTTAATCTCACTTGAGTAGTTATGAACTTGGAAATATTTTCTCATTCCTAGAAGCCACTCTTCATATTTCTCCCTAGTGTTTTCTTCACCTTCATAGGTCGGGGCTCTTATTTTTATAAATCCCCCCTAAAGACTATCATTGTTTCTTTGTTTCTTTCCGCGAGGAGAAAGAGAGCCATCACTGGAAGGACTGTGATGATCTCCTTTTGGTGCTTCTGGGTTACATTCCTCTTTTTCTTCTTCTCTTGGTCTGCTGGCCCGTTTATGGTAAGGTTCTCTTTTGGACCTGTTTTTGGACTGAGTAGACTTTCTCTACGGTCTTCCTCCCGTCATATTTCTCAGTAATGATTCATTAATATCTTGATTTTACTTTCTTTCGTTCACACTATCTTCTCTGAAAATTTCCAATTCTGCTTAAAGACTGTGTATAGTCTTCAAAATATTAGAATTTAATTCCACCACCAGATCTTCTTCTGGGGTGGGGGTGTTCATCTTTCCTAGCCAACTGTTATCTTCTTCAGTATTCATAATATGAACTGTTCTACAAAAAAATTAAACGACAGAAAAATTTCTGTTAGTAACAAAATTTAATAACATACTTTATTTTCTTGTAGTGAATGCTTGGTGCACCCATAGGTCTCTTAGTATTGAAAATTGGCTATGATACCACTTGTAATGTACCCAAAAATCGATTTTTATTTTATTTTATTAAGCTAGCAAAAACTTCCTAGGATGAACATTATTGAATCTTGCGGAATATAACGTACACTGAATTTACCACTGTTTGGTCGTAAGTTGTTCTTACATTCTATCATCTTGCTTTCAGTTGTGAATATTAATGTATTTTACTTACGATGTCATAATTCTTGTTTTCTACATTATTCTTATGGTTATACATTATGCTGTATGTGTTGTTACTCGATTATATGCTTCGTTCATTTCTGCATAGTCTTACTTGTTATTTATATGGTTCTAACTTAACTTTGTTTCTGGAACTAAAGTGGGTGGAGTGGTGGGACTATATCTCCCATGACGGTCTAAGAGGTAAAGTGTTTAGTTGTCTAGTAGGCTTACTTAGTTCTATTTGAACTAAGGCACCTCTTTCACTCTATGTGGATTATACTTAGCGACAGGCCTTGTTTCTAAGGAGTGTTGAATGTGTTGATCATTAATGCACCCATTAGTTGCTTTTACGGTTTATTACAGAATCATCTTGATAACGAGGTAATTACTATGTTTATTCATTTATATACCTTGATAGATTATCTATGTGACGCCTAGGCGCTCCCATGAAGTTTATTCCACTTTTTAGTGCCACTTAAGAAATCGTAAACGCACTTCCGAAGTGTAAATTGATAACGCATATGCGTTATTGATGGTACGTTTGGAATAACTCGAGCCCAAAGATGAGCCTTAGGTTAGTAATGAATCATCTCATATGCATTCTTTAAAAGTAAAACATCGCATATGTGATATGGAAAACACAAAAAAAAACAAAACAGAGGCCGCGGGCCTCACTTTGTCATTTGCACAGTGAGCGTTTCGGGAGAGCGATAAACCGCACCAGCGATTTGGGTTTGCGCATTTGGAGGTCAATTTGGAGGTGGTTGTGGAGGTGGCTTGGCTCCAATGGCAGGTAAATACTATTATCAATTACAAATTGTTTTCAATTTTTTATTGTTTTTGTTAATTTCATAGTTTTTATATTTGTTTAACACAAATTTAATAAAAAAAATTGAATTAAATCAAAGAATGATAAATTAAAACAATTTCTATTTTGTTGTTTAAATCTTAACAAATAACATAAATGAGTAAGATACTATGGAAAACGAACCCACTAATAACCAAGAACCAAACCCAAACTCAAACTTGGAGGGGGAAGAAGACTGAAACTCATAGATTCTGGCACGTTTGGGTGCATTAAGGCGCCTTAGCTCATACTTTAGAGGGGGGGGATCATTTGAGACAATATTTAGCCGAGGAATTGGACACCATTACAAATACAATTTCCAATTCAAAAGGATCTCTGTACAACATTATCTTGTACAGAGAATCCAGGAGGCAATACTATTCCGATCGATTGAGTTATAAAGACATAAAAAACCTAAAGATTACAAAAGACCAATTATTTTCATTATTCCGGGACCTTAGCACCGGATTGGTTCCACCCACTAGTCAAGCACACATTTCCATAGACTGTTGCATGGAACCAAATATAAAGTCCAATTGGATGGATCATTGGTATTTTGTCTTCGATGAAGACCCTCATGGGAATAGGGACATCCCATTTTATTTCCTCAAGAAGTTGTATGCATAATTCATCCTAGGGAAACATTTTAACTATTTCGATATTTTAGGATTCTAGGGTGTTGGTCATGGGATGCCCCAGGATAGGGAAGGGGCCAGGATAGAGCCTAACCATGTGCCACACCCTCCACACACACAAAAACCCCCTCGGGTATATCGTCTTGCAGGTCCTATGGTTGAGGATACACAGGAGGCATTATTTGACCTGAAAGATACATTGCTTCAGCATGGGACTGATGTCCAAGGCAATGTAGGCCAACCAATTGGCACTTCTAAGGCCATTCCATCACGTAGTAAGGATCCATATATAGATCGCACTAGAGATGTAGAGCATTCATAGCATCGTGTTACTCCACACCCTTGCACAGCGTGTGGAGGAATATGCTATGGCCCTACTTCAGAGTTCTGGGACGATGGATTAATTCGATTTGTAAGTAAAACTCATTATTTTCATATTATATATTCTTTTTATATCATAATTTTCAATTGTTTTACAATTTATTTGTATTTAATTATCTAACAAATTATGTGAACAAATATACAGTTGGTGTCCCATGGAACCCCATATTCGCATAGTCAGCTGATTAATGTTTAGACCATTGATGTTGTTGTCAACATTGCATATGGGTTTGGTTCTTCACCATAGGTGATCAGGATGAGTACATTGAATCCATCCTAGTCCCTCTCATGTAGATGTAGATTCCCAGACACAAGTATTATTTTAAATATGTTTTTAATTATGTTTCGCTTTCTTTGAAAAAATAATTTTTCGTCCATCTTGTATATGTCTCGTTTTCTTGGTATTATCTGACATTGACATATTTTAGTTTATGCAGGAATCTATTGAGCCATTGGTTCTTGAAGAGCACCAAAGCGAGGTTGTTGGTGACCCACCTCTTCCCCCCTGCTAGGTACATGTATGTTTCGCTTTCTTTGAAAACATCATTTTTCGTCCATGTAGTATATATGTCTATGATTCTTTTTATTATCTGAATTTGACATATGTTATTTTATGTAGGATTCTAGTGAGGCACCGGTGCTTGAAGAGCACCAGATCGATGACCCACCTCTGACGAGCTAGCAGGTACGTTTATGTATCACTTTCTTTTAATTGTGATTTTATTGATTCAACATGTACTTTTTTAATTTTCTGAAATTGTCTAATTGTATCTTTATCCTTTTGTACGTAGGAACGTGAGTTTGATGAATATGTCCAAAAAGAGAAATTATTTGCTAATGCAAGTAGAAGTCCCTTTCTCTCATTGCTAGTTAGTTGATCCACTGGTTACACACCTCCTCACATCCCCCAGGTATATTTATATATTGCAACTCTTGCTTATATTGCTTTTTGTACATGCAAGTATCTTTTTCCTTGTTGCCCCCATTGATATGTCTCATTTTCTTTGTATTATATGACAAATTGAAATATGTTACTTTATGCAGGCATCTATTGAGCTAGTGGTGCTTGAAGAGCACCAAAGCGAGGCTGTTGTCAACCCACCTCTGACGAGCCAACAGGTACGTTTATGTATTGCTTTCTTTGTAGGTTTATGTATCGCTTTCTCTGATTTGGTGCTTTCTCTTTATACGTTTTTGTATGTTTATGTATCTCTTTGACATATGTTACTTTATGCAGGAATATATTGAGCTAGTGGTGCTTGAAGAGCACCAAAGTAAGGTTTTTTTTTACCCACCTCTGACGAGCTAGAAGGTACGTTTATGTATCACTTTCTTTGTATGTTTATGTATTGCTTTGACATATGTTACTTTCTGTAGGAATCTATTGAGCCGGTGGTGCTTGAAGAGCACCAAAGCAAGGTTGTTGTCGACCCACCTCTTCCCCCCCATCAGGTACATGTATGTTTCGCTTTCTTTGAAAACATCATTTTTTGTCCATGTAGTATATATGTTTCTGATTCTTTTTATTATCTGAAATTGACATATGTTACTTTATGCAGGCTTCTAGTGAGGCACCGGTGCTTGAAGAGCACCAAATCGGTGACCCACCTCTAACGCACCAGCAGGTACATTTATGTATCACTTTCTTTGCATGTTTATGTATCACTTTCTCTAATTTGGTGCTTGACATTGTCATATATATATATATATTTTTATGCAGCTTGACAGTGAGCAAGTGGTGCTTGAAGAGCACCCAATCAGGGTCACTGCTAGTGAGGCACCATGACCCACCATTACTTACATACAATAAGTAAAAATGTTATATTGGTTTGGAATTTGAACAAATGTACATAGAATTTTTATAGGTTGGTAAACTAACTTATAAATTTTGGTTTTCCTACAGTCTTCATTGATGCGACCTATCCCTCTTGTTCAGTGATGGGGATCACCAGTGAGCAGTCGGAAAATAAAGCTAGACTTCTCCAAAGACATTGGAAGTGGCAGCAAAAGGGGGGATAACAAGAATCAATGTATAGGGGGGATACATAGATGTAAATTTTTGTTTTTATACACATAAATGTACAGTTTGATCCACTATTTTGTATTATGGCCATGTAGCATGCCAATGTTTGTAACATTATTTGTATACATATATAATATAAAGCAAGGTTCAAATTTATACATATATGGTTGACTTGATATTGGAACATGATATGGTTGACTTGATCTTGGAACATGATATGGTTGACTTGATATTGGAACATGATATGGTTGACTTGATCTTGGAACATGATATGTGTGGTTCACCTATGTGATATAATGATATGTGTGGTTCCTTGTTGCTTGTTCTCCCATGACAGATGCACACCATTTCACTATAGATGCAATGTCTTGAAGGCCAGCACCTGTAAACTTCATCTCTTCCCTTCGAAGGGCAGTTTTTATGCATGCACCAGCACCATCGTGCTCTCCTTTTCCATGACTAGTTTCAAATTAGTTCCATACATGTGGCACCTTGTATTCTATGTGAAACAAACACAACCATTCAAATAAATGTGCATTCTTGAACTATCTAGCACAACCATCTGACCAAATGAAATGACGATAAAATGGTATATCCATAGTTATCACGTGATCATAGAATAATTTAAAGCAATGATGCATGTAACAGATGTCATGGGTCCATTCGTCACTTATGTAGAAGTGACTTTCCATTAGTATCACATGTTTCTCTTCATTGCTATCTGGCCCATGTCAATACGTGATATGCACCATTATGCTCACCTGCTCTGAGTGATAGTATTGACTTTGTATTTCATTTTGTGGTTGTAGGGTGTAATTTTCCACAAAGTCAACCAGTGATAGTATTGTTCCGAGAGGGAATATGTCCCGGCATATTCTGAATTTCTCATCTTGCCACCGTGCCATATCGACATGTTGAATGTACTGTTGGATCTTTCCACGAAGCTCTGAAATAAAATCACATACTTTCACCTGGTGTAAAAAAATAAATAGTGTTATAAAAAACATAAAAATATGTGTACATGATATTAATATGTCAATATTCAACAATTTACCTATGAAGTCACCAATTTAATCTTCCTGCTTTCTTTCCCATCATGTAGCTGATATGTCTCATACTGATAGTTCTTCTTCTCAAGAATTGCATTCCCGAATGCTTGATCTTCACTTTCATGGATGCAATCAGACCATAATGATAGCCCTCCACAATTGTTGCAAGAACCGTCTACACATTGTTTTAAGTAATGTGTCTGGCCATCTTTCCTCGAACACATTATGCTATGGATGAAATCTCTGGGTGACATTGCCGGTATTGTACTTGAGCATTCCTACACATGGTTAGGATGCAAAAAACAACATATATGTGAAACGGTATGGTAACATAGGTCAAACTCTATGTGGTATCTACAACAACAAGTGTTCCAGATGGTATTGATTCTAACATACCAAGGTTTGCATTTTTCAAAAGATCTTTGCCCGAGTCTTAGCTCTACATGGGAAACTTTAAACATCTTGAATAGTTGAGTTTGTGTCATCTCAAGATAATGTTTTAACATGAGGTTCATTGTTTCTAGAACCCCTACAATGTTTTAACACATCCTTCGTGTTAGAATAAGGCCTAGTGTTATCGTGCCAAAACGTGTGCACTAGGCCCTTCACTACTTCAACTAACTTCATGCCTTTGCGGGGAAACCTACCGCTAAATGCCCATAATGGTTCCATTTGTCCCTCTACATAAAGGTTGTCTCTTCTTACTGAATATTTTTTAAGTGTCTTTGGATGTAAAGGCACAATTTTTGATGTGCATTTAAGTAAACAACATTGTCTTGTGGAACTACATGCAATTAATTCAGCCAATACACGGTGAGCCACATTATAGTCTTGTGAACAAGTTTTTTTACCAATCGATGTGAATGCATCAACAAGAGATTTAACAATGTGATTACTAGATTCAATATTCTTCATTGTTCTTATGCCTAAATTTCTTCTAACATTTTCCATATTTCTAGATTTAAGAAAAGCTAAAAACAACTGGCATTTACCGGCTTCGGATTTGTTATCAAAATATTACTTCATTATTTGAGAACAATGACGAAGGATAGTGCATTTAGCCACCTTACCTTCCATGGAATTCAATTATCTCTCGTCCACTTGTATGCGTTTAGGAGTTCTCTTTTGTTTTGATGCAAAATTTCTTGTTGTTTGAAATGTTGGAGTGACGTTTACATCCACTACAGGCTGACAACTTCGATGAGGAGATTGAACCACCAACCATGGTTTTTGCTGAGTCACATTTTCATCGGGAGTAACATAATTATTGAACTCTTCATAAGATTGTCCATTTACTAATGGATCAATAATATCATCTTCTGTATAACTAGCTTCCTTTAATGTTGCATTATTGAATAAATTCTGTGTTTTACTGTTTGCTGGTTTATGTCAACATTTCGTGGTTTTCACATACAGGCGGTTTTGCATTGGCTATAGGTTACTTATGAAATTTTACTGAACAATTAAACACATAGTAAAGTACACTAACAGGCTGAAAAACACATTTAACAATCACACCATAAAATGATAGACTCAGAGATTTTTGGCCAAAATCAAGCCCTGGAAAAACCCCCATGGGAAAAACCAGTTAGAGAGAGAGAGATTTTATTATCTTCAGCAAAATATCAGAACATAAATACAGTGAAAATTGAACTTATCTCCACCCAAGATGTCATCTCAAAATCTTGAAAAACGTGCCCAGCAAAGCCTTGAAAACTATGCCAGCAGTCTGTACAACTGTACGACCTCGATTTTTGTGCCAAAAAATCTGCCTAGAAAACTGTGCCAAAATCCGTACTGTACGAAATATGTATACCTCGAAAACTGTGCAACATTAAATGCAGTCCATACACCTCAAAAACTATGCAGCATTAAATGCAGTCCATACTGTCTCGATTTCTGTGCAGCATTAAATGCAGTTTGTACACCCTCGAAAACTGTACAGCATTAAATGTAGTCCATACTGTCTCGATTTCTGTGCAGCATTAAATGCAGTTCATACCCCCTCGAAAATTGTGCAGCATTAAATACAGTTCGTACTGTCTCGATTTTTGTGCAGCATTAAATGCAGTCTGTACACCTTAAAAACTGTGCAGCATTAAATGTAGTATGTACTGTCTTGATTTATGTGCAGCATTAAATGTAGTCTATACACCCTCGAAAACTATGCAGCATTAAATGCAGTCCGTACTGTCTCGATTTCTATGCAGCATTAAATGCAGTCCGTACACCCTTGAAAACTGTGCCAGCAATTAATGCAGTCTGTACCCTCAATTTTTGTGCAGTCTCTCTTCTTGGGAATCATGCCAATGCCCTAGATCGACCTCCTTCTCTCTCAGCTCAGTCTCTCCTTCTCCAAAAATGAAAAAAGTAAATTGTTTTTCCTCCCTCAACCCTTTTTGTCTAAACCCTAAGTGGGAATCTAATCCAACAGTGGAGAAAGATCCAATCCAATGGCTAAGATTCAATGAGAGTAAAAATCACATTTATTTAAATCACTTAAATAAATTTACTCACCCACTTAAATTTATTAAAAATTGACTTTAACTTTATAAAGTCTCATTAAGTAGCTTTTAATGTGAGGGTCACCTTTTTCCCCTTTTCTAAGTGACTTAGGCAAAAAGTCACTTAGGGAACAAATTCCTAGGTACAAAAACTAACACTCCCTCTTATCGAGGAAGGTGTTCTGCACCACTCCCAGCTTATCTCTAAAGAAGACAAACTTCCCCCTCCCCAAAGACTTTGTTATAATGTCTGCTACCTGCTCATCAGTGGATATATACTGTAGCTCAACTGCCCCTCTCTGAACATAGTCACGGATGAAATGGTACCTGATCTCAATGTGCTTCGACCTCTCATGAAACACTGGATTCTCAGAGAGATGAATGCAACTCTGATTGTCACAATAGATCATCGTAGGACTAAGCTGTTGATCAAATAAATCTACCAATAACTTGCGAAGCCACAGTGCTTCACAAGTATCTTGACTGGCTGCCATATACTCAACCTCAGCAGAACTCAGTGCAACGGAATTCTGTTTCCGACTGAACCACGACACTGCTGCCGAGCCCAAATTGAAACAACAACCGAAAGTGCTCTTTTGATCCCTCACACAACCTGCCTAGTTTGAATTTGTGAACCCAACCAAGCTGACTCCACCCGAACCCCTGTAGTCCAGACCATAATCCACCGTACCTGCAAGATATCTCAGTATGTGCTTTACGGCAGTCCGGTGCACACTCCTAGGCTCAACCATGAACTGACTAAGAGTGTTAACCGTAAAACACAAGTCTGGCCTGGTATTGACCAGATACATCAATGACCCAATGAGCTCACGATATAAAGTGGGAGCCACCAACTTACCCTCAGAAGCATGAAGTTGCTTCCAGTTCATGATCATAGGCATACACATCGGCCTGCAGTCCTCCATTCGAAATCTCTTCAGAATATCAACTGCATACTTCCCCTGTCTAAGGAAAATATGTCCAAGCTCCTGCCAAACCTCCATCCCCAGAAAATGATGCATCGGTCCAATGTTTTTCATCTCATACTCCAATGCTAGATCTCTCTTGCAATGTGCAATGAGACGCTCATCACCTGTGATAAATAGATCATCAACATATAACAGAAGAATGAGTGGATCTCCTCCAACCACAATGAAGTATAGGTTGGGATCAGCCTCACTCTTCTGGAATCCCATCGATCTCAAGTAAGTATCAATCCTGGAGTACCAAGCTCTAGGAGCTTGCTTCAGTCCATACAAGTCTTTCCTCAGCCTGCACACATGAGAATCTCTCCCATGGATCTCAAATCCCTGTGGTTGCTCTAAATATACCTCCTCCTATGGAAGACCATTGAGAAATGTAGTCTTCACATCCATCTGGTGGATCTTCCAACCCATCTCTGCTGCTATAGATATAACTGCCCTGATAGAAGAATACCGAGCAACGGGAGCAAATGTCTCATCATAGTCAACTCCCTCAACCTGTGAGAACCCCCGCGCCACAAACCGAGCCTTGTACTTCTCCACACTGCCATCCGCAGCATGATTTATCTTGTAAAGCCACTTGGAAGTCACAACTGACTTCCCCTCAGGTCTCGGCACTATCTCCCAAGCATCATTCTTCATGATGGAATGGTACTCTTCCATCATGGCATCTCTCCATACCTAATGCTGGGAAGCCTCCTCAAATGTGGATGGCTCAGAGTCATGAAGACTCGCAACAAGGGCCATACCATACCTGTCTGGCTCCACCACTGTCCTGATCTGCTCCTGGGGCCTACCAAATGCCTCTGCATCCTTCAAGGTCTCCTGAAGCCACTTAGGATTCCTCTTCCTTGAAGACTGCTCCTCCCAAACTGGTCTTGGGCTCTCCTCATCTGAGGAAGTACCAGTACCTGAAGGTCCAACACCCTGAGGACCAGTACCTGAAGAACCTGTGCCTGATGAACCTGTGATCTGAGGACTCAACCCTGAACCTGTCCCTGAAACTGTCCTTGAAATGCTAGCCACCTGAATTACTGAACCTGTAGAAGTTGTGCCTGTACCCTGTGATCCAGTCACTCCAGAAACCTGTGGACCTGATAGCTGCATCGAAGAAGCCTGTACCAACTGAGGTGTGGGAGCTGGTGTCTCCCCCTACTCTAAATCCCTAGACTTCCTGAAGGCTCTCTCCTCATCAAACTTCACTTCCCGCCGGGCAACAACTCTCCTCAGGCTAGGTAAGTAAAGCTGATAGGCCTTCGAAGTCTCGTCGTATCCCACAAATATGCCTCTCTCTGTGGTGGGATCAAACTTCGTCCTCTTCTCAGAAGGGACATGAGAGTAAGTCAACAAGCCAAATATATGAAAGTGGCCCACCTCAGGCTTCTTGCCTGAATACATCTCCTCTGGATTCTTCCTCCCCACTACCCTGTGAGGACTCCTGTTCTGCATATAAACTGTAGTGCTACATGCCTCTTCCCATAGAAAAAAAAGGTAACCCCTGATCATGAAGCATCGCTCTGGCTGCCCCCACAATCGACCTGTTCTTTCTCTCTGCTACTCCATTCTGCACAGGAGTGTAAGGAACCGTCAACTGTCTTTGAATACCCTCCTGTCTGCAGAATGCATCGAACTCCTTGGAGGTATACTCACCCCCATTGCTCGATCTCAACATCCGGATCTTCCTCCCCATCTGCTTCTCCACAAGGGCTTTGAACCCTTGGAAGACTCTCAATGCAAGTGAGGACTTCTTGCTCCTCAAGAAGTAGATCCAGGTCTTCCTGGAGTAGTCATCAATGAAGCTAATGTAGTACTCAAAACCTGTCAAAGACACTGATGACATAGGACCGCATGTGTCAGAATGGATAAGATCTAGCACCCTTGCAGCTCTCGAAAAAGCAGTCTTGGTGTACTTTCCCAAAGCACACCCCCTACACACATCACTCTGCTCAATGCTGAACTTCGGTAATCCTGTAACCATGCTCCTCAACAATCTAAGAGCTGGGTGATGTAGGTGGGCCATCCTCCGATGCCATAGCTCACATAGCTCACTGCTGCTACTGTGTGCTAGAGCGCACTGTGGCTGAAACAAGAGCTTGTACAACTTTCCACATCTGACGCCAATGTCCATGGCACTAGACATACCTATATCCCTGGGATACACCTGCACTCTCCCATCTGAAAAGCACACCCCAAGACCCCTGTCCTCAATGGTGGAAACTGACACAAGGTTCTTCTTCAGCCCAGGGACATACAACACATCGCCCAGAGTCGTGGGACTCATCGACTCCCTCTGAAATGTAATTGTCCCCCTACCAACAACTCTAACAATGGTGTTGTCTCCAAGGACAACCTCCACATCTCTACCTGTTTGAGATAGCTCCGAGAACATCTCTCGAGCTCCAGTCATGTGGCTCGAGGCTCCGCTGTCAATATACCAAGTAGTAGAGGTGGATGGACTCCCCTGATGACCTGCCAACAATGAATGCTCACTATCCATATCGATGTCTTCGCTAGTGTCTAAAGAGACTCTCTCTCTCTCCATCTATCCAACATATAGGGAAAACTCCCTCTGAAATGCATCACCAAACTCATCAACCTCTGCTGAGGCTGCTGTCTGTTGTCCCTGTCCCTTCTTCTTCTTCTTGATTGGACACTGTGAAGCATAGTTCCCAAATGCCTGACATGCATAACACTTGATTTTACTCAAGTCTTTCTTCTGCCCACTCTGCTGCTGCTGCTTGGCCCCACCCTTCTTGGGACCCTTCTTCTTCTTGCCCTTAGCTTCCAAAGCCACATTCTCGTCATCAACCCCACTGTGAGATGTACTTCCCTGTACAAGACCTCTCCTAGTCTCCTCCTGCACAAAGTCATCCCAAAGTCTATTCCAGGTAGGTAGGTTCTCTCTGCCCACTATGGCTTGCACAAATGCACCCCAAGGCTTTGAAGCCCCATTCACTGCTGTGCGTACTAGCTCTGCAGGGGATACCACCTCCCCAATCGCTGCAAGTTCATCCCGAACTGCAGAAATCCTGGTAAGATATGCTGTGACTCCCTCACCCCCATTCATCTTTATACTTTTGAGTTTCTCTTTGAGAACCATCTTCCTGTTCTCATTGGAACTCTCATACAAACTAATCAAGGATGACCACATCAAGTGTGCCCTAGTCTTGCCTGAAATGTGAGGGATTATGTGGTCTTTAACTGCATCTAGAATGATCCTCCTAGATTTACAGTCCTTCTTGTTGAAAGCTAATAGAGCTGCTGCATCTGCTGATGCGGGAATGACAACCGAGTTAGCTGTAGTGTTCCTAACTATATCCGTCCATAACTCATTCTCCTCCAGTATCAGTAAAATTCTGGCCTTACACGGCACAAAATTTCCTGTCCCATCCAGCCTATCCTCCAGTCTAAGACCTGTAGCCATCCCTACACCAACCCAATAAAGTGCTGCTCACTGACAGAAGGTAAAACACTAAATATTTCTGAGATCTGAAAATTTCTGTGTGTCTGCAAACTATCACTGTTTTCTGCCCCCAAGCTCTGATACCATGAAGAAATTATGTGTTTTACTGTTTGCTAGTTTATGTCAACATTTTGTGGTTTTCACATACAGGCAGTTTTGCATTGGCTGTAGGTTACTTATGAAATTTTACTGAACAATTAAACACACAGTAAAATACACTAACAGGCTGAAAAACACATTTAACAATCACACCATAAAATGATAGACTCAGAGATTTTTGGCCAAAATCAAGCCCTGGAAAAACCCCCACGGGGAAAACCAGTTAGAGAGAGAGAGATTTTATTATCTTCAGCAAAATATCAGAACAGAAATACAGTGAAAATTTAACTTATCTCCACCCAAGATTTCATCTCAAAATATTGAAAAACGTGCCCAGCAAAGCCTTGAAAACTGTGCCAGCAGTCTGTACAGCTATACGGCCTCGATTTCTGTGCCCAAAAATCTACCTAGAAAACTGTGCCAAAATCCGTACTGTACAGAATTCGTACACCTCGAAAACTTTGCAGCATTAAATGCAATCCATACACCTTGAAAACTATGCAGCATTAAATGCAGTCTGTACTGTCTCGATTTCTGTGCAACATTAAATGCAGTCCGTACACCCTCAAAAACTGTGCAGCATTAAATGCAGTCCGTACTGTCTTGATTTATGTGCAGCATTGAATGTAGTCTGTACACCCTCGAAAACCGTGCCAGCAATTAATGCAGTCCGTACCCCCTCGAAAACTGTGCAGCATTAAATGCAGTTCGTACTGTCTCGATTTTTGTGCAGCATTAAATGCAGTCCGTAGACCTCGAAAACTGTGTAGCATTAAATGCATTACATACTGTCTCGATTTCTGTGCATCCTTAAATGCAGTCCGTACACCCTCAAAAACTGTGCAGCATTAAATGCAGTCCGTACTGTCTCGATTTCTATGCATCATTAAATGCAGTCCGTACACCCTCGAAAATTGTGCCAACAATTAATGCAGTCTGTACCCTTGATTTGTGTGTAGTCTCTCTTCTTGGGAATCGTGCCAATTCCCTAGCTCAACCTCCTTCTCTCTCAGCTCAGTCTCTCCTCCAAAAATGAAAAAAGTAAATTGTTTTGCCTCCCTCAACCCTTTTTGTCTAAACCCTAAGTGGGAATCTAATCCAACGGTGGATAAAGATCCAATCCAATGGCTAAGATTCAATGAGAGTAAAAATCACATTTATTTAAATCACTTAAATAAATTTACTCACCCACTTAAATTTATCAAAAAGTGACTTTAACTTTATAAAGTCTCATTAAGTAGCTTTTAATGTGAGGGTCACCTTTTTCCCCTTTTCTAAGTGACTTAGGCAAAAAGTCACTTAGGGAACAAATTCCTAGCTACAAAAACTAACACTTATCGTCCTCAACCTCTACATCAGGTATCTCTTGAGGGGGAATGGGAACTATTTTCTCATCTAATGAATGCCGACGATTTCTTGAATCTTCCAAGTCTTTTTTCTTTTTTATTTTTAGCTTCTTCTGGTGTAAGCACCTTCCTCGCTGACTTTCGACCTCTATTACGTATGTTCCCCATTGAAATCCACCCAAACTTGTACAAAACCTATGGAATTATGTAAGTAATGATTAAATTGCAAGTTGAACAGTTCTCTGTGCGTGGGTTCAGAAGAATTATGTCTTTTGCTACAGTAAACTTGGCCCATAGCACGCAACCCAACATTTTTTATATAACACATATTGCATATCCGATATAACGCATGTCCATTTTATCGCATATGCGAAAATGATACAATGCTTTTTAATAACGGCCAGTTTTTTACGTGATAATGCATACAATAGGGTTTTAAATGGTTTATGTTGGCATTTAAATGATTTGGGTTTTGTTTTTAATGTTGATTACAATGGGGTTTAACTCTCGTCCATGCGCCTTGATATTGAAATGCAGCGTGTATATTCCTATTGTTTGTTTTAATGTGGAACTTTGATAGAGTAGTGATTATGGTTTTTGAGCTGGGGTTTATTAATTGATCTTTGATAGCTATGGATCGACCCTTTGTGAATATGTAGTATGTGTATGAATTTATGGATATTACTCTGTGGAATTTAGTTCTGTTAGCATAGTTTATATTATATTTATGTATAAACTTGTATGGATTTACATCGTTGTCATTTTTACAAATTGAATCCTACATGAGTTGATTCTTGGCATGTTTTCGATATAGTTATTGTTTTGTAAACAAAAGGTGAGCCTACAGGATTCGATCTTGGGATGCGTGGGTTGGTGGTTCAATATCGTGTGTGTGGGTTTTGTTTTGGTAGAGATGCCAATAGGATTCAATCTTGAATCCTTTAAATGAATATGTTCTTTATTAGTGGATTTATATTATGTATAAATTCGATTCTTATCTTGGTAGTAGATAGTAGAGGTAATTGATATAATTGTTAGGCCTACGGCCAGACCTTAATAGGTTTGATGTTTGGCCTATTATGCAGAGATTTATAAAATGGAAAATACTTTTTGGGGTTTGTTTAATAATTATCTTCGTTATGTTATTTGGTAGTCTTAAATGTGTTAACTTTGTTTATCTTGTTTATGTTATAATGGTTTGAGTTTCAACAAAAGTATTTAATTTGTATTTTATGCATAGCGTTTATGCCATAGCTATATGTAATAGTTTTGATGGTTATAATAATAGACTTGCTAGAAATATGTAATTTGATAGCAGTGGAAGATGTAGAGTAGAAGTTTATCTAGATACTATCTCTGTTTTACTTTTGTATAATTTTGACAATGATCAGAAATCTAGCTAACCTAAAATAATCTAAACAGTGTTAAAACAAATACGCACTTAAGAGAAGACTGAAAATAACATGTAAATGATGAAGGAATAATGCAGAAAATAACAGAAACCAAATTCTCCTATAGTTTTGAAAATTGATAAAACTATAGGAGCTAGTATATCATTACAATCATGGATAAGATCTATATATGAAAACTGATAAATCTATACCAGATAGTATTTTATTTCAAGCATGGATAAGATCTATATTTCCCGAACTAGAAAATCATGTTTGAGTAAATGAAATAACCTGGCTATAGCAAACAGATACTATTCAACCTTCCAGAATTTAATCTCCTTATTAAATAAGAAAACTTGTGTACATTATAGGGAAAAACAAGAAACTACATACGTGTAAGTTGAATCTATTTTAATGGTTGGAAACCCTACACACTCAAACACCCAACATTAACAAGTTCATAGATAGTTCTGACCTCTATACAAATAACTGAATAACTTGGGAACTACCATGTTCCACCCAACCATGACCTCGAACCTTTCCTAGTTTCAATATGGATCCCCCCGAGATGGTTCCAACATGTTTGTAGGCTTAGATATCCTAAGCTAAGGTTTACCTATCTAGCATAATAGGTTCTGTATCAGTTTGCTTTTTCCTCTTAGGAAAAATGTTCTCCAAGAAATCTCTTGAGAATAAATCAGGTAGAATTTTGGAATCATCAAAAGACCCCCAAGCCTCTGTTTGGCCTGGTTTTTTATAAACAGACTTTTCAGGAAGAGGGGCAGTTAAATCAAGTATCATTTTTTTTCTTGAAATGACCCTTTTTATTTAATTTAGGTAATTTTAATATTTATTTAAATTTAACTTAGGAACTTTTGACTAGTTCCTACTTTGACTCTTCTAGGTATTTAATATTTGATTATCATTAGTAATAATTATAATATGTAGATCCTTTCATTATTATTCATAGTTACTAGTATTATTACTATGCTTACTCTCTTATAGATATCAAGTATAAACTATCCCCGTCTATCCACAGCTCTCCCCGTCTCAGAGATAATGTGACCTAAGTACTGTATCTGTGGTTTGTAAAAATCACATTTACTAAACTTAGCGTAAATCTAGTGTTCTCTTAACACTCGTAGTACTATGCGAAGGTGCTCTTCTTGTTCTTATTTATTCTTGGAATAAACTAGTATGCCATCTATAAAGACCAAGAAAAACTTATCCCGATACATACTGAATATGTTGTTCATCATAGACATAAATTTCGCGGGTGCATTGTTCGACCCGAACGGCATCACCACGAACTCGTAGTGCCCATACCTTGTATGAAAGATGGTTTTGTGAATATCCTCGTCACAAATCCATACCTGATGAAACTTGAATCGCAGGTCAATCTTTGAAAATATCCTAGCTCATCCCACCTGATCGAACAAGTCATCAATCCTAGGGAGTGGGTATCGGTTCTTGATAGTCATTTTGTTCAACTAACGGTAATCGATGCACATACGCATCGTACCATCTTTCTTCTTTACAAACAGTATTGGTGTTCCCCAAGGGGACACACTGGGTCAGATATACTCTTTCTCTATCAACTCGTGCAACTGCAGTTTGAGTTCCACAAACTCAGGTGCACTCATGTGGTAAGGGGCTTTCGAAGCCGGAACTGATCCTGGGGTGAGTTCGATGGAAAATTCTAGGTCTCATTTCAGAGGTAATCCTAGGATTTCCTCGAGAAACACATCCTTGAATTATTCAAGAATGGGGAATTCTTCTATGTGTAGTTATATTTCAGACTCTATGTCTCAGATTTTTACTGCAAACAGCTTGCATCCTTTCCTAACGCATTTCTTTTCTTGTAAGGAAGATATTTTCCTTACGAAAAATTTCTTTGGAATGCCCTGAACCTTTACTTGGTTCCCTTGGCTAGCTGTACACAAGATTGACTTGTGTAAGAAATCGAGCATGACATGTTGCTGCTCCAATGAGTCCATGTTGATAAGTATATTGTACAAACCTAAGGGTAGGATGTTCAGGTTTACTTTCATTGAAAACCCATTCAGGTTCCTCACATTCTTTAACTATTTCCAAAACTTTATGTTTCGTAGTTGTGGCCAACTAAACCAGCCAAGGTTTATCATGCTTTACTTTGCCTAGTTTGCATACATAAACAATTTTAGGTGAAACATAGCTCCGACAAGCACTAGGATCAAAAAGTATTGAAATAGAAGTGTTCAAGATATTACCTTCTATCTCAACCGTAGTAGCTTGTTGGTCTTCTTGTCATCCATCCAATGCTGCATAGGTCTACGGTGTTCCCACTATGTCCTCAATGGTTGGTTCTTCTTGTAAGTTATGCAATACCCCATTGGTCTCATTCTTACAATCTCAGGCATAATGAGGCCCGTTGCATTTCCAGCACTTGATTGGTAGCGGAATAGAATTGGCCCCACTTGCTACTGGCTTGTTGACATTGGAAACTGGTACATAAGGCTTCGTATCAGATTTACGGAAGTTCTTGTTGGCTAGAAAGTTGTTATTCTACTTTCTGTATGGTTATGGGTTATGTTATGGACAAAACTTCAAATGGATTGGGGTGCCACAACAGACAGAGTAACTGCAGAAATCAATCCCTTCCCAATATGCAAGAGAAATAAACATCTAACACTAAAGGATCTAGAAACATACCTTATTCCGGATGGTTGATGTAGATCCCCGTTGAGATTTTCCAATCTCACTTGTGTTGGAAATTTGCTCTCTCAACAATCAGCAAACAAGACAAGCATGCTATATAATGATGTGTTGCAGTCGCAACTATTTCCCCAAAATTTTCAATTTTAGGGCACCCTTTTTATTTGTTTTATTAAATTTGGTCTAGGAGTATTTTGTTATTGCCAAAGTTGCCTTGAGTTCAGAAATGTCTTTTAAAAACTTGGTTTTTTGACTTTTATGTATCAGAAGATTAGTCAACTATTCTTCAAATATCGGAAGCATAGTGGACTATCCTTCCAACACTGTGGAAACAAAATCATCTAGCTTGTTGAGTGTCTTTGGAATCCGTCGTCGATGCATCAGAGTTAGTTTGCTTTATTATTAGATTTGATTTACCAAATTTGCGACCCCTTAGTGCTAGACTTATCCGACGATCTTGTTGTCCTTCACCCTAGTGTTCCTAATATCTGATGATGTTTTTTTCACTGACGGGTTGATTGACCGGAGCAAGCCGGATTCATAATACTTATCTCACTTGACGTCGTGGGAGGCTAGTCCTAAAGAGATCCGAAAGAATCATGTTTTATTTGTCGACTCCATAGAGATTAACGTTGCCGAGCTCCAATACTCGTTCCCAAAGTAAAGACCGCAATGATAGAACAGTCCATAGATGACGTTGTGGAGGGTTATCAGCTTTTGGTTATGAGGGTAGTGATTAGTGGTTTCGACGTCTGACACTAGTAAGTAATTCTAGGTTTGTAGTCTGTTTCACGCCCTTTATTGTGGTCATCCTCCAACCTATTCTTCCGATGGGTTTAATTTTTGTCCACCGATATTTTCCCACCCGGTCATAGGTATATATATGTGGCCATGTGACTTGTCATTAGCATTGGGATTTGTTGTTTGTACTGTGGAAGCAATCTGGAGGAGTTGGGATTTGTTGTTTGTACTATGGAAGCAATCCAGAGGAGTTGTGTGCATGGTGCATCTTTTGTACCTTTCATCAGCAGCCTCAGTCTGAGAAGAATTTCCCACAATGGATTAACTCTATGACATTAGTAATGAATCAATTATTGGACTCCAAATTGACAGAAACTGGTGAGGAGGAAGAAAAAAATCATGAACCTACGGAAAAAGAAGAGGAAGATACCTTAGTTTTATGAGACTATGTCTCTATGTTTGATACAGAAGATGAAAATTTTCTGATACAAGGAGAAACACCAGAAACTAATGTAACAACAAGAAGTCAGAATCTGTTAAAAGAAGATAATTCAATACTTCATAAGATTAAGAAAATTCAAGAAAACATGAAGAAGATAAAGAACAACCCTTCGAATGTTAAAATACCTGAATTTGTCATTTCAAGTCAGGATCCTAAGAAAATCGACACACCTCTAAAGCCTACTAAAAGTAAGATTGATAATGGAACATGATATGGGATATGATATTGTGGAATACATTAAAAAGGCTAAAGCGAATATCTCATTCTTTAAAATGTGCAATTTACCTCAGGAGAACGAGAAGCTTTTAAAAGCACTTGAGACACCAAACGAGGACCCTCCCAGTGACAATCAACTCGAGGAAGAGATTGGTGAGGCAAGTTTAGGAGGGAAATCTAAGTATAAAACTCCAGCATTTCTCCTAACTTTTGAAATTTTCAACTATAATGTGCATAAGTGTTTAGTGGAATCAAGAGCATCAGTCAATGTTATGCCACTTTCAGTCTGCAAGAAAATCAATGGTCAACCTAAACCATCCACTTGGAAAGTTGTTTAATTAGACAGAACAGCTGTAAAGGTAATAGGAGAAATGGAGGATGTTCTGATTCGCTTATCCACGGATGAGAAGGTATGTCAATATGTCAACATTGTAGTAGCAGAAATACCAGATGCTTATGGTCTAGTTTTGAGTCGAGACTGGTCAGTAAGGTTAGAAGGATATTTTGCATCAGATTGGTCACATTTGTGGTTACCTTTTAAAGGAAGTCCAAATTAGATAAAAGTGTTAAGAGAGCCTCAAATGAAATATAATGTGACACAGTTAGAAGGGAAAAATGAACCAGTAAACTCTGTGTTGGGAAACTACTTCATTGAACTGGAACCAATAAATTACCAAGCTGAAGAATCTAGTAGTATACCTGAGATCCAGCCTGATCTCCTTCGATTTTCATGGGCTGATGAGATTGACTGTAACATAGTAGATTTAGTTTCAGATGTAGTTCATAATTCAAATTCAGTAGAAGTAGATAGTTTTTGGATTCTTTATTTCGATGGTTCTAAAACAATGGAGGGATCAGGGGATGGCTGTGTCCTAATTGATTCAGAAAAAAAAAATAAACATTTTCTTTCATGTAGGTTAGAATTCAAATGCACAAATAACACAACCTAATATGAAGCACTAGTTCAGGGACTTAAAAAAGCAATATAACTGAAAGTAAAAAATCTGAAAGTATATGGAGATTTTGGAATCATTGTTCAGCAAATTCATAACACAATACACTGCATTTCACCACATTTGAAAGCTTACCAAAGTGAAGTTTGGGATTTGTTGATAAATTTTCATGCATCCAATATTGTGTCCATTCCTAGATTAAAGGATGCAACAGCTGATTTATTAGCTTCCTCGGCTACAAGATTAGTACCTTCAAATAATAGATGCTCTATTGGATTACTTTTCAGGCCTTCTGTTCCATACATGATCACAAATCTATGGGATTTTGACAATGATCAACAAATTTTTGAGTGTTTGATGAATGATGATACTTTCAAAGGAGCAATAATATAGGATGAAGAATATCAAGCAGAATTAAAGTTTGGGAACTTTATCCCTAAAGGAGTTAGGACCTTGGAAATAATTTTTGATTTAGATAACAAGTTCAGAAATCCAACGAATGTCAAGACTCATAGTTCGCCTTTACCATTTGAGCTGATAAATTTAGGGACTGAAACTGAACCCAAATATGTAAATTTTGGGAAGTGTTGTTCTCTAGGTGAAAGGAGTAAGTTCATTACTTTATTCAAGCAGTACAAGGATGTGTTTGCTTGGACCTATGAAGATCTAAAAACTTATGACACAAGGATTATACAACATGTAATCCCAATCAAAGGTGGAATCAGGCTTTACCAACATCCTTTGAGAAAGATGCATCCTAAGCTAGAACCTTTAATTCAAAGTGAGGTAAAAAAGTTACTGGATTCTAATATCATATTTAATGTCAGACATTCAGAATGGGTTTCTAATTTGGTACTAGTAGGAAAAAAGTCCAGAGAAATCAGACTTTGTGTAGATTTCAGAAATCTTAATCGTGCATCAGATAAAGATAATTATTCGGTCCCACCCATGGAGAAAATACTACAGATGCTTTCAGGATCTGAATTGTTTTCATTATTAGATGGATTCTCCAGTTATAATCAAGTATTAGTACCTGAAGAAGACAGGCTTAAAACCACTTTTAGAACCAAGTGGGGAACTTTTGCGTATAGGAGGATGCCCTTTGGACTTATGAATGTTGGAGCTACATTCCAGAGGGCCATGGATATAGATTTCTGCGGTTTGATTGGCCATAGTGTTGTGGATTATCTAGATGATGTCACAATATTTTCAAAAAAGAGAGAAGAGCATGCATTTCATTTAAAACATATTTTCGAGCATTGCCGGAAATATGGTATTTCACTAAATCCCAAGAAATGTGTGTTTGCAGTCACAGAACGAAAGCTACTGGGTCATGCCATTTTTAATAAAAGGATCTCCATAGACCTGGAGAGGATTAAAGACATAGAACAGAACCCTTCACCCCATAATAAAAAGGGTATGCAATATTTTATTGGGACAATCAATTTTGTGCAAAGGTTTGTACCATACTTTGCTCAAATCGTCAAACCTTTGCAACAAATGGTTAAACAGAGTGTGCAGTTCAAATGGACTGATTTGGAGAAGAATGCATTCAGCAAAATAAAAAATATGTTGCTCATGCACCATCACTCAAAAGTCCAAATTTTGAAAAGAATTTTATTATGTACACTTTTGCATATGATGATTCATTAGCAGCTGTGCTTACACAGAAAAAAGATGGGGGATATGAGTACCCCATACCATTTATGAGCACTGGTCTACAAGGGGCTGAATTGAATTATCCAGTAGTTGACAAACAAGCTTATGCAGTTTTTAAAGAGGTAAAACAATTCAGACCATATATACTTAAGAATCACACCAAAGTAATAGTTCCACACCCAGCCGTACGAAATTTTTTTTGTACAAAAGGAATTAGAAGAAAGAAGAGGCAACTGGGTGACTGCTTTACACGAATATGATATTGAGTTCAAACCAGCATCCCTAGTTAAATGACAAGGATTGTGTAAACTAATGACTTAAGGTCAAAACAATGAATAAAGCAGCTGGGATAATGAAGTTGAACTACATATGGTGGATGTATGGCCTTTTTTTACAACTCCAGAATACTGGTATCGGGACCTAGTCCATTACCTCCAAGAAGGATATTTTCCAGAGCATTGGAGTCCCAAGCAAAGAAGAGTATTATGTCTGAAATCAGCTTTATATCAGATCGTTGATGGAGTGCTATTCAGAAAGAACTACGATGGAGTTTTTTTTAGGTGCTTAGAACAAGAAGATGCAAAGAAGGTTGTAGCAGAATTGCATGATGGACCTGCTGGAGGTCACTTTTTGGGTGACACAATAGCACATAAGATTCTCAGAGATGGAAATTACTGGCCTACATTGTTTAAGGATGCCCATGCTCATGTTAGAAAATGTGATTCCTGTCAAAGATGTGTTGGAAGACAAGCTAAAGCAACAGGACCATTGAAACCAGTAATTATATCGAAACCATTTGAACAATGGGGAATCTATATTATTGGAGAAATAAACCCAAATTCCTCCTTGCAGCACAAGTATATTCTGACAGCAACTGATTACTTCACCAGATGGGTTGAGGATATTCCGTTACGAACAGTAAACGAAGATGCAGTTATGGATTTCTTATAGAACCACATTATGACCGGGTTTGGGGTTCCAATTTCCCTGGCTTTTGATAATGCTACTTACTTTTATTCTATTAGATTAACTGCATTTTCTAATGAAAGAGGAATTAAGTTGCATTATTCTGTAAATTATTATCCACAAGGAAATGGTTTGGTGGAATCCACAAACAAAAATCTTATTAGAATTCTGAAGAAAACAATGATAGAAAATCAAAGGAGATGGCATTTAGCATTAACTAATGCTCTGTAGCCTAATAGAGTAACACCCAAGAATTTCTTAGGTGTGTCACCATACACTCTTGTTTATGGAAAATAAGATGTCCTCCCTCCTAATATTCTATTTCCATATTCCATAATATCCCAAGAGTCTAGGGGTACGGATAATGAAATTCTACAAATCAGAATCTATAATCTATTGAAGTCAGAAGAGTCTAGGTCCAAAGCCAAGGAAAGGTTTAAGAATCAACAAGAAATAGTGAAGCGTTGTTTTGACAAGCACAAAGCTGGGAACAAAGAGTTCGAAGTAGGAGATCCAGTTCTTAAGTGGGATCACCCACACGATGAAAAGGGAAAGCACACCAAGTTTCAGCAGTTATGGGTAGGCCCTTTCCAGATTGCAGCAAAGCTAGGCCCCTCGAATTACAAGTTGCAAGACTTACAGGGGTGGGGAGAGAACTTACCAATAAATGGTTTAGTTCTCAAGCCTTATTTTTCTTGATCATTTTTGTTTTGGTTTTCTTGTACATAAATAAACATTTGGTTTATTGCTTACTTTAGAGTATTTTTAGTTGTTTGCTTTATTTGCTTAGAGTTTGACTAATTGTAATTTTTGTTTTGATTATGATCAATAAAACAACACGACTTTTGGTTGCATGGAGTTCATCAGAATTTTGGATTAACTAAAATATTTGACTACAAGACTGCCTACTATTGATTCATATAATATTTGAAAGAACTTCTTCAAGTTTAGCATATTTCCTAAATGGTTATGAACACATTGAAGTCCTGTTTAATACTTTTGAAATAACTCGGTATAAAAAGTGTCCAAAATACTATTTTGAGGCTCCATTCATCTCACATTAAAAAAAACTGTCCTAGGGGCTAACAGCAAAAGACCCATGGAAAGGAATCAAGGTAAACAATGTATTTTATTTAAATAATCCCATGCCATGAATTGAAAGCCAAAAGGTTAATAAGAGTCAAAATCTCCTAGAAAAGCAATATGTATCAAAGCAAGTATTGAACCACATCAGTATGTATAAGATTGCCATATTTATTCTCCGTCCGTGAGCTGAAATTTAAAAAAAAATACCTCTCACACAAAGGGACACTATGGATAGAGGATCCTAAATTAAAATTTAGAAAAAAAGGCAAACAGGAGGACTCAAAAGGGGATAAAAGTACAAAAGCACAAACAAGTGAAAAATGGCATGGGAATGAAGAACAAATAGATATATATGTTTACCATATGTTATGATCCTGTGGTGTCTAAAGTTGGAAACTACTCAAAGACAGATGTCAAATGAAACTCATACTCTTGGCCTCGAAAGAGTTATCCAGACTTTTGAAATCCGGGTTCCCCTTTTTCCTCAACTTGGAATATAATCAATGATTAAAGTGAATAAATCTTGCATTTCGGAATTCATATATCTTGAAGAAATCTAGTAAGGTGGCACCATCGAAGGAGTCTATTGATCAAAGAGGAAATTTTTCAGAGATCTGTGCTCACCAGGTAGTCGCCAATTGTTGCAGCCACAACTTTTTCCCCAAAATTTTCAGTTTTAGGGCCCCCTTTTTATTTGTTTTATTAAATTTGGCCTAGGAGTATTTTTTTATTGCCAAAGTTGCCCTGCGTTCAGAAATGTCTTTTAAAAAGTTGAATTTTTTCAATTTTCTGTATCAGAAGATTAGTCAACTATTCTTCCAATATCAGAATCATATTGGACTATCCTTCCGACATTGCGGAAACATAATCATCTAGCTTGTTGAGTGTCTTTGGAATCCATCGCTGATGCATCAGAGTTAGTTGGCTTTATTCTTGGATTTGATTTGCCGAAGTTGTGGCCCCTTAGTGCTAGACTTATCCGACGATCATGTTGTCCTTCACCCTAGTGTTCCCGATATCCGTTGATGTTTTTTTCGCTGACGGGTTGATTGACCAGAGTAAGCCGGAGTCATAATACTTATCTCGCCTGGCATTGTGGGGGGCTAGTCCCAAAGAGATCCGAAAGCATCATGTTTTCTTTGCTGACTCCGTAGAGCTTAATGTTGCGGAGCTCCAATACTCGTTCCCAAAGTAAATCCCACGATGATAGAATAGTCCATAGCCGACATTGCATAGGGTTATCGGCTTCTGGTTCTGAGGTAGTGATTAGTGGTTCCAACGTCCGAGACTAGTAAGTAATTCTAGGTTTGTAGTATGTTTTGCGCCCGCTATTTGCAGTGATCCTCCAACCTATTCTTCCAATGGGTTTAATTTCTGTGTGTCGATATTTTCCTGCCCCGTCATGGGTATATATATGTGGCCATTTGACTTGTCATTAGCATTGGGATTTTTCATTTGTACTGTGGAATTAGTCCAGAGGAGTTGTGTGCATGCGCAGCTATCAAAACCTTGTTGGTTTTGCTCTGCACCCATGGAGTTTCATCTCATCCAGTCAGTTGCATCGTTACATCCAGGTAGGTTACCCATGGTTTTGTTACTTGTTAGAATAATCAACCCATAGTTTACCCACTTAGACATTAATTTAATTATTTTTGTCTTATTAGCCTAGTTCATGTGTCCCACCTTATGCAAGTTGTCTTTTACCTATCCATAGTGGTCAAACTTGCCTTATTTAACTCATGTAGCACATGGGAAAGCCAAAGGAATAGAATTTGCTTTATTCCTGGCCTCCTAGGTGCCCTTCTGCTTTTTCTGCTTTATTCCCTGCTTTTTCAGTGTTTTAAGGCAAATGGAAAAGCTAGACTAGGTGAGGTGAACTAGTTTTTTGTCCTCTTCATCCTCCACCCTTTTCTCCTTGAAAAAGCATGTATGAGCTTCCATTCCACCACTCTTTAGCTTTCCTAATCCATTTTTCCAATTCATGAGCTCCATGACAGCTTTGGGATCATCTTTTTACACCTATGGGGGATTTGCTTATTTTTAGTAAGCCTGCTTTATGCTAGATTCGAATTGCTCCTCATGCATTCGAATCCCTGATGTATTTTATTTATTCAGCAACCTATTATGTTACAGGGTTGGCTATTGTACATTGAGTTAATACAGTTTAATGGTCAGCTCCAATTTCAGTCTCTTTTGTGAGTGATTTTGCATGATCAATTGTTAATTGTTGTGAGTAAAATTAATCTATCACCTGGTTCAATTTCCACATGGTATCAGAGCCATTGTATATTGTTTCTCTCCTTCAAATTTTTTTTTGCAGGTTCGACATCAGTGACTGGGAGCCTTCTACTGACAGCCGGGACAGATTTTCTAAGCTATGGATCAATCATAGAAAACTATCTTGACTCCCTTCAATTTCTTTGAATGGAAAGAAGAGATGGAGATATTGTTGAGAGAGAAAGGCATCTACAGGGTGACTATGTCAATAGAAGCAGAACCCAATGTAGTTGCAGAGAAGATTAAATGGCACAACAGGAGGGATGAGGCCGATGGTCTCATGTGTCTGAGTATTTCCATAGACCTCCTTTTCCATCTTGATGGATTGACATCACCGAATGAATTATGGGAGAAGCTTGCTGATATTTTGGGAAAGACAGATGAGATGATGGGACATCAAATAAAAAATGAGCTGATTTCCCTGAGTTCCAGTAGCTTTGAATCCCTAGAGCTATATTTCTCCAAGTTCAAAGCACTAGTTTTGCAGCTGAAATAGTGTGGGATCGAAAAGAAAGATGATCAGATCGTCCTAGCCATCCTCTCAAAGCTAGGCCCTGACTATTTAGTGTTTTTTTCGACCTTCTATGCCATAAAACTGACAGCTCAAACCTGGAAGATGCCTAGCCTTGCAGATTTCATGGAATCTCTCACACAAGAACAAGACAAGCTGGTGATGATGGGAACCATCAAACCATCCAAAGATCAAGCTTTTATTGCTGGATATTCGAAGGTGGATTCAAAAAGAAAAAATAAAGCTAAAAATCCACCTGAGCAAAAGAGAGACAAGAAACAGTCTCCAGAGGAGCCACAAGGTTCCAAGAAGAATTACCAGAAGAAGAAAAACAAAGGTGAAATGAACAAGTGCGCATACTGCAATAAGGGAAATCACTCTGAAAGCTCTTGTATGAAGAAGCAAATAGACATGCTGACCCAACTCTTGGAGAAGAATGGAATCTCCCTTCCAGAAAGCTCAAAGAAGAGAGAAGGAGGATCAAGTTCAGAAGACAGAGAGAGAGTTCATGCTCTAGTTGCTGGCACATCAAGCTCACCCAGTTTTATCATTGATTCTGGAGCTTCAAGACACATGGTTTCGACCAAGGAGGCCTTCTCCTCACTTGACATGTCGAAAGGACCACCTATAGTACTGGGAGATGACTCTCTCACTGAAATTTTGGGCAAAGGGAGGATTGATCTTGATCATGGTTAGTTCAGCAATGTGTTGTATGTGCCTGGTCTTGCCTCCAACCTCTTGCCAGTGTACCAGATGACCCACACTGGGTCTCCTAAGAAAGTCATATTCTCCCCTGATGAAGTTGAGATCACAGAGATCTCAAGTGGTAGAGTCATTGCAAAAGGAGTTGCAAATCATGCTCAAAAGGTATACATGTTCTCACACTTCCTACCCTACTCAAACCCCTCTGCTCTTCTGATTCATGCTAATGAAGCAAGCAATATTTGGCATGAAATATTTGGCCACCTAAACTACAAATATCTTTTTGATCTTAGTGAAAAAGAGATGGTCATAGGGTTTCCCAAGATAAAATTTTCCAAAGGAGTCTGCCAAGGTTGTATCCTAGGAAAACACCCAGAGCACAAATTTGAGAGAGCTAGTCATGAGAGAACCTCTGCACCCCTCGAGCTGATCCACGGTGATGTTGCTGGCCCATTCCCTCATATGTATTCCCTCATATGTCCATGAGTCAGGCCAAATATGCATTGAATTTTATTGATGACTTTTCCAGGTATTGCTGGGTTTACTTCCTGAAACACAAGTCTGAAGTTTTTGGCCTATTCAAAGTCTTTAAGGCTTTGGTTGAAAACCAGTCTGGGAGGAAACTCAAAGTCCTCAGATCTGACAATGGTGGTGAGTATGTCAAGTCTGAGTTTATTAACTATTGTGCAGATGCAGGTGTTCAGATGCAGCATTCTATCCCTTACACACCACAGCAGAATGGTGTTGCTGAGAGGAAGAACAGATCACTGAAGGAGATGGCAACATGCATGATGGAGGCCAAAAATTTGCCACCAAAGTACTAGGTCGAAGCTATCAACTGTGCAGCCTATATTCAGAATAGTGTGCCTCATAAACATCTTGATGGTATGACTCCCTTCGAAGCATGGAGTGGGCACAAGCCAGATGTGACCCATTTCAGGATTTTTGGCTCAAAGGCTTGGGCTAGAATTCCAACAGAGAAGAGGAAGGCTTTGCAGCCCCAAAGCCAAGAGTGTCTTTTTGTTGGATACTCTGAAGATTCAAAAGGGTACAATTTGATAAATTTGAGCACAAACAAATCCTTCATTGAAAGGTGTGTTCAGTTTGAAGAAGAACCCCTTGCAGCAGTGGAAGTTGGAGAAGCCTCTTCTCCACCTGAACCTCAAGAAGTAAGTAAAGAGTTTGTTGAACATGCTGATTCTGATTTGTCTAATCGAGATGAGTTTATTGCAGACCCTAACAGCCCTACAAGGCCAAAATGGGCATCCAAGACACTACATGCAGCAGGAGATCTAGCTGGGGATCCCAATGACCCAAGGAGGACTAGATCTCAATTTGAGAGTGGTTTGTGCATGAAGGATCCTATGTTTGCTGAAAAATGCTATTTGATGGTGGAGTATGATCCTCAAACATATGAAGAAGCAGTAGGAGATCCAAGATGGAAAAAAACATGAAGGAGGAGTTCATCTCACTCCAAAAGAGCAACACATGGGAGCTAGTGGATCTTCCTCCAGGGAGAAAGTTAGTCCAGTGCAAGTGGGTCTATAAGACCAAATTTGCTGCTGATGGTTCACCACTGAAGTACAAGGCCAGATTGGTAGCCAAAGGCTACTCATAGGTTCATGGCATAGATTACAATGAGACCTTTGCCTTCCTGAATGGAGATCTCACTGAAGAGATATATATGCAGCAGCCTCAAGGTTTTTCTTCTAACCCTTCTCTTGTGTGTAGATTGAGAAATTCATTGTATGGGCTAAAGCAAGCCCCCAGGGCTTGGTATGCCAAGATCGATAGCTTCTTGCTATCACTGAATTTTGTTCGGTGCAAATCAGATCAAAATGTCTATTTGAAGTTAGTTAATGGTTCATTAATGATCATTGTGTTATATGTTGATGACCTCCTCATTACAGGAAGCTCAAAGGCTGAGATTGCTTCCTTAAAGGGTGCTATGAACCAAGCCTTCTCCATGACAGATTTGGGGCTCTTAAGTCAAATTTTGGGGCTTGAGATTGCTCAAAACAAAGCTGGAATCAAGGTGCACCAGTCCAAATATGCCTTGGAATTTCTGAACAAATTCAAAATGAAGGATTACAAAGCAAGCAAAAATCCTTTCCTTTCAGGAGTGAAGCTGGAAGAAGCTGATTCTTCACCGATGGTAAACAATACACTGTATAGGAAATTGATTGGATGTTTGTTGTATCTGACACATACTAGACCTGATCTTTGTTATGCAGTAAGTGTGGCTTCTAGATACATGGATCAGCCTCATGAGATCCATTGGAAAGAAGCCAAAAAGATCCTTAACTTTGTTTAGGGAACAAGGACACATGGGATCTTCTATAAAGCAAAATATGATCTTGATTTGATTGGATTTACTGACAGTGATTGGGCAGGTGATAGCACAAACAAAAAGTCCACATCAGGATATGTGTTCATGCTTGCAGAAGGGCCAATCAGCTGGTTAAGCAAGAAACAGAGTGCCATTTCACTCTCATCTACAGAAGCAGAGTACAGAGGAGTTGTTAATGCAGCAACTCAATGTTTATGGTTGCAGGGTTTACTTGGAGAGTGTGGCTTTGAACCAGAGTACTCAACTACCATCTACTGTGATAACTAGAGTACCATTCGAATCTACAAAGATCCAGTTCAGAAGCAGAGAACCAGATGTAGAAGGAGCAAGTCGACTTGAACGAAGACTGACTTAGTCGATCAGCCGACTAAGTCGATGGGCCGACTTAGTCGATCAGCCGACTAAGTCGGTCGGCCGACTAACTAGAAAGATTAGTCGGCTAAATAACAGTCGTGTCGGTTCACCGAACCGACAGGTAGTTATTTTTTAACTGTTTATAACTTGTATATATTAGGCTGTTGAGCCAAGCAAGAACTCAGTTCAGTTCTTGGCCTTGTATGAACTCATTACATTAATATAATCTGTTTTCCTATCTGTTCTTGTCTCTTGTCTCTTATTTATAGTTATGTTTTAGTATGTATTATTGGTAACCTTATGTGATCTATGAGATTACAACATTGGTTCCGTTTCCGGTAGTACATGTCTAAAATATATGCTCACATATGATACCAGAGCAGGATATCAAGGACTGGTGGGACCGTAAAATTGCGAACTACTTGCAAAATTACGCAAGACGAAACATATTAATAGTCACAGAAGCTAGAGCCAGATTTTTCATAGAGACGCATGAAAAATTCGTCGAGTCTGTGTCACAACTGTTGAAGCAGCTTCTGGATGAGAAGACTGGACGTGACTAAAGAACAGCAGTTGCTAGATAAACTGTTCCGAGGGGGATGAACAAATATGTCGGAGTGGTTTGAGAAAATCGTCGACGACTTCTGTGAGGAGCAAGCAGTTGAAGACAAAATGTTGATAGAAACTGTCAAAGCAAAATTCTACACAGATTTCACTGAATAATTCTTGTGCTCCTTGCCGACCTTGCTGTTCAAATTATTGATAGAGAACGGAGTAGGCTACATCGTCGAACCTAAACCACCACTGTGCGAACAGCCCCCAAACACCAACTGGGCAAAAAAGCAGAGGAAGTGGGAGAAATTTATTGTAGAAAGGGAGTGGGAATACTTCCTAAGAAAGTGATTCGAACTATCCAGGCTTTCTAAAAGCGTCGGGTAGGCTATGGGGGGGTAGCTGGTCTTGTGTCGGAGGTAGAGTATAGTGGATCCTAGTCGACCTAAGGAGGATAGACGTCATCGGTGATGAAAATTCAACCGTAGAAGACTTCAAGAAAATAGTACTATACAGAAGTATGTCAGACATTCAGAAACAAGAAAGGGATGAAAGACAGCAGAGAAGGGAAGCAAGACGCAAAAGAGCCGACGGGCCGCGCAGAGAACAAAACCCTAGGGAGACTGACCGTGAAGAGAATCCGCCAGAGTCGGGTCATGACTGACAGGAAGAGGATGTAGAACAATAGGTGTCCCCTACGGAGGAAGAAGTATGGATAGAGCAGCCAGAAGCTCTCCAATTAACACCTCCCGGTGAAGGAACGACCCTTTCCCCATTAAATCCACATACCAGAATACAGACTATTGTTGAACACGACCTCCGACTAAGAGCTGGTGACTATAGTATCTGGAGTCTACTAGGCGATGATACGTACACCGGACGACATCTTTTCATACGCCAACCATTCGAAGGGAACTGGGTGATGATTCAAGCGGTACCGTCCCTCCGAAGTATCCACTTGCTCTTACCGACACATGAAGGAGCATCCCCCCTGCCAAGTACAGCTTTTGAAGGCATTGAACACTCAGCCATGTGCACACAAAGTTTCAGTGGACCATCGACAGTAGAAATACACAACAACCCACTGTACGTCGAAGACGAATCGACCACCGATGGAGGCACAAGTTCCATCGACCAAAATTCCGCAAGAGCGACTACATCAACAATCCCACCACTTTCACCACCACCCACACCTCCGACCACGCAAACTTCTGAGAGCAGTGAAAGTGACTCAGACATGGGTCATGGATCAGCTCACATTCCTCTCTACGAGGGGGATGAAGACCCCAGACGACATTGGTTCGTCTGTGAGTCGATCTAGGATGCAAACCAGGTGACGGATGAAGACCGACAGATGGCTTAGTTCGCAGGAGCCTTATGAAAAAGGGCCTTGACCTGGTACATGAAATTTTCAGAAAGGTAACCCAGAGCAACGAAAGCTAAGATTAAAGCACATTTCTTATCCTTTTTCAAGACCCCAGATGCTAAGCACCTGGCCGCCAAAAAGCTCAAGACGACGCAGCAAAATCCAGGGGAGACATTCCGCGACTACGAAAAATGCTGGAAGGACCTATTAAGCCAATTATATTATGTTATTGATGAGCAACTACTAATTCAATGGTTCCTTGCAGGATTATCACAAAAAGTACATCGACACATCAGTCTGGAAATGTTCAAGACATATGAAGATGCGCTAACCAAAGCTCTGCAAGTGGAAATGGATGAAGACATACCTACCTATCCGACGGACCACGGGATAGAAGAACAGCTTGAGAATGTGCAGAAGTCCTTGAAAGAACTGACCCTCAAAAATCAAGAAATCTGGTGTACTAAATGTTCGACGGTCGGACACTCAAAAGATAATTGTCGACACGAATACAGCCGACAAGACGTCCGCTTTGTGCAAACTAAAGTATTTTGCATTCTTCATGTTAAACAGACATTCTTTCGCAGAATGATCTCTGGCCTCCTGGCGTCCAGAGGAGTCTGACCATCCGTCTGCACAGTCCACAGCAAGAGCAAGTTTGAATGGTTCGACAGGAGTTCATTTTTTTGTGTACCTCCCTATTTCTTCGGGATGAAGAAAGGTTTTGTTCATGGGGGAGATGTAGAAGGAGCAATTTGACAAAGTTGACTTGAACAAAGACCGACTTAGTCGATCAACCGACTAAGTCGATGGGCCGACTTAGTCGATCAACCGACTAAGTCGGTCGGCCGACTAACTAGAAAGATTAGTCGGCTAACTAACAATCATGTCAGTTCACCAAACCGACAGGTAGTTATTTTGTAACTGTTTGTAACTTGTATATATTAGGTTGTTGATCCAAGCAAGAACTCAGTTCAGTTCTCGGCCTTGTATGAACTCATTACATTAATATAATCTATTTTCCTATCTGTTCTTGTCTCTTGTCTCTTATTTATAGTTATGTTTTAGTATATATTATTGGTAACCTTATGTGATCTGTGAGATTACAACACCAGACACATTGATATCCATATTCACTAAATCAGAGAGCTTGTGCATGATGGCACCATTCACCTACTCTTCTGTTCATCTTCAGAACAAGTAGCTGATATCTTCACCAAAGCATTTTGTGAGAAGAACTTCAGCAATCTCAAATCACTGCTGGGGATTGCTGATCATGTTATGAAGCATGAGTGAAGACAATATTCCAAATTTTGTTTACAATCCATGTTTAAGGGAGGATTTTCCCAAGTTGGTTTTGCCTCTTTCCTTGTTTAAATGGACATGTAGTATGTAAAAGGGTGACTAAGCCTTGTTGCTAGGCCCTATAATTTTCTGATATATTACTCATAAGTCAGGATTAAGGGGGGGTGTTAGAATAATCAACCCATAGTTTACCCACTTAGACATTAATTTAATTATTTTTGTCTTATTAGCCTAGTTCATGTGTCCCACCTTGTGCAAGTTGTCTTTTACCTATCCATAGTGGTCAAACTTGCCTTATTTGACTCACATAGCGCATGGGAAATCCCAAGGAATCAAATCTGCTTTATTCCTAGCCTCCTAGGCACCCTTCTACTTTTTCTGCTTTATTCCCTGCTTTTTCAATGTTTTAAGGAAAATGGAAAAGCTAGACTAGGTGAGGTGAACTAGTTTTTTGTCCTCTTCATCCTCCACTCTTTTCTCCTTGAAAAAGCATGTATGAGCTGCCATTCCACCAATCTTTAGCTTACCTAAGCCATTTTTCCAATTCGTGAGCTCCATGACAGATTTGGGATCAACTTTTTACACCTATGGGGGATTTGCTTATTGTTAGTAAGCCTGCTTTATGCTAGATTCGAATTGATCCTCATCCATTCAAATCCCTGATGTGTTTTATTTTTTCAAAAACCTATTATGTTACAGGTTTGGCTATTGTACACTGAGTTAATACAATTTGGTGTTCAGCTCCAATTTCAGTCTCTTTTGTGAGTGATTTTGCATGATCAATTGTTAATTATTGTGAGTAAAATTAATCTATCACCTGGTTCAATTTCCACATTAATTTGGTTGTTATTGGTTGATTTTGAACCATTAGGTTTTCACAAGTTAGGTTTTACCACATAGGGGATTAGGATTTTGCATTCCTACGGTGCGTCTTGTGGTTATTTTTCATCATTAAGGGCATATCCCGCTGTTTGAGGTATCATTTTCGTGGGAGTTTGATTATGGACACCATCAAAGCTTTATGGATGCATTTATGTTTTTTGCGCAAGTTGTTAGGGAATGGTGCAGACGGGCGTTTCACCGTCTGCACCACCCTTTTATTGATCATTTGATGGTCAGCCAGAGGTTAGGAAGCTGTTTTTTCCTTATTTACGGTATATTGTGGGGTTCAGGAGTGTTTTCGGTCGATTAGGGATTTTTTCGAAGACTGTTTCCATGCAACTTTTAGCTGTTTTAAGTTTGAGAATTGTGTTGAGATCAAGCGGTAGAATAAGACTAATAAATACCTGTGTGAGACGAAAACATTTTTTAGTCGATTAAGGTTTTGAGATAGTGGAGCTTAGTCAGATTTAAGAAGCAACATTATTCTAGGGTTTTTATTGTTAAATCATTCATTCATAAAGATGTGTTGAACCTATTTTAATAGCATGCATGTCAAAGAGGTGAACAAATTTGTATATTTTCTTGTGTATTTCTATAAACACTTGCTAGAGCTCAATTAGCCTAAAACATGTTGTTTGACTATGATAGGTTGATTTCTATAACAGCAACATGCCAAAGAGATAGAAGAAGAAAGCTCAGGTGGCTGAAGAAGAGCCTGAGGTAGAAATAATCACCTAGGTAGAGTTCATCTATGAAGACACCAAAGCCACCACTGGAGTTGAACCATATTACAAATGGAAAGAAATATTCATAATGATATCAAACTAGAATGTACTTGATGCTGGGTTTGAAGAACTAACAATCTATGCTAACATTGAAAATTCAGCTTTTATGAAAGTAGCTACGAGGCCTGAATTATTTCCCTTCTCAAAAGTAATATGTTGGATTCTTCCCAGGGCAGATGTGACGAAAATTATCTTAGAAAACACTGCAAAGCAAGACTATGCTGCATATAGCCCTGCCTATGTGTCTATGGCATACCATTTACATTCACAATAGGTCTACCTGATTGAAAGTTGGCTAAAGGAGGCAGGACTAGACCTGGTAGAGATGGTAAAGAGGATGATGATCCAAGGAAAAAATTTCAGAACCAAACCTTCCGGAGAATATGACACCTCAACTCTCAAAGCTCCATACAGATTTATTGCTTTGATGCTTAACAAGATCTTTGGTCGAGCAAATGGAAAAAGTTTCAAGATAGGTTGGATATTGGTTATGTTTTCGTTGCTACACAAGGAACCATCTTCAACTGGGCCAAAATAGTGTCGAACAACCTTTCAGCATGTATAAGTGCAGCCTTAAGAGGAGTATCTCAGAAGAAATCTGAATTTTATATGAGCTTTATTCTAATTGATTGCATATTGTGCACCAAGGATTTCCCTGCTTTGAAATGCAATTGGGAGAAGGACAAAAACCTAGTATACACGGCTTATAATTTGTTTTGGACACATAAGTATTACAATTATTATAGGAAGATTTGTGAGCATTTCATTATGCCCCTATATACTCTAATTTTCCTAACTGAATGTAATTGCATGTCCGAAGAAGCATTTAAGGTCATACAAGAATTCAAGGATTATTATTCAACAGAGGATGTATTATATGTAAGGATGTATGGTGGCTCCAGAGCTCCTTCTCTGCTCCCAAAATATGCTACAGATTATGTACTCCACAAGGAGGCAGTGAAACAGTTGTACATAGATGGAGTAGGAAATTTTTTGTTTGAACATAAGAAGGCAACGTACCCTGCAGTACCTTTCTTCATTGGAAGCTATAAGTTTTCAAGGGTAAAGCAGGTAGCAGACTTTGTTAAAGAGATAGAATATTTTTGCTTTGGATAAATGAATTTTCATAGAAATGATTCCCATAACAATGTATCTCACTACTACAAAGAGGCTGGAATCCATTTTGAGTACACTGAATTCTGGGACAAAGATGAGGAAACATTCTGCAATGCAAAGAACATAACAGCCCTCAAGAAAAGGTTTAGGCAAAAAATAACAACTATGGGTGGAAAAGGAAAGACTTCATAAAAAGATAAGAATCTAGAAGAAGAAGAGGCCAAGAAAAGAGAGGAATATTCCAGCAGATTGATACAGGAAGCAAAAATTGGTTAAGAATTGAAGAATAAGAAAAGAAACGAGTTGTTGAAGAAGTGGCTAGGAAGGAAGAAGAAGAAAGAAAGAGAAAAGAAGAAGCTGAAATAAAGAAGAAGCATGAAGAAAGTGAGGGATTCAGGCTAACAGAAACCCGAAAAGAGAATTAGACCACAGAGCAGGTTGATGTACAAGAAGTTCAATATCCTGCAGATAAAGAACAAGGATGGTCCGAGCTTGATCCCTTGGAGCCTATTGTCCCTTCTAGCAGTCTGTTAGGAGAAGTTTCAATCTGAATTTGATTTGATTCCTTTCATGCCTACCGAAGGAGAGGAAGTACCTGATTTTAATACCATATTCTATGACAAAGAAAACAAAAGGATAGTCAAGAGGATAGAGAAAAAGGTAGATACTAGAGGAAATCCAGGTAATATGGTGATAGAGAAGACAGTGGTACATGGTACGCATAAGGATCCATGGTTGATAGCAAGAGTTGGGGTAGCTTTAACCTTAGCAACCGAAGACAACATAGACAGAATCATGATTGACTTGGAGAAGTCACGGAAGAGGGTATCCCAAATGAAATAAACCTTAAAGAAGGAAAGGGATGAAAGCCGGAAGTTAAAGAGAAGATATGAAGACATGATAGGGGAAGTCAAGGTTTCAAGGATAAAATGCCAAACTCTACAAGAAGATAAGGATGCTTTAGCAATAGCTGCAGAAATTACAAAGAGGAGTTTTCAAGTTACATTGGCAGAGTTACAAAAGCTACGGCTGGAACATCAGAGTTTAAAAGACTTAAAAGGATAATTTTCAGCTATCATGTGGAAATTTAAATGAAGAAAAGAATAAGTTGGAGAGCAAGGTTACTGAGTTGGAATAGAGAAGGCTGCTACAGAAGAAAAGGAGAAGCAATATTAGATGTAGATATTAGCCTTAGAAGAACAAAAAATTTCATTGACCGCATCACTAAAGGGTGATATGGAACAGAAATATGATATCTGACCCTTAAAGGAGCATGTTTTGATTCTTAGGAAAAGGATTCATCAAATACAAATACAAATAGAAGATGAAAGATGCAAATTTTTACAGATAGACACTAGGATGGAGGAGATTGTAAATACCACTTCATATTTCCTGGATAGGACTCAAGATATATTGGAAATTCTAAAGGGAAGAATGGTTTGGGTAGAAACCAATAAATAATCTCCTGTAGACCTAGTCATTAAGGATCAGCAAACATTGCAGCAAGAAGATGAGTTAATGGAATTTGCTAGTAATGTTGCAGAGGAATTTAAAAAGACAGTAAAGAAGACAAAGACTCCTTGTGCTGAATTTTGCAGAAGGGTACTCTTTACATTTAATCAGTGTCAGACTTCTGTTGAGAAAATATTGGAGGTGCTACCTGAACATGAGTTGTTTATAAGGAATTTACAAGACAGATACACAGAAAATGAACAAGAAATCGAGTAGGTCAAGGACTTGGATGAATGGATATTGAAAAATGCAGTAGCACATGCAGCCGTGAGCATACACTTATTAGAAGACCAGTTGCACCTGATTCTTGCTAGGATAGAGGGGGTGAAAACCCAAGATGCTAACTACAAAATTAACATTTGATTCCTTGAGCCTTCTAGGTTTGAAAGCATAGCAGCAGATGCTAATGCATGGAAAAAGTTCACGAACGAGCAAGTTGGGCCTCCTTCATAAAATGTTTTGGGAATTTTGGTTAAAATGTAATATATTGTATTAATTTTGTGCACAAGCTGCAGGACAAAATTTTGGAAAAGAAAGGTTGGGGAAGCTCAAGAGACAATGAGGGGTAGCCCAAGAGTTTTTGCTTTTGTATAAGTATAGGAGAGTTTTAGATAGGAGAGGACATTTTTTCTAGACCATCTTGAGGAAGTATTGTTAGAAGAACTAATTCATTTTACAATAAATATTTATATGTTTCTACTAGAGAAAGTTTTGTGGATTTTCAAATGTTTGCTATGGGATAGTTGGATATGAACTATTTCTTTTTCATCTTGTTTCCATGAACTGTCAGATCATTCTAACCTATTTAATTATTTCATGTTATGAATGTGCTCGTGTTTATTCTGTGAAATTTGCACATTAAGTAATGAATGTTTTAATTAACAATAAGCTATCTTGTTGTTTGTATTTCAATTGATATTCATGTGTTCAGAAACATTAACAACTATCTGTGATTTTCTTTATGCATGCAATACAATACATTACTCACCATTAATGACAGTTTTGCTCCCTAGGGATAGGTTAGTGAGTTTTAGTTAGTTTCTTGCTATTTGTGATTTAGAAGCGAGAGAGGTAAGATGAGAGGTAAGAACCCGCGCATCACATTATGACCCTCCTCGTTATCTCTATCGTTTGCATTTAGTTAGGAACTTGCACATCATACTTAAATATTAAAAAAACAAAAAATATACACAGTGGACCGAGCTGTAACCGGTAAAACACTTTAATCCTTACTTGAACTATGGTAGTTGGAACGTAAACCGAACAGATTCCCCATACCAAACAATGATGAGCTAATTGGGAACATTTATTGGGGAGAGTCCCTACTGTTGTGACCTGCGATTTTCTAGGCCACAACATGATGTTATACCTACTCTGGCATATATATTCAATAATGTATAAGCAATTAAAAGTATCCATGGATTCAATATTCATTTAAATGCACATCATTGGATAGGAAAAGACTCGGAATGATGTCCAAGGCAATGTAGTCCAATCAGTTGGCACTTCTAAGGCTAGTCCATCGCGTAGTAAGGATCCATATATAGATCACACTGGAGACGTTGAGCATTCATAGCATCGTGTTACTCCACACCCTTGCATAGCGTGTGGAGGAATATGCTATGGCCCTGCTTCAGAGTTCTGGGATGATGGATTACTTCGATTTTTAAGTAAAACTCACTATTTTCATATATATATAT